>CAXITT010000502.1:384539-417765 GCA_964033795.1 Lymnaea stagnalis | reverse complement strand
CTGTTGGTGATACTTTTCCTCAATAATGATTGCAGATAAAAAAATAAAACTGAGCAGCTAACGTCACTCTTTTGTTAGTCAATCGTTGAAGCAAACGGTCATTCCCGATTGAGATCAGGGGTTCTTAGCCCGCGGGGGGTTGGGCTTGGAGGGGGTGGGGGTGGGGTAGGGTGCGGTAAGACCACACAAAAAAATTAGGAACAATTGAATTTATATTAGCAGTTTATTCTTTGGTGGTAAGGGTGAGGTCAATATATTTTAAAATGAAGATGGGGGGCCGCACTGCAAAAGAGGTTTGAGAATCGTTTATTACTTCCATCAAGGGTTTCATTAAAGCTACTATATTGAAAATATATTAAAATGTAAGTACTTTATTGATAAGAACATTTGGACAAGGAGAAAGGAGTGAGTGAGAGAGAGAGAGAGAGAAAGAGAGAGAGGGGGGGAGGGAGAGAGAGAGAGAGGGGGGGAGTAGTTTGGTGTCGCGGTCATTCTAAATATATATATTATATCATTTAGATCATATCATATTTGTTTCGATAAAAAGTATTAATTGCGGGGAAAACAAAATTCCATTTTGAAATTAATTTTCAAAATATAAAGACCCCAAACCCCCACCCCCAAGAAAAAAAAGTTCTTAAAATATTTGTGTCGCTTCTGTTAAAGATTAACTTGTTTGTTGTTTTTTTTAATTTACACGTTCACCGACAAAGTAAAATTATTATTATTTGAGTTTGGTGGTTTTTTTTGTTGTTGTTTTTTTTTTTTTAGTTCTTCATAGTTAGAATTACCTGTAAAGTACTGCTGGCTCCGAGCTCGGCTCCCCATCGTTGTCAGCCACAGCATACGTACTCTCTACGGCCTCGCCTGGGCCGCACGGGCTTTTAAGACCCCCCGAGGACCTGGCTAGCGCCCACTTTGTTGTTGTTGGTGTCGGTGTGTCGGGCGCCACGGGTGGCAGCCGTGCTCCGCGGTGTGACCCAGACCTCGGGTGCAAGGCTGTCGTCGATGTGGGCGTTGTCACGAGGGACGTCTCCTCGTAGGAGTTGACCTCCATGTAGTCGTCGTCGCCATCCCGTTGGTCTTTCCCGGGACACTTCTTGGTCTGTGCTGTTAAATGAGAACCTGGTCTGCAGTCCTGATAAACATGGGCAAAGAAAGAATTATGGACAATCATGAAGAATGTTTCTTTTTTATAGAATTCTATATTTTAACAATGCATATTTATTCAATTCGTTTCCAGAAGAAGGGTTCCATTTATTTTACTAAAGAGAATACCCATTTATTTGCTGAAGAAAATGTCAATTGATTTTAATGAAGAAAGGTCCATTTATTTTACTGAAGAAAGGGTCCATTTATTTTACTGAAGGAGATGTCCATTTATTTTACTGAAGAAAATGTCAATTTTTACTAAAGAAAATATCCATTAGTTTACTGAAGAAAATGTCAATTTTTTACTAAAGAAAATGTCCATTTTTTACTAAAGAAAATGTCCATTTTTTACTAAAGAAAATGTCCATTTATTTTACTAAAGAAAATGTCCATTTATATTATTTAAGGAGATGTTCGTTTTTTACTGAAGAAAATGTCCATTTCAATACTCCGAAAAGGATAGTTATTTTAAGTGTGTTTGCCCATACAATAGTGTACAAAATATATATTAGTTTACTGAAGAAAATGTCCATTTCTTTTTACCAAAGAAAATGTCCATTTATTTTACTGAAGAAAATGTCCGTTTATTTTACTTCAGAAAGGGTCCATTTATTTTACTGAAGTTTATGTCCATTTATATTATGTAAGGAGATGTTCGTTTTTTACTGAAGAAAATGTCCATTTATATACTCGGAAAAGTATAGTTATTTTAAGTTTGTTTGCCCATACAATAGTGTACAGTCCTGAAAACAGGGCTGCCGCGTTGGCCCTGTAACCCCTTGCTGCTGCTGTGGGACAATTTAATACATGGTGCCAAAAACAAAACGAACAAAATAAAAATGGCATGGGGCCCCTCCAAAAGTCCCGTGACGGCCCTGCGTAGGCATGAAATACTTTATGACCTCACCAATATTTCATTCGTTGTCGTGTAGTCGTATTCGTCGTGCACAGGGTATCGAATCTCCTGCTGAAGTTCACGCCGTTTGCTCCTCTTCCAGCGACGCAGGGGAGAGTTCCTTTCAAACAAAGGAAACAAATGATGGGTTGAAAACGGGGTACAGAAATGAGATCACTGTGTTCATTACCACTGAGTCCCGAATTAGGTCTACAAAAATTATTTCATGTTTATTAATATCGAAAACAATTCACATTTTATCGCCCACAGCAGATCACACCATTATATTATTGATACCATTTTCCGTGTGGGAATAAATTGCCAATAAGCGAGTCATTATAAACCGTCAAGAGAGTTAGCTAAATAAGGTTCCGAAAAATGTTTAGCAAAGCATGCAGGAAAAGTAAGCATGCACAAATTAAAGGCATATGCAGAAGGTGTTCCACTATAATAATATAGGGACAATCAGAATAAAACAAGTCTTCTAAGAGAATCACAGAACCATGATCGCTCAAAACAGTATTTTAGAATTAGACCCTGTTGTGTGTCTTTTTTTAAAACTTTGCAAGGGTTTGAGGCTAAGTGGTTTCTATGACGTCATTAGTAGTGTGTTCTTGGTGTACTCACGCCGAACACGCGCAGGCAACACACAGAGCGATGACCAGGAGTCCAGCGACGCCAGCAGGGATCACGACTTCAAGTGGCACGCCCTGCTCACTGACACTGCCTGTGGGA
Organism: Lymnaea stagnalis; assembly: GCA_964033795.1. Lineage (NCBI taxonomy): Eukaryota > Metazoa > Mollusca > Gastropoda > Lymnaeidae > Lymnaea > Lymnaea stagnalis. The sequence continues at coordinate 414,983 of CAXITT010000502.1, read as the reverse complement.
GATAATTGTACACACAACCTAAACAGGATACGACAGCATCTTAACGTTTCGAGAGTATCACAATGACGCCGCGCGTTAATCTCTGCTGCACTAAGAAACACAAGCCAAACTTTGAATGTTCAAAAAACCGTTTAACGTTCTCTGGACATTTAAAATAAACATTTTTTAAGATATTTTCTTTTACAATTTTATCATTACAAAATCAGCTTTCGTATATATTTCAAATACTCCGAAATTGCAAATGGAGATAAGATAAAACATAAATGAATGTTATTTTTTGGTTCTTCTTTATTTTATTTAATTTTTTTATTTAATTTCTTAAATTTTATTATATTTTTCACTTTTTTAGAATTTACCGTGTACATATTCAATATCGACGAATCAATAATTTTATCTAAAAAATAAAATATTTTAAAATTATCACAATTTAAACGCAGCGCATCGTAAATATTTCTCTAGCTTACAACTAAGTCTTCATATAACAATAAAATGTTCGCTGCTTAGTGAAAATACTGACTTAATTAGTGATCACTTAAATTTTGTAAACCCAGGAAGCGGGGGGTGGGGGGGAAGCAGCAGGACCGTAAATTCCGACGGACTGGGGAACGGGCGAATTTTTATATTTTTAGGTCGTAACTTCAAAAAGGGGGGGAGGGGGTGGGGCGTGGAGAGAGAGAAATATTCACCCTGATCGAGTTGATCTTATGCAGAGAATGAGAAAGGTGGAATGTATCCAACTAAATCAACAGTGCCATCTACTTCTATTGTTGTACCATCTAATTCTTTAGTTGTATAAGCTACTTATATTTTTAACATCTAATTCTATTGTTGTACCATCAGAATCTACTTCTTTTGTTGTACCATCTACTTCTAATGTTGTCACATCTGCTTCCATTGTTGTCCCATCTACTTCTAATGTTGTCACATCTGCTTCCATTGTTGTACCATCTACTTCTAATGTTGTCACATCTGCTTCCATTGTTGTACCATCTACTTCTAACGTTGTCACATCTGCTTCCATCGCTGCACCATCTACTTCTACCGTTCTACCATTAACTCCTACTGTTGTCTTGTGACTTGTTGTTGGTCCGTGGCCGGCCATCGTTGTTGCTCGTGAATTTTGAAAGGCGGTTGTCCCTGTTGATAAAGGAAATCTTTTAGCACCAGAAAATCTCCCAAGTTTCCCTTTGGATGGCTTGCGCTAGACTGGGGGAAACTGACATCACTTTGCTCGAGGTGGTGTACACGTGATCTGCCTCTTCGTGACGTGGGAGACCAGTACGGACATGCTTCCGGAAGCCAAAGATCACACTGCTCGCACGTCCTGACCGGAAGACCCACTGAGCTAGGGGGGGCGGGGGCAACGCAAAGCCCTCTTTCACTGGGAGGAAGATATTTTGCTCAAACCACTATTACTCATGACATGTCAGATCTATCATTAACGCAGGTTCGACTGGGGGGGGGGGGGGGTTGCAGAAGGGTTGCAGAAACGATAGATCGACGGTTAACGTGTTTCAGCCGGTTGGTTTAAGTTTAGGGCGAGATATTGCGTACTTGACTTCGGGGATCTTAATTATTCATTTTCAAGTTTTATTTAAAATTTATCACTACAATTTTAAAACCCATTTTTATTTTTATTTTTATAAATAAATAAACTAGACTCGTGTAACACTTTTCTAACTTTTCTAGTTATTAATTTCAGCATTTACAGGAAACAATAAATTACCTTTCGGTAAATCCATTTTTTTTAAAAATATTATAATCTTATATCGGTTACTAGGGGAGCGAATCGGTTGTTAAATTATCTGAATTCCACCACTGGTTATCTGTACTTGAAACAAATCGGAACATAATACTTCTTCTTCTATATCTTAAGGGCCCACAATCAATTTATTGATCATTTTGGCTCCTATGCATGTAGATGGGATTTGCAATGTTTCCGTGCCTGGTGTTGATGAGTACTGTTGGTGATACTTTTCCTCAATAATGATTGCAGATAAAAAAATAAAACTGAGCAGCTAACGTCACTCTTTTGTTAGTCAATCGTTGAAGCAAACGGTCATTCCCGATTGAGATCAGGGGTTCTTAGCCCGCGGGGGGTTGGGCTTGGAGGGGGTGGGGGTGGGGTAGGGGGCGGTAAGACCACACAAAAAAAGTAGGAACAATTGAATTTATATTAGCAGTTTATTATTTGGTGGTAAGGGTGAGGTCAATATATTTTAAAATGAAGTTGGTCGGATGTCCCCATGGGGAAGGCGTCCCCTCTCGCACGTGTGACGCTCGACAGGCGCGTGCGAGGCCAACAAGCGACTGTTCGAGATCGAAAAGGTGGCACGGGACACCTTAAACATTCCCTGGTCGTTCTCCAGTTGAATGTGTGGGGTATCAGGCAAAAGTCACGCGAAGTAACCAAACTACTCCACGAACACGGAGTGGAGGTAGGACTGTTCCAAGAAATGATGCTTCACGGGAAGCCGTTTCATATCACTGGTTACTCGCTATACCATTGCAAGTGTGGTCGATGCCAAGGCATTACCACAGCGGTTCGAAATGATCTCACGGTGGAGATCATTGAGTGCAGGCGATACGACAATACTGACACTCTATCAGTAAAAGTCTCTAAATGTGGGAAAACGTTCGCCGTGACGAACATTTACAATTCTCCAAGCAATGTGATCACGATTCCGGAGACGATCTTTAAACGGACTATAATTGCAGGAGATTTCAATGCCAAATCCCCCATGTGGGGTTATCCGGAGCGAAACGGCTCCGGTAAGCATGTGGAAGAAGTCTGTCTCGAGACCAATCTTATCAGGCTTCAGGACGAGAAGAGTGCGCCAACTCTTCTCCATTATGGCCACGGAACGGAGTCCAGGCCAGATCTGACGCTCGTGTCCGCTGATCTCGCGGGACATCAGAATCTTTGTGTCCTTGAAGACATTGGGAGTGACCATCTGCCCATACTGCTTAGGGTTGACTTGGGACAGGCCAAAACCAAGTGCGATAAACGCCACTAGCTCTTACGTAGAGCCAACTGGCATAATTTCCAAAGTCAGTGCGAGACCAAGCTCGGACTAATTGCAGTCGACGTGGCCTAGATGTTGCTTTCGAGAAGTTCAATGACGTCCTCCTAGAGGTCGCCCGTGTGACGATCCCGAGAACGACCGGGAAGCGACCGTACAAGCCTTTTTGGAACAAAGAGCTTGCAAAACTCGTGAAACGAAGAGCAAAGGCAAGCTCGGAAAGAAGCCGCGAGAAAGAAAACACCGGCTGCTCGTGCTGGTTACAATCAACTTACGGCTGAAGTCCGGGCAGCTGTTCAAAAGGCGAAAAAATCGAAGTGGGTAAGTACGTGTGAAAAACTCGATCTTCTAGACGGTGGGAAAGTGTGGAATCTGCTCGGAAGTCTCTCTGGTGCGGGGAAGGCCAAAAACCCGCAACCATTACTATCGGACAAAGGTGTCGTGGCGAGCGACAAGGAAAGAGCGAACGTGCTCAATGCTCACTTTGCCGCAGTGAACAATGAGTCAAAAGTGTCAAAAGAGACCCAAGAGCATAAGGAAATCCGCCGTCTGAAGAAAAGGGGAGCTCGTATCCAGCGTACTGGACCCCACCCTGTGAAGAAAAGGGGAGCTCGTATCCAGCGTACTGGACCCCACCCTGTGAAGAAAAGGGGAGCTCGTATCCAGCGTACTGGACCCCACCCTGTGAAGAAAAGGGGAGCTCGTATCCAGCGTACTGGACCCCACCCTGTGAAGAAAAGGGGAGCTCGTATCCAGCGTACTGGACCCCACCCTGAGATATTCACAGTTCCCTTCACAATGGAAGAATTGCAAAGCGCGCTCAAAAAGTGCTTGGCGGCGAAAGCACCAGGACCAGACAAAGTTCACAATGAAATGTTAACCCACCTGGGTAAACTGGGGAGAGAACTTTTGCTGGCTCTCATTAACCAAACTTGGACTACAGGTATTTTACCGAAAGTGTGGAAGCAGGCCATAGTGGTCCCCGTACCAAAGGAGGGAAAACCAGGCCATTTACCAAGTAGCTTTAGTCCAATATCGCTAACGTCTTGTGTGGGTAAAGTGGCCGAGCGAATGGTAAATGGACGACTCTACTGGTTCTTGGAGAGTAATAAGCACTTACCACCGACGCAAGGTGGATTCCGTAAGGGTAGGCAGCCCATGGACCAGGTGATCCGTCTTGTTCAGTCCATGACCAATGAACTTCAGAAGAAAAATCATTCGTTGGCAATTTTCTTTGATCTCAAGCAAGCATATGACCGCGTGTGGCGCGAAGGCCTCATGTACAAATTCCAGAAACTGGGTATTACTGGAAACATGTCCGGGTGGGTGACGGACTTTCTCAAGGACAGGTATATTGCCACACGGGTTGGCTATAGCCTATCGAGGCGGCTTGCTCTACAGGACGGACTCCCCCAGGGATCCGCCCTCAGCTGCACTCTGTTCTTGGCGTACGTCTATGACTTGCAAGAGAGCTTAGTGTCCGATAATGCCATGTTCGCTGATGATCTAGTAATCTGGAGCTCTGGCAAGGACATCAACCATCTGCAGAACCGGCTGCAAAATGATCTCCATAGCATCGAAGACTATGCGAGACGGTGGAAAATGGTTGTGAACACCGAGAAGACGGTTTACTCTAGGTTCACCAATGGAAGGAAGGTGCTTAAGGCCGATGTTAAACTCTCCATAAATGGGAAAGATTTGGTATGGGACAGGACTCCAGTTTACCTTGGGATAAAGTTGGATCAGAAATTCCGACTTCATCACCACATACACGAACTATGCGCCAAGGCTTCACAAAAACTGGGCTTGGTGAAAAAGCTGGCTTGTACTAGATGGGGCGCAGATGCAAGACTGTTGAGGTCGCTCTACCTTAGCAGTGTGAGAGGAACAATGGACTACAGTTTGCCCGTCCTAGCCTTCGCGAGCCAAACGGCTCTAGAGGAACTGGACCGCATCCAAAACCGTGCTCTAAGGTTTGTATGCGGGGCAATACGGACCACACCCACGGCGGCGGTGGAGATCATGGCCAATGTCGAACCGCTCGAGGTCAGGCGGGAGAAGGCAGTCCTTACGACGGTAGAACGTTATCGCCGCATGGAAAGAGAAGATCCCTGTTTCCAACTGCAGGACGAATGGGAGAAAAAGTCCAGATTGAAGCGACCATCCTTCATGGACATGGTGCACAGTCTTGAAAAAGACGTTATTCTACCCAGAAACAGGGAAACAGTGAAAGTGATCCCCACGCGGGGGCCACACAAAAGCCTTCCCCTACCAGACATTCGACTGGAAATGATTGTCACCAAAGCTAGCGAAGGCAGCCCTCAACTAGACCCATCAGAGGCTGCACGACGCACGATTGAAGCCTACCCGAACAGCTTGGTTAAAGTCTTTACAGACGGCTCATGTTTCACGAGGGAAAAGCGTAGCGGCTACGGTGTCCTCATCCAGTATCCCGCAGAGATAGCTCCACCCGAGGAGCTATCAGGCCCATGCGGTAGAAATGCAACTGGTAGCGATACTGGTAGCTCTCAAGAGGTTGAACCAACGGCTAGCTAAACGAAAGTCCTTCCCGGACGTTGTGGTCTTCACCGACTCTCGTTCTGCTCTCGAACTCATGGGGGAGAAATCGGTGGGCTAAACAAAGATCACTGCCATTCTGGAGACAGTAGGCTCCATCCATGCACATGGCTCTAAGGTAGTCTTCCAGTTTATCACTTCGCTCTCAGAGGCGTCGCTTCTTGACAGGGCAGACTCTTTATCTAAGGTGCGTAACGGCTTTGTTACCTGATTTCAAAACCGTGCGAAAAACGAACTTTAAGAACAAAAGATCTCGTCGTTTATAAATTAAAAGATTTAATAGAGAAAAAGAAAGTAATTGGCATTGATATTGTTGTTTTCTTACCAGAAGTTTGATCTGTGGTCCTTTTAGGCTTGGTCTTCTCACATTCGATACTTATGTTTGTATATCCTGGAAACATTATTTCATATTAAGGGTGGGAAGAAAACAGCGCTGAGAGCCGAGAAAATAAATAAATCCGTGGACCGCGCATTCTAAATTGCCAGATTTTTTTAGGGAAAAATGTTTATTTATTTATTTATTTTTAGATACTGAAACATTTTTAAAATATACTTGAGTTGATAACATTTTTTTTTAACAATAAAGTGATCCAAATTAACCAAAAATAAACTACTGCTAGGTTGCGTGCAGAAAACTTGAGGTGTTTAAGAGGTCAGTCAATGTAATGGTTAATTAGGATCAACTTATAAAGGAACCTAAACAAACATTTAGAATTATTTTTTTTTAAAGACAGACCACACACTTTCTAACTGTATCCAGAGGAGTCCAGTCGACATGCTGACATCGAAAGTGACGGATTTCAAGTATTCATTAAACGTGTCATTGGGTAACCTGTTGGGTTGGAGATTAAATTCTTATGTTTTTATTGTTAAGATCTTAGGGGTAACTAAAATTTCCTCGTTTGTTGTATTTTAATTTAATGTCATGATTATGTCTCTTTTGATAATATGTTTATGTATAGCGCGGTGAGCCCAGCCCTAGGCTGCTGGGGTACCGCGCTATATAAGTCCACTTATTATTATTATATAATTTTAATTGATGAACGGCAAATAACATTGGTATTGGTCAATACCTTTTCTTAAATAAAACATCTTGTAAAAAAAATAAAAATTAGTAATCGGTCTTGAAATCCAACTTGAGTACGAGCTAAAGGGAAATGGGCCCAAAATTCTATTTTTACAAGAGTTAATACAACTCAGTCTTTTTGTCGAAGAAAATTTTTAAGTTTTTATTGGCAATTTTGTGAAGTTTTTGAAGTGTCCCTAAGTTGACCCGTACACTGACAACGACTTTAGACGTTTCTTCTCCAAACACAAACCCGAGAAAATATGCACTTTTTAATGCAACCATGTTCATTCAGTAATCGCAGATAATCGTTCTACCGTTTCAGCAAAGTAAAGTTCATTGCGTTTTATATGAGAGAAACATAATCCCCAGCGAGATCAAATGTTTTACGGCAAGCTGTTGGCAAAACAAGACGTGACCACATTCGGAGCCAGGAAATGAGCCGAACGGTTGATACCATTCCATTTAGCCAGTGCATGGCTCAACAACAACTTCATTGACTTGGACACGTGATCAGAATGCCCCCCAAACAAAACTGAATTTCAGGCGTACACGGGGCACGCCCTCTGTTTCGAGGAATATAAGCTGCAACGGGACATTCCCAAATTCAATGTCTGCAAGAAATACCATATTTTAAATCTGCCTTTTTTATGAGAAAAATTAACTTTTAATAGTTACTTTAGTGAAGTAACGCTTACAGGTTAGGATTTTTTTTTCCGAATAAATACCAGTTAAAAAACCGGGTACATTTGCTAATAAAGTTATATAAACGGTGTATTTTTATGTGGGTTTTTTTTATGTCCCCTGGGAGTCCCCCCCCCTCCCCTCAACTGCATTTTGGTCAAGCTACGAGGTACGCCTATGGTGACACTGGAATACAACACTAAATAGCAAGGCTCACCAATTATATGTGTAATTTATGGTTTTCCTTTTGTCAGTTATATTGATGTGACCATGGCAAGTAGTATCGGATCTGTTGCAATTTAAGTTGGGTCCAAAGTCCACGTGTAGCAGAGTGAACTTTAGTTCGTTGCTGTTACCATTTATCTCACACTGAATTTCAGTTGGTCTTGTTTGTGGTGATTCCAACACAAGGTAAGTTGTGTTAAATTCACGAGATGTAACATTGGCAGACAACTCTTGCGTTATAGTGAGGACTTGTTGGTTGTCAGGTTCTGAAATTTGTATTGTAAAAATACCTGCAATTAGGTTAGAGCATCTAGTAATTTATATTTGGTTAGAGCATTAAAATCAAGCTGACATGGAATCGTTAAGCTAACAGTGACGACTCTACTTTTATTCTTCCAAAATTAAATAATAGCCTATTATTAGTAGTATTTTAAAAATGAAAATCTAAAAGCTATTTTTGTTTTAAATTAGGAATTCCTCGTACTCTCAATTTGTAATTGTGTATTAAGAAAGTAAAATATTTGGTGGATAAATTATTAGGGAAAGTGACTTTCTGTGGTTTTATATCATTAATTCAGAAATATTTTAATACCCTTTAGTCATTACCCCCCCCCAAACCCCCCCCCCCCAAAAAAAAATATCCAAATCTCAGCACTTATTATTAAGAAAGTAAAATATTTGGTGGATAAATTATTAGGGAAAGTGACTTTCTGTGGTTTTATATCATTAATTCAGAAATATTTTAATACCCTTTAGTCATTAACCCCCCCCAAACCCCCCCCCCAAAAAAAAATATCCAAATCTCAGCACTTATGGATACATTCAAAAATAATATATTAATTGTTTCAGAGTTGGCGATATGAAATATGAGATTTATATATTGTATTTTGCATGCAACGCATTAAATAACTAAATAATAACTGCAGTACTTACTTATCGGTTTGCATACGTAGTAAATAACAATTTCATTTGCAGGTTGAGGGTGATCCTCACAGTTGACTTGAATGGCTGGCTTTATGCTTTCAGACAAAATGCACCTATTTTTCCCGTTACATTCTCTAGCTACGGTCTGCTTCAAGAATGTATCTACACTTGAACTACCCCGGTAGATATCTCTCGAGCATAAATAGTTTGCCTGTAAATATCCCAGAGATGATGAAAATAATCACGAGCAGTCCGCATATTCTTTTAAAATTTGTTGACTAATTTTTTATGTTATTTATGGCTTTTCTATATCTTTAAAAAAAATGTAAACAAACTTCATTAACGTACGCTACAGTGCAACAATTGGAAGCCTGCTAAACTTCAGTATTAACTGCTGGTGGGGAATTCATCGTCTGACATCAACACCGATTAAAGAGGGGAATCAAGAAAGCTATATATAGTAACATCACGCAAACTAAACATCCTTATATTGAAGAAATCTTTGAAGAAAAATACCGTTGTAAAACAAATTAAAAAACTCTATGATACATTACACCCACTTCATCACCGATACCTAAGGTCAATTCGATCAGGGCGAATCCTTTCTCTTAAAGTTAGGACCAAGAGATATAAAAATAATTGTGTTCCCCAGCGTGCTGCCCGAGTGGTTACGGGATCTAAATGATCACTAATTAAGTCATTATCGTCACTAAAGGAGTTCATTAATGGCTGATTTCTACCGGTAGAGAAATACTTGAGATGTCCTATGTTTAAATTATTCTAATGATATAATGGTGTCTTGGGTAACATTTGTAATTACTTAGCTGCTAAAAAGAAACATGTACAATGTAATTTAAAAAAAAAACAACTTAATTTGTTTAAAAAAAAGATTCTTATATTATCCAATCCTGTCTTATCATATCCACCCATGCAATAGCCTAATGTCTTATCATATCCACCCATGCAATAGCCTATGTCTCATCATATCCACCCATGCAATAGCCTATGTCTCATCATATCCACCCATGCAATAGCCTATGTCTTATCATATCCACCCATGCAATAGCCTATGTCTTATCATATCCACCCATGCAATAGCCTAATGTCTTATCATATCCACCCATGCAATAGCCTATGTCTTATCATATCCACCCATGCAATAGCCTATGTCTTATCATATCCACCCATGCAATAGCCTATGTCTTATCATATTTATTTATTTATTTATTTAGGCGTTTTTATATAGCGCTTATCATAAAGCTCTAAGCGCTTTACAATTATTAAAAACATGTAAACTAAGTAAATACAAATGAGACACCAGGATAGTAACTACTATTCTATAGAAACAATGAACATGGCTATGAAAAGAGGACACTTTGACACTTCAGGATTAAACCGAAACAGAAAATTAATTACTTAGCTTAATTAATTAATTATCATATCCACCCATGCAATAGCCTATGTCTTATCATATCCACCCATGCAATAGCCTATGTCTTATCATATCCACCCATGCAATAGCCTATGTCTCATCATATCCACCCATGCAATAGCCTATGTCTCATCATATCCACCCATGCAATAGCCTATGTCTCATCATATCCACCCATGCAATAGCCTATGTCTTATCATATCCACCCATGCAATAGCCTATGTCTTATCATATCCACCCATGCAATAGCCTATGTCTTATCATATCCACCCATGCAATAGCCTATGTCTTATCATATCCACCCATGCAATAGCCTAATGTCTTATCATATCCACCCATGCAATAGCCTATGTCTTATCATATCCACCCATGCAATAGCCTATGTCTTATCATATCCACCCATGCAATAGCCTATGTCTTATCATATCCACCCATGCAATAGCCTATGTCTCATATTTAATTTTATATAGCTTATATATAAAAATTAATTTAGGGCCCCTCGGTAAAGAAAGATTATTTTGTAGGTTAAACCCGCCCCCCCCCTAATAGTTTGATTCTGGATAATGAAGGATATCTGCCATATTTGATCCAGATCCATTGATCCCTGCAGAAACGTATGCGGAACAAACAAATAAATTCACACTATTAAGATATTTATAGATATGATAATATGATGTTTTAATACAGCTATATGATTTCACCCTTACTTTTACTCTAAATAATATTCCTCCAATCAACATGGCTTCTCCCTTGACGTCTTTCTGACAAGCCTCGGGCTTGTCCTCTGGCGGGAGAATCAACCGATCCGATGTTACTAATTGGTGGCTAATAAATTTGAGTTGAGCATCAACTGAAATATATATAGCGTTAATGTTTTTCATCAATATATATAACACCAACAATTGCATCAATAACTTGCATACTTTTTGTTTTTTTTAATTGCACATTTCTCTTAGCGGGCAATGTCAAACTCTATTTCTAAGGGTTTTTGGTGTTGTTTGTGTTTGCATGTTGGTTTGTTTGTTTGTTTGTTTAAAAAAATGAATAAGCTCAAAATAAAATAAAAACGTTGACTAAGACAATAATGCCACCTTACAAATTAAACTCAGTGTAATTGTTGTGATGGATAAAACTGTTGATAGCCGCATATTTGCTCGACTCTTTCAATCAAACTGGACACAGGCTGACCTCGTTTCAATCTCATTAAATTTAAGCTGATTAATGTATTTTTTTTTAAACACTGGCAACTTAAAATCTCCATACATCAGAGAAGAAATTATAAATCACAGAGCTTTAGATTTGCTGCTCACAGAAAGAACTTCGTATTGTATTGGTATTAAATATGTTACTCTTTTTTTTTCCTTATGGGTTTGTGTCTTAACTTGATTACGTGTAATTTCATTCATGGCTATTATGTATTAAGCGTTTCAATAAACGGATTCCTTCCTTTTCCTGATCACTTACCATGCGTCTCTTTACCAGTAATTTAATCTTATAAATCTGTTTTCAGTTCAAAACTTGATCTAAATCAGTAAGTTACCTTCATCAAAACATACACATATCTTGATAGCATAACACTAAATAAGGGTAATGTTAGGTATCTTGTATCATGATGTAACATTTCTTTAGTAAAATAATTCCATCGAACAAAATTAAACTTGATAAAAAAAAGCATTTAATATTAGCAAATAAATGCATTGGTGGCATTAATTAAAGACGTTAAAATACATGTGCACAAATTGGACAAAGGTAGCTTAGCCTCTCGCGTGGCATACGTCTATTTATTTATTTATTTGGGCATTTTTATATAGCGCTTACCGTATAGCTCTAAGCGCTTTACAATTATTAAAAACATGTAAAACTAATTAAAATAAAAATGAGACACTAGGAGAGTAACTAACTACTATACTATAGTATTATATTTATAGCCCTCGTTATTCAATCACGTGATGGCTTCCACCCACCTGAGCACTGATGTTGTAGAATGAAGAAGGTCCCTATCAGAAACACTCGTGTTCTAGCACCACAAAACATCATGGTTGGTTTTGAGAGCTATTTGCTGTTTCTAAAGGAATGAACAAGAAAGAAATTCACTTTCAATACACCGTGTTTCAAACCATTTTAAATGTGTTTCTTTTCTTTCTTTTTACATTTGAAATACTACATGGTTCACAATTAATCTGCCAAGATTTCAAACCAATTAGAAAATATATGCATATATATATATATATTTTTTTTTTTTTTTTTTTTTTTTTTTTTTTTGCATTTTTTTAAAGGTTCAGGCAAGATTAGAATCAATCTCAGAGTAAGAACAATTACACCAGCATCAGTGACAATGTAAAAAAAAAAATAGCAAAATGACGTTCATATTCAATGGATGTGCTCCACAACGTAATAGATTAGTGATGGTGATTAAGAGACAATGGTTAATGTTCTATATAAAGCTCAGTGTGGCTCTGTTTGTTTGTTTGCTTGTAAATGGGTCGGTCAGTCACAAGAAAACAAAACAATGGATCGCAACCAAACTTGACATAGTCATTCCGCCTGACCTACAGATGGTTCCTGGAATGTTAGGTCATCAACAACATATCCCATAAGGTTTAACTTTGTTTTTTTTTATAGTTATAATCAATAGGGTTAAAAGTTTTACAAAAATATTATTTCAAAGTTCCGAGGGACGTTCAAGATAGTTTATTTTTGGTCTGAGCATTTTTTAATAAGCTTTTTATTCATAAAGATGGCTTTTCAAATGTTTAAATAAAGTGTTCTTCTATTTGCTTTAAAAGAAGAGTACATTAGAAAAAATTATCCCATAGTTCATAGGCGTGCATGAAAAGGTGCTTTGGGAGGTTACAAAGGGGGTTTACAGTCAGGTGTGTTCTTTTATTAATATTATTATATAGTAATGTGTGTGTGTGTGGTTGCATGCGTATGTGTGTGTGTGAAAGAGGGAAGCATTAGTGTGTTCTTATTCTAGCCCCAAATCAGTCTTTAGTCAAAAAACTACGCCCCTGAGTGGGTGGGTGCATTTTATGAGTTTAGCAATGTCGCAATGGCGTCATTAGGTTTCCCCTTTCTTAATTACATTGTTTATATTTTGTACATTCGGTTTAAGCTTCGTAAATAATAAGTTTGTCTAGAATGTTTTGACATCCGATATTCACATTGCAGTGTTGAAGAAGTCATTATTAAGTTTCTTATTTTACTGTAAGTCTGTATGATTTTTTTCTCATATGTTTTGAAAGCATATTGAAAGTTCCAAATGAGTGTAGTAGCGTCTACAATGTATTTACTTTATAATGTCAAAAGTCGCATCTAGACCAAACTTAGTAACAGAATATTTGAAAACCCCTTCTAAAAATATAAACGGATTTTAAAATAATATCATCCACATTTTTTAGCCAAGGTGGATCTCCTTAGCCAACCGATTTTAATGTCATAATTTGTTACAGTAAAGTTTGATCGTCAGCTAACGTAAAGATAGGAACGATTAAATCCCATTTCTTATATGAGTTATATATGTATGTTGAAGACTTAAGTAGTAAGAGCTGGATGAAACTTTGTAAAAATGCACTTGAAAAATCTATATTGTAAAAGTTCATTCTGAACTCAAAATAGTCACAACTGTTGTTGCCATGGATACAAATTCATATTCGCTATTTCTATTGCATTTTCATCGATTTTTAATGCGGGTAACATGTAAATTTTCACTAGACTATCTCATTAATTGTTTAAAGTCCCTATGTTAATGATAATTAGAAGGTCACAAAATAGAACGGGTCCCCACTGGGATCCTTATTTCAACTTTCATTTTAATTTTTAAGGTAGAGCGCAATAATTTATTTTACATAATTAAATACATTAACATAATCAAATTATTATTTTATAGAATTTTTTTTTCCAAATAAGCAATTTTCCAAAAATTCCACATTGTTCCTTTCTAACAAGCTCCACATTGTTCCACTTAAGTTTAAAAACTTAAGAAAATGTCACAGGGATTTTTTTAATATAGGAGAAGAACGAAAAACTAGTGAAGATCTCAAATAGTTAAATGTTATAGTTTGAATGAAAATGAAATTTATGGTGAAAAAACAACTCATTTTTATAGTTATAGCCTTAAAAATTGATCTAAATATATTATATAAAGCTTATTTTTAGCCGCAATTGAAAAAAAAAAAGACAATTGTGTACCTTTTAAATACAATTTCCCACGTTATGTCAATATGAAGAACACATATGCTTTTAAGGTTAAGGAACCGACCGGATAGTATGTAGGATGTAGATGAGGAAGTGTATGTTTGTTGTTAAATTCAAGTGCAGTGGTCCACAAACTATTTGTCGTCTCGGATCCATAACTTGATTTTTTTTTTTTTTTTTTATCATTGTTTTTTTTTTTTCAAGATAGAAGATTGTATATAAACTTTCAAATATTAGATTCAGACCCCAACGAATTTGTTTCAATAAAACAATACAGGTCCAGCTCTAATGATGATCACACAGAAATTTACAAAATACAAACTATGTCAACGTATCGGCAAAAGCCTTCAATAGTACAACAAATAAAATGTGTACAAATTAAATTTACATTATATATACATGTATTCTGTCTAAAGTAGAAGAAAAGAATAAGATTAATTAAGCATTTTTAAAATTCTCATTCCACGTTTGAGCCAAGGTGCCATTATTTTGGTGACGCCCCCCCCCCACCCACCCCCCCACCCCCCAACCCAAGAATACCAACTTTTTTTTAAATTTAAAGATCATTGTGACGTCACATAAACTTAAAAAATGTGTCGCATGGGTTTACACAGCTCACTGTTTGGCAAGTCCAGTGGTTCTCATAACATACGTAGCACCACTGCGTCCCACACTGCCTTCGGAAAGGGCTGTGACAATGGGGCAGAGAGGGCAGGCACACTGGGCGCCAACATCACGGGTGCAAAAATTGTCTTAGATAAGATGTTAATATTGAATTAAAATATAAAAAGAAAGACCAAGGGCGCCAAAAATAGTATTTTTACTCGTTCGCCCCGGCGGGGGGGGGGGCATTTATTCTAAACATTAAGTGGCACCATTTTCCGGCTTCATCACCACCCCAGGTGCCACGTTTCCTCTGCATGGGTTTGTCCCAAGTACTTCGGCTTCCTTACAGGGGCGTCGCGAAATGTTACACTTTTCCTAATTGTATTTCCTCTGTTGAGAGGAACAGAGTGTGTATCTGGTGTATCTCGAGTCTGATAGAGAAGACGAAGCTATTCCAATCAAACTCCGTTTCATGACCTATTTTTTTTTTTTTTTTTTTTTTGCATACGACATTTCATCGCATTTGAAATTCTTATTTGTGTGTGGTCACTTGAATGCTACCACCCCCCCCCCACCCTTCCCACCATTATTTGGTCTCATAAATTAGCTTACACATGCAACACAACTTTTTGCATTCAAAGTAGCTGTTACACAACCGTCACAGTTGATTGCATTTGGCGCAGCTCTTTCCCAACCTAGACAGTTGATAACACTCAACATGCAGTGGCGAAGAAAGGGGGGTGCAAAGCTGTTTGCCGTCCGTCCGGGGCGGCATTTTCAGCCAACTGTAGAGAGTTGTTTTTTTCTTGAAAAGGGAAATTCTCCCCCCTTCCCGAGCGTCACCAACCCCGGTTACGCCCCTGTCAACAAGCAATAATTATCACTCCGCTCTCTGCACCAAACTTGTGTATTTAAAAAAAACGCACTGAGACTTTGGTTTTAGATTTTCATTCCATGGAAAATAGGATACATGTATGTCATTCGTTTAAGAACTTGTAAGCATCGCAACGAAAGTAGTGCACCGCTTTACTACAGACAGGGGACAGGAGTGCTGTGTTCAGCAAAGTTGTTTTCAAGCCGGCAACGCAACAAAAGAACCTGTCTTTTCATTTTTTTCTCATCACGTACACGGGGTCCCCAACCTTGACCCGTCCGGGCAAGTCCAGTGAGACGTAGAGTCCGAATATAGGGGCGGTCCCATACGGGGGGCGGCAACGAAATCTGCAATGACAAGTTTGATTGACGTTACTAGTGCAGGATTTTTTTTATTTTTTTTTAAAATTTCATTAAAAATGTTTGGTTTTTTTTTTGCAATTTTCAATACTCTTGTTTGTTTATTTATTCATTTTTACAAAAACAATATTTTAAAATATTTTTTATTTATAATAATAATAATATTAGTATATAATTTTATTTTTTAAATTTTATTTTTTAATTGATTGAAAAGCAAGCTACTTCCTACTAGTTTCCCCCATCATCGGCTTTAAAGAATAACATGTTCGGTACAACTACAGAAAGATTTCATATGTATTAATTGTAATGATGATGGATACGGAGATAAAGAATGCACAACTTTAACATTTTTTTTTTTTTTTTTTTTTTTTTTTTTTTTGCACAACTTGAGCATTGGGGTATTGTTTAAAAACTTAACTACATTTCACCAGGTTTGGTTCTAATCATGATTTAGTGTAAGTCCACCGACCAAACAAATACACAGGGGCATCATTTCAGGGAAAGGGGAAGGGATCAAAATATGATTGGCTTGTTAAGTTGTTTATTACTGGAGGCGCAACAGTACATAGCAATTTCAATGAAACCTGCAAATGTAGTGGGGTGAAGGGCAAGGCCCCACCCTTCCCTACCCAAAATGACGCTCCTGTAAATTCGGTTTTTAAAAAAAAAAACGTGATAAGCATGTATTAATTCCTATCATTATTGCCCGTATTTCTCCACGCTTATAAACGAAACTGTGGCTAGACAATAAGTGTGAAAAAGGACTCACGATTTCAGGAGCTCGAGCGGCTGCCTCTCTAGGTTCACCTCCGCCGTGTTAGGATCAATGGTGGTTATTGGGCATCTGAAAGGCGACGATCAGGGCGGGGAGGGGGGGGGGGTTAGTGTCAGCCATTACGTCATTTCCAATATAACAGCTGTGAGGTGTGACAGTTGGTGTGTGTGTTGTTTTTTAAATGTCCGTTAAACTGTTTCTCTCTCTATATATATACATATCTAGGTTCACCTCCGCCGTGTTAGGATCAATGGTGGTTATTGGGCATCTGAAAGGCGACGATCAGGGCGGGGAGGGGGGGGGGGGTTAGTGTCAGCCATTACGTCATTTCCAATATAACAGCTGTGAGGTGTGACAGTTGGTGTGTGTGTTGTTTTTTAAATGTCCGTTAAACTGTTTCTCTCTCTATATATATATACATATATTATACATGTATGATAGTTCGTGTAACAGATATGAATATGAATACTGATGGGAGATAAGTAATATGGTTGAATATTTCGTATATAATATACTGAGTGTTGGGACTTAGGGAAGAAACTGGCCAGTGAGAGCTGAAAGAGTTGAATAATGGAGGCTTGCGATGAGAGGAATGAAGAGAGACCGTTGATTGAAGCATGGAGATTTAGATTGTGTTGATACGTTATTGAGTTTAATTTTTTTTTTTTTTTAAATTTTTAAAAAAAGATTATGTTATCCAGAAGTTAGTAATTGAAATTTCATGTGATATGATTTCCATGTGTTTTCGGATTTGTGGATGTGGATAATAAAATATCAGCCACTGTTAAATTCGAATCACTTCTCGACTATAATTGACAACAAAACAGAGGCGTAGCTTAGAGAGTTTGGCGCCCGGGGACAAGATTCATTTTAAAGAGACGCCCTTTCTTTTTTTCAGCTCTCAAACCCATAAATTTCATCTATAAAATATTTCAAAGCACATTTTGGCGCCCTTAACTAGTCTGGCACCCAGCGACACATATGTCCGTCCTCTACCCCCCCCCCTTTCCCCCCATTACCTACGCCTCAACAACGAAATTTGATTTTATATTTACTATTTCTAAATAAGTACAAAGTAGCTTGTATCAGAAATTGGCCAATCCGACCTGTATCAATAGAAGACTAGGGTTATAATAAATTCATGAGCGTAACTTGCGGTGGGCCTCATGATACGCAGGGGCTGATATTTCAGCAGATTGTAATAAGCACTAAAATATTTGGGTACTTTACCTTCTGCACGGCTCGACAGCATGAAAGAGAACATTCTCTCCTATACGGAGCTCCAGCCAGTTATCCTAGTGTAAATAAATAAGATAAGATAAGATACATTTATTGATGAAAATAAATGTAAATGTTGTTTTTTTTTATTTCATTGTAGCATATACATTTTCAGAACATAAATAAATACATCATTTAATGAAGTCAAGAGGGAAAAACGTTTGTTCAATTTTTTGTTAAACTAATTAGGCATTTGTTTCCCTTCAAAAAAAAAAATAAAAATAATAAAAATAATATTAAAAAAATAAAATTTAAAAAAAGGCATTTTTTTTAAATATATCTACCCGGTATATCATGTTATGGTTTTATAAAAATAATTATTATTTCTGATTCAATTCAATTCGTAAATCTTCAGATGGCGTCTACTTCGAATCATCACTTTATTTTGACAAAGATATTTTCCGACCAGGACTGACCTCGTCAAAGGCCTCTGTATGGCGCACGGCGATGTTAGGTCTAAAACTGATCATGGATGCTGGCGTGGTCATCTGGCCGTTGATGCTCTGAAGGGACGCGGTGTTGGTCACCAGGTAGGAGGTCAGGTAGGCGAAGATCGTCTGAAAAGTTCAACGGTGATGAGAACGGTTTAAGAAGCATTAGCCTGGTAATATGCTTCAAGAACGAAAGTCATAGATTGATACTACAATGGCCGACACTCCTTGAATCATTAAAGAAAGTCATAGTTTGATAATACAATGTCTGAAACTCTTTAAATCATTAACGAAAATCGTAGATTGTACAATAGCCGACAATCCTTGAACCATTAAAGAGAGTCACAGATTGTACAATGACCGACAATCTTTGAATCATAAACGAAACATCATTAATGTATTCACATCTGAGATCTTGTTAATCGAATGACAATTTTTCTCTGAGATGGTCCTGTTCCCAATATCCTCCCCGACCCACGTGATGATCTCTATATTTGGGGGACGAGGCCTCCACTGGGTGAAGAGAGTAAGTGTGTGTGTGTGTGAAGGGGATCGGAATCATTAAGATTTTGTTTTGTTAGTATCTTCCACAGAATGAATGCAACTATAAGGGGGCGATATCTTTAGTCAGGATTGAATTGTCCTAGGGGGTGGGGGGGGGGGCCTGATGCATCACCAGTAGAAGTTAATTTCGTTAAAAAAAACATTCTTTATAAATATTTATATTCTACTTGAGCTTCATTGTCATGCAACCCCACATTTTACTTCGCCTTACTGATGAAGGCGCATTACCTCTAGTTACTGATGTAGGTATTTAATCTCTTCTTACTGATGCAGGAATTTTATCTCACCTTACTGATGCAGGCATTGTATTTTGGATTAACTTATTCTATTGTTATATTTTTGTTTGTACTTGGATGTAGTTAGATGTATTCAGATGTTCTCTAGTCAGATGTAGTTTAGTCACATGTAGTCAGATGTAGTCTAGTCAGATATATACTAGTCAGATGTAATCTAGTTATATGTAGTCTAGTCAGATGTAGTCTAGTCAGATGTAGTCTAGTGAGATTTAGTCTAGTCAGATGTAATCTAGTCAGATGTAGTCAGATGTACTCTAGTCAGATGTAGTCTAGTCAGATGTGGTCAGATGTAGTCTTGTCAGATGTAGTCTACTCAGATTTAGTCTAGTCAGATGTAGTCTAGTCAGATGTAGTCTAGTCAGATGTAGTCTAGTCAGATGTAGTCTAGTCAGATGTAGTCTAGTCAGATGTAGTCTAGTCAGATGTAGTCAGATGTAGTCTAGTCAGATGTACGCTAGTCAGATGCAGTCTAGTCAGATTTAGTCTAGTCAGATGTAGTCTAGTCAGATGTAGTCTAGTCAGATGTAAACTAGTCAGATGAGTTCAGATGTAGTCTAGTCAGATATAGTGTAGTCAGAAGTACTGTAGTCAGATGTAGTCTAATCAGATTTAGTCTAGTCAGATGTAGTCAGATGTAGTCTAGTCAGATGTAGTCAGATGTAGTCTAGTCAGATTTAGTCTATTCAGAAGTAGTCAGAAGTACTGTAGTCAGATGTAGTCTAGTAAGATGTGGTCTAGTCAGATGTAGTCTAGTCAGATGTAGTCAGATGTAGTCTAGTCACATTTAGTCTATTCAGAAGTAGTCAGAAGTACTGTAGTCAGATGTAGTCTAGTAAGATGTGGTCTAGTCAGATGTAGTGTAGTCAGATGTAGTTCAGTCAGATGTAGATCATTGTTAAGTGAATGACAAATTAGAATTTTTTTTAAACATTTATTTAATAACTTCCCAATTGTTTACGTGGTGCGAAGGGAAATAATCCTTTCTACTTCTACCTTTAGGGAAAATATTGATCTCATGTTTAAAAAAAAAATAATAATCTAATTGGATAAGTTGTCGGGCGCCATGCTGAAACCGGGAAGCACATTGACGACTTCCATTTCGCGTTTTAGGAAAAAGTTCAGGAGGAAGATCTTATAATAGACTTCGGGGAGAAGATCCAACAATAGACTTCAGGGTGAAGATCCAATAATAGACTTCAGGGAGAAGATCTAGCAATAGACTTTTGAGAGAAGATCCAACAATAGACTTCGGGGAGAAGATCCAACAATAGACTTCAGGGAGAAGATCTAACAATTGTCTTCAGGGAGAAGATCTAACAATAGACTTCAGGGAGAAGATCCAACAATAGACTTCAGGGTGAAGATCCAACAATAGACTTCAGGGAGAAGATCTAGCAATAGACTTCAGGGAGAAGATCCAACAATAGACTTCAGGGTGAAGATCCAACAATAGACTTCAGGGAGAAGATCTAGCAATAGACTTTAGGGAGAAGATCCAACAATAGACTTCAGGGAGAAGATCTAACAATTGTCTTCAGGGAGAAGATCTAATAATAGAGGTCAGGGAGAAGATCAAACATTAGACTTCATAAAAAAGATGTAATAAGGCTTCTGGGAGGAGATCTAACAATAGACTTTAGAGTTGAGGAAATTCCGGATTTCCCTGTACCGACTTCAAGCCCTTTCCCTCCTGGAGGTCCGCGCATCATATCATTCAGAGTGCTATCAACGCACGCAAAATTGCTTTGACTCAACGATGAATTCGGAGCCGAAGCCACGTCGATTTTTTTCATTTTTTTTACGATGCATGCCGTGTCGAGCATGTACCAGGAATGTTGAAGAAGAAGATTTTCGCCCCCCAGCACTGTCCCCATCTTACAGGCAGCGATTTCGTCGGCTCTACCGGAGATTCCATCCTACGCGGAAACGACATGGCCGCAGAGCGCGCGAAGTCCAGGTCATTAACGAAGAGCTGTATGCAGTTGAAGACGCACAGGCCCCGGTCGGCGCGCAACCGGACATCTCGCCGGAACTCGAGCCCAGCTTCCACACGTGCAGCAGTGCCACTTCGGCGGATGCCATGACGTTGGAACAGCAAATCGAAGAGGTGGAACAATACGAATCTACGACTTCGGAACCAGAGGCCACGACGGGACACCAGGAAGAGGTGGTCGCGGCGATGACGGAGGGGGAGGAGAAGAAGGAGGAGGAGGAGAAGCCGGAGGAGGAGGAGAAGCCCGCGGAGGAAACGCCGGTGGAGGTCGTCCCCCTTTCCGAGGGACGGACCGAAATGGTAAAGTTAGAGGCCCACATCCGACATCTAGTACGGCTTGTGATCCTTCTGATCAGAGGCCTTCTCGGGTGGGTTCTCTTCAAGTAAATCATTGGCATCCCTATGGTCACGGGTGCCCCGGCCCTTTTGAGGGCCACCAAAATGATTAACTAATCTAAGATACTGGGTTCTTAATGGTTATCTGTTGTCGTCTGTTGTTGTCTTTCCTTTGTCTGTTGTTGTCTGTTGTTGCCTGTTGTCTTTTGTTATCAGTTGTTGTCTGTGTTGTCTTTTATTGTCTGTTGTTGTCTTTTGTTGTCGGTCAACAGACAACAACCAACAACACATCTGACTAGACTACATCTAACTTCACCTGACTATGTAGTCAGATGTGGTACCGTAAAAGTAATAAGATGTAATGAGCTGTAGTTAGATGTAGTCAGATGTGGTAGGATAGAGTTAGATAAAGTTAGATGTTGTAAAATGCCTTCTAGTCAGATGTAGTTAAATGTATTTTGATTTTGTCAGATGTAGCCTACTCAGATGAAGTTAAATATAAATAGATTTAGTCAGATGCAGCTTAGTCAGATGTAGTTAGAGTTAGTGGTATGTAGTCAGATATACTTAGATCAAGTTAGATGTTGTAAAGTGTAGATAGATGTGTTCATATGGTGTACGTTGAAGTTCGATGTAGTTAGAGTTAGTCAGATGTAGCTAGAGTTAGTCAGATGTAGTTAGAGTTAGTCAGATGTAGTTAGAGTTAGTCAGATGTAGTTAGGTGAAGTCATATGGAGGCAGATGTAGTAATTTGTAGTCGGATGCACTCATGTGCAGTCAGATGTAGTTAGATGTAGTCAAGTAAGATGTAGTCCAATGTTGCTAGATGTAGTTAGATATGGTCAGATCTCGCTAGATGTAGTCAAAAGTAGTCAGACGCAAATAGATGTAGCTAGGTGAAGTCAGATGTAGTCAAATTTAGTGACATGCAGTCATGAGTAGTTAGATGTAGTCAGATTTAGTCTAGTGACCTGTAGTCAAATAGTTAGATATAGTTAGATGTAGTCAGATGTGGTTAGAAGTAGTTAGATGTAGTTAGCTGTAGTAAAATGTTGTCAGATTTAGTCTAATCAGATGTAGTCAAATCTATTTGAATGTAGTTTGATATAGGCAGATATTGTCTAGTTAGATGTAGTTAGATGTAGTTAGATGTAGTCAGATGGGGTTAGAAGTAGTTAGATGTAGTCAGATGTGGTTAGAAGTAGTTAGATGTAGTCAGATGGGGTTAGAAGTAGTTAGATGTAGTCAGATGGGGTTAGAAGTAGTTAGATGTAGTCAGATGTGGTTAGAAGTAGTTAGATGTAGTCAGATGGGGTTAGAAGTAGTTAGATGTAGTCAGATGTGGTTAGAAGTAGTTAGATGTAGTTAGCTGTAGTAAAATGTCAGATTTAGTCTAATCAGATGTAGTCAAATCTATTTGAATGTAGTTAGATATAGGCAGATATTGTCTAGTTAGATGTAGTTAGATGTAGTTAGATGTAGTTAGATGTAGTTAGATGTAGTCAGATGTAGTTAGATGTAGTCAGATGTAGTTAGATGTAGTCAGATGTAGTTAGATGTAGTTAGATGTAGTCAGATGTAGTTAGATGTAGTTAGATGTAGTCAGATGTAGTTAGATGTAGTTAGATGTAGTCAGATGTAGTCAGATGTAGTTAGATGTAGTCAGATGTAGTTAGATGTAGTTAGATGTAGTTAGATGTAGTTAGATGTAGTCAGATGTAGTTAGATGTAGTTAGATGTAGTCAGATGTAGTTAAATTTAGTCACATGCATTCATATGTAGTTAGAGGTAGTCAGATTTAGTCTAGTCAGATTTAGTCAGATGTAGTTAAATTTATTTATATGTCAGGTGTAGTTAGATCAAGTTAGATGTGTGTTACCTGTAGTTAGATGTGTTCATATGTTTTCAGTTGTAGATGATGTAGTTAGATGGAGGCAGATGTAGTCATGTGTATATAGTTAAATGTACTTAAATGTATACTTACTCCCACTCCTAGCTAGCATACCTACTACCTCTCCTAGCAAGTATGCATACTCCCACTCATAGCAAGTATACCTACTCCTTCTAGCAAGTATACCTACTCCCTCTCCTAGCAAGTACACCTACTCCCTCTCCTAGCAAGTATATCTACTCCCTCTCCTAGCAAGTATACCCACTACCTCTCTTAGCAAGTATACCTACTCCCTCTCCTAGCAAGTATACCTACTCCCACTTATAGCAAGTATACCTAATCCTTCTCCTAGCAAGTATACCTACTCCGTCTCCTAGCAAGTAAACCTACTCCCTCTCCTAGCAAGTATACCTACTCCCACTCATTGCAAGCATACCTACTCCCTCTCCTAGCAAGTATACCTACTCCCACTCCCAGCACGCTTACCTCACCCTCTCTATCCTTGCATGTATACCTACTACCACTCTAAGCATGTAATACAGCATACCCACTGCCACTCTTAGCACGTATACCTGCTTCCACTCATGGCGTGCATACCTGCTACCACCCCTGGCGCGTGTATACCTGCCACCACCCCTGTCGCGTGTATACCTCCTACCACCCCTGGCGCGTGTATACCTGCCACCACCCCTGGAGCGTGTATACCTGCCACCACCCCTGTCGCGTGTATACCTGCCACCACCCCTGTCGCGTGTATACCTGCCACCAGCCCTGTCGCGTGTATACCTACAATGTCGCCTTGCCTTGCGGTGTTGGGCCACCTCCTGGGTCGGCCGTGGACATCCCTTGGGCCCAGGTCTCGGCATGAGAACACCATCCGCGCTGACCGCCCGAGGAACTCGGAGATCCATTTCTCCGCCTCTCCTCCACAGCAGACCATGGTGACAGCCTGGCCCAGGAGTCTAGATGATCCGCCACGTACACGCGTTGAAATAAAAATAAATTGAAAACCAAGAGTTACAACACGTGAATCGCTTACGTCATTGTGGATCACGTGCAAAAATTGTAAGGTATTTATATAACTTGTATGGCTGAGCAGTCTAAACTGAATCCATCCTTTTGTTTGTGGACTGGAGTTCAAACCCCAGACAAGCAACAACAGCAGCAACAACATACAGCACCACCCAAGCGGTATCATCCACATATGATAGTCCCTTGGCTTATCCAGGTGTGCGGAGAGAGATAATTACTGCCTAGAGTACAAGCTTATCCGAAATATTTTTTTTAAAAATCCCAGGCCTTGTGATTTCGTCCTGCACCACCGTCACAATGTGACAAGTCTACACCATCGTCACATTGTGACAAGCCTACACCACCGTCACGTGACAAATCTACATCACCGTCACAATCACAATTTGACGGACGAAAGCAATTGGGAAAGGGGGGGGGGTTGGGGGGACAGGTTCACGATACGTAAAATCTGTCGGAAAGGCAATTATTTTCTGTTTGGTTTGTAAACAGTTGCAATAAATTGAGATCTGCATCATTTGGTTTTTAAATACAATGTGATACATCAATATTAGTACCGTTAATATGTCATTCAAGGGGAACAAATAGAATTCGTTTTCCCCTTATTTAATTAACATGATTATTTCCCTTGCGCCGAGTGGTTTGGTTCAGGGTTTCTTACAACTATATCTCCCGTCCCGTCCCGTCCCCCCCCCCCCAAGAGAAAGCCAAAATAACTGCAGGCACTGCCCCCCCCACCCCCCCGGGGGAAAATTTCTGAAATAATCACTGGCAGTGCTGTATGTGTCGTATATGTGTCGTATATGTGTCATTTATGTGTCAAACGTACATTTTGTGTTGCCGTTGACGTGTCCTGAGATCGGGTCTTTGGGGCAGCTGCAGATGGTCCATGCCAGGGGCCTCAAGCAGCAGTCGGCCGTCGACGCTCCTGCACTTGACCAGGGTCAGGCGCGGCTCCTCTTTCATGGTGATCACGTGGTCAGAGGGGTCAAGGATCATCCAGTGTCTTGGGTGACAAAACATATCATTACAGAATTATTTTTTGTTAATTAGCAAAATTGACATAGAAATGCAGCTTTTGAAATATTATTTATCATTCTTGTTGGGGGAGGGGTGGGTGGGTGTTTAACCCAGGGGCTTCTACCCCATCTCTGAGTTTTGAAAGCCTGCCCCCCTTTACCCTCCTGGGCATTGGTCAGTTGAATGGGTCATTGAATTCTTGGCGATTGTTTCGAGAGTTCACTATGTATGTTAGCAATACAACAAAAATGTGAGAATATTCAATAATGATTAAAAAAACAACCAACATGAGCGCTTAGTTAAGAGATCCCTTTCAATAGATATAGTAGAGCCAGATCAGAAAGCCTGATCCAGTTGGTTTACAGTTAAACATGAAAATAGCATCTTCATTTTGATAATACACACGAATACCACGAATGATTATAACTTTTTTTTTTTTTTTTTTTTTTTTTAAACGACCTCCAGTCACCTGTCATTGACACCGTTGGACTCTAGTCCGACCGGTGTACAGTTAGCTTCTGACACCTCCATCGCGCCGCAAGATTTGACAGGGTAGATGTACAGGTTTGCCACTGTTCCTATCTAGGAGAGAAAAAGTTATACCTATTAGGTGTCACTTTCCTTAAAGTGAGGAAAGATGAGATGTTCATGCATGTCAATACGGAAGGGGGTGGGGGATGATGTTTGTCAATACTGTGGGGAGGAGGTGATGTAGGCCAACATCACCCACCCTCCCCCATCCCACGCCACACCCCACCCCACACCCAACCCACACATTACACCCACCACCCCTACACCACCCCCACCCCACACCCACACCCGTGTGTCTCTGTTAATCGTGCGCCCGTGGCGACTGCCCATCTGGCGCCCTCCAAGCCACGCCCACTGGGCAAGTCGATGCCCGTTCCTCCAGCGAACATGGTTTCCCTGGTTAAATTCATAACACTCATCGTATCTCACCTTGATTTGAAATTATTATAATTTTTTTTTTTTTTTAACCACAATTCAATGTTAAACGGACAACTGTACAAGGAGATTTATTTGATGTGTAACATTATTTAATTCTTGTACCTCTGGGGTTGTCCCTTCTTTCGTCGTCTCCCCCCCCCCCCCCCCCGTGCGCCTTCTGCACCAGAAGCCATCTGCGCACCCAGCAGACAGACTCAGCCGCAGCAACCGGCCGATGTTTTCAAAATGGCCATGATCGGCTTTCGACACACGAGCTATCACAACAACACTAACAGTACGTCACCCCGATATTCTCTGCATTAGCCCATGAGTGGACCAATAAAGATGCTTTACAAATCTCTTATACTATATATATTACGCTGCTGGTAGACTGCTTTCATTTCCGGCTGCTTGCTAACGCGCTGGCTGCTACCCATTCTGCGTCTTTGGTATTTGGATTATATTACAAATAATTCTCCACGTTTGAAAGGAAGTATGGTTCAATAATGAGTTCAATAGCGCGAAAATTTAATTCCCGATAACTACGCTGTATGATTTTTTTTTTTTAATAAAGCCACCTGCGTTCGGTGCGTAATATTTTCTTTTCTTTTCGGAAAATGAAATCATCTCAATTTAAATACGGTGTAATAAATATGCGGTTTAATAGTGGTTTGGGACATCAGAATATTTAATATAGCCCATGGGCGTGAAATAACAAGTGTGCATAGGGGGTTGAGAGGGGGGGGGGGCTGTTGCAAAAATTGTGATTCTTAAATGTGCGTTACTTGAGTTCATGTTTTGTTAAGTAACCTTAGTAGATGGGAAGTTCCCGCATGACTACCTCAATTGGTTGGCGAGCTATGACTAGTCATAATATATTTAATTAGCTTTTGAAGAAAATTTGTTGGTTTTTTTTTCTTAAATAGGAATAACAGACTTATATGAAGAACAGCAAAATGATTCTTTTTGGTTAAAATAATACTAACTAAACTGAAAGTCAGCTCACCTGTTGGAAAAGTTTCCTGTGGTTGTGTCCTACCACCGCCATCATAGTTAGTCCAACAGCTGCCCCTGCCACAACAGCCGCCATGATGGTGTGGTCGCTTTGGGACAGCAGACGAGTGGCCATGGCGGTTGACAGCCTCAACTGGGACGAGGAAATTATGGAATCGTCTTGTTTATAAATTATAAAAGCTTTTTTTTTAAGGACATATTTTATAATGAATGGGCTCCACAATCAAGTGTGGGCCACATAATGGAGCTGCAGGCCTCCACAATAGAATGTGGGCCTCTTAATGGAGCTCCAGGCCTCCACAATCAAATGTGGACCACTTAATGGAGCTGCAGGCCTCCACAATCAAATGTGGACCACTTAATGGAGCTGCAGGCCCCCACAATCAAATGTGGACCACTTAATGGAGCTCCAGGCCTCCACACACAGTCATGGAAACAGAGGCGTAAAGACGCGAGGCAACGCATCAAAGCGGTTTGAAAGTATTATAACAGTGCAACACACTCACAATGGGCAACACGCTCACAATGGGCAACACGCTCACAATGGGCAACACGCTCACAATGGGCAACACTCTCACGATGGGCAACACGCTCACAATGGGCAACACACTCACAATGGGCAACACGCTCACGATGGGCAACACTCTCACAATGGGCAACACGCTCACAATGAGCAACACGCTCACAATGGGCAACACGCTCACAATGGGCAACCCTCTCACGATGGGCAACACGCTCACAATGGGCAACACGCTCACAATGGGCAACACTCTCACAATGGGCAACACTCTCACAATGGGCAACACTCTCACGATGGGCAACACTCTCACGATGGGCAACACTCTCACGATGGGCAACACTCTCACGATGGGCAACACTCTCACGATGGGCAACACATGCGGCACTGAGGGCGGAGATAATTACAATAGGTCAGGAAATGGATGTTTTCTGAACAAATTTAAAGTGCGTCAGCATAGCTAAGGGGTGGAAGTGGTGGGCGAAGATCCGCTCACGGCCCCCCCCCCCCAAACCCTTGGAGCCACGAAAAAAATCAGCAGTTGGTCGAAAATACAGCCCTTTTAACCATGTCCCCGTCCTACGCCACTATCACCAGCATTCGCCCATTTATAGCAACTACAGCACAGAACACACAAATCTTACCTTAATCTGATTCCGCTACTCTCTACGAACGAGTATTTTGAATATTGTTTCAATGCTGGTCTATCTCAAGACTCTCCCGTGACATGACGCACTGTGGCGAATGGAGCCGTGTGCCTTTAAGGAGAGAGATAAGAGGCACTGTCTTCCCGTCGGCTCTGGTGACCATAGGGAAAATTGCATGCTGGCCTGCTTTTAGCTTGACTTGTCTGTGGGGTTAGGATGGTGGGGGTGTTTGTTTATTGGTCGTGATGGGTCTCTATCGAGTCCATATTTCTCTGTTTTGTTCCATAACACACCAATGACCTATATTTTCGTACAGAGACTTAGCCTATACCAGTTTATTTAAGATGTATTAAGTTTTGAACACCCAATATCGTTGCTTTCTTTAGATTTACACGGGGCAAACTGGCATCTACAACACAGAAGACTCGTTAGACCAGTGGCCCAGAGGGGTAGCTAAGGGGGACAGATGTCCCTGGGCGATAGACTAGTTAGGGGCGCCAAAATGTGCTTTGATATTTTATTGATAAAAATAATGGGTTTGAGAGTTGAAAAAAAGAAAGTGGTTGGGGGGGGGGGCTGTTTAAAATGAATGTCGTCCCCGGGCGCCAAACACTCTAGCTACGCCTCTGGTTCTAGCCAAAAGTACCCACTTACGCCATTGTTACGACCGTTCCCATTAATGGAACGTCTCCGCTTCGAACTGTTACATCTCTTTCCAAGTGTCGCAACTTACGATTGCTATACTCATTACTGGCAGTGTTGTCGAACAGCACTGCCACACAGCCATGCTTGGGCCACACTTCACTGCCGCACAGCCATGTTAGGTCCGCACTTAAGATCAACAACCATCGTTCAATTAGAGAAGATATAACAATTATTTATTATTACAGGAACTGTCAGCTCACAATACGTTCTCTATTCTGACAACACAACACTGCCACTGCCACAAACACGCTAGCTCTCCGCTGACTCTCAAAATCTCTTAACACACCGCACGTCTGTAAACCCAACCACAATAATCACTCAGCATACAATAACACAGCGGTTCTCAACCTTCCAAATTCCGTGACCCTTCAATTAAGTTCCTAATGTTGTGGTGACCTCAAAGGGGTCGCGACCCACAGGTTGAAAACCGCTGCAGTAACACAACACCATGAACCAACTTCACGATCTGAACTCACGACCTACAACTCACAAAATCTCTTACTATCAACGATCCCTCCCCCCCCCGCCCCACCCCAACCAAACCGTAACACCCCTAAATCTAGTTCACAACAACCTTTGAACCATTAAAATTGACGATTGAAACTTTGACTATTTGGGACGATTTTGGCCAAAACCAACCCACCCCGCCCTTACTCATTTAATAAAAAAAAAAAAAGAAATACTAATGTGGCAGTGTATGCCCCAACCCACTATTTGACCCGTTACGTAAACTATGTCTGGCGCCCAACTCAAGGCCGCGCGGTGTGTAGTAGCACTGGCGCGGTGCGTAACAGGTATCCCTTTTCACCTTCCCCCCCCCTCCCCCTAACGACCGGCGCATAGGGAGGAAATAATAAAATACCACGATGTGCGCATTGGTTAGAAATTCAATAATTTATTTCTCAGGAACCCTAGCGTATTAAGTTATACATTACATCTAGTTAAGACGGGGATTTTATTCACTATACCTTAGCATATTTACAAGTTTCCATCGTTGGAGGATATTTTAATATTTAGTCATTAAAGGAGTTTT
>CAXITT010000502.1:302406-380642 GCA_964033795.1 Lymnaea stagnalis | reverse complement strand
AACTGCCTCAAGTTTCACATAAACTTAGGCGTATATACCAGTATACAATTAGCGATTGTACATCGTAGTGCTTTTGGTAGACGTACTGCCATGCTACAAGTCTTGGGTCGACCTGGTGCGAGCGCTTGTAACCTCATAAGTCATGTCATTATAGAAAGTACAATGTCGTGACAAGGAAATACTTGTCATACTCAGGGATTGAATTACCCCAATGTGCCTTTATTGTATTGAGCACTTACGTTGCATTTTTTTTAATATATGTATATATTTCTATGTACCGTACAATATTTTTCAAACATTTCTGTTTTTGCTTGTACTTGCTGATTTCTTTTATAGTCGAGCCAGCGAGGGCGCTGGAGTTCAAACGTTTGGGGTGGATGTGGCAGTGTATGCCCCAACCCACTATTTGACCCGTTACGTAAACTATGTCTGGCGCCCAACTCAAGGCCGCGCGGTGTGTAGTAGCACTGGCGCGGTGCGTAACAGGTATCCCTTTTCACCTTCCCCCCCCCTCCCCCTAACGACCGGCGCATAGGGAGGAAATAATAAAATACCACGATGTGCGCATTGGTTAGAAATTCAATAATTTATTTCTCAGGAACCCTAGCGTATTAAGTTATACATTACATCTAGTTAAGACGGGGATTTTATTCACTATACCTTAGCATATTTACAAGTTTCCATCGTTGGAGGATATTTTAATATTTAGTCATTAAAGGTGTTTTCGCCTTCATTTATAGTGGTCCCCATCCCCTTCTAGTTAAAATATCTTAAAAACTATTTAAGTCATAAAAATATAAAATAGCATCTTAGATAGCTAAGACAAAACTGCACAGATTACATATAAGTCGTTAGGGATGTGGATAAAGATTTTAATTATTACTCTGGATTAGTCCCCAGAGTTAGGCATTTTACCCCAGGAAACTGGCCAGAAGGCAAAACTTAGACCGACTCGGTTTAGGTGTGACGTAGGGGCTCTCTGATATGTCCGCGCACGGTTTTAAAAAGGGGAGCACACGAGGTAGGGGTCATTTCGAGCTTTGGTCAGCATACCTGCATTGTGCCTTTGTTCAGTGCGGCCCATTGGAACGCTCTGTAAGTAGAGGCAATTACGCCATTTTTATTTCTTTGTGGTTAGTAGGAACTTGTTGAGTGTTAGCATTGGAAGATTTCTGTTCAGACTTATAACCAGGATAGAGTGTAGGATAACCTACAGCGTGTAGACTTATGCTCATGCTATTTTAAAGGTTAACATACAACCGTTAAATAAATTATTTAATAGGATTAATAAATAGATACCAGTGACCAGGGTTTGTGCGTAACAAACAACTGCATATCGTTCTGGGTACACATACTGCAATGCGCTTATAAAATAAGCTATTGATACAACAGTATACAACCAGCGAGTGTCCGTCAAATATGTGTAATAGGCTAACTTTCCTGCCGTGTGCTAAATTCTCTCATAGGAAATAGTGCATGTGAGGATCACATCCCATATAATTTAACTATGATTCATTCTGCAATCTGCTGTTGTCTTAACAAGACACAGCGATGGACAGATACAAGTATCAAGCCAACGGTGGTCATACTTAATACCATTGTATTTACTGTCCCGCTATGTGTGCCTCTTACATAGACACCATACCTGGATGGCATACTATTATAACTTCAAGATCTTTAGAGTTTATGTTAGCCCTCACATCGCACTCTGGTTCTGTGTGTAGCATTAACACTGTGCACGTGTTTCAAATTAAACACTGCACGTGGTTTCTTTTATAGTTAAAACATTCGTAGTACAAGATAATTATCTTTGCCATGTGTATGAACCAATACTACTTACGTATCATTTATCATGCTTTCTAGTTAAGTATATGTTGTCGCCACGTGTAATTACGTGGTTATGTAATATGTTTATTATTAGCTTTGTTAGTCAGGACATTGTTAACCTGTACTATTTGTTTATTTTCAGATATTGTCCTTTTTCTTTCTCTTTTTCTTCATAGAAGCCTTTTTCTTCATAGGCTACTTCTCCATAGTTCATAGTGTCCTTTTTCTTGTTTTCATCATAGGAGAGCATTAATTAAAAAGCTATAGTCCTCAAGACCTGATTGTTTCATTTTGATTTTATTATAAAACTGTAAGCTACGTCATCCACTCGGCTACACTAACGATAGAATAGATTTAGATGTGACCATGGCCAAAAAAAACAAACCCAGATAGCATCACCAGACAATCGGTAACATGACATCCACAGAAAGAGAGGAAGGCTAAAGAATACAAGGCGTAGCAAGCTGGAGGCAGACATGTAAAATATGGTTTATGTCCTACACGTGGAAGCAACTGGAAAAGAAAGCACAATTGAAAAAATCTTGTGGACAGCATAGGCCTACGTCACACATGGGGTAAAAGCACATAAGAAGAAGATTGCCAAATGTACGTTCATTTGAAGCGTAGTAGTCTTTATATAAAACTTTACCCCCCCCCCCCCTTTTTCAAATTTAAACATTTTTTTTTATTGTGGCTAATTTTTCTAGTTTGCAGCTTTTACGGAGCGCCATACACGCCGAAGGAATTACGCCTACTGATCGATTCTTGTGGGGCCTAAGGTGTTCAAAAGAAACTATATTATGTGGGATAAGAAAAATCAAACTCTTTGTTTTGCCATCGCAGTCACATGACAAGGTTGAACAAAAAAAAATTGAAATCACGGCTCTTTTATATAAAAATAATAATGAAACAAACAAAATGCGACAGCATACCGGGATATGTTAAATTCACAGGAGAGATGAAATGTTTTTTTTTCACACACATATATATATATATATATAGGCTATATATATATATATATATATATATATATATATATATATATAATATACTGTATATATCGTAAATCATAATAGAGAGTAAACTTTAAAAGTTAAATATTTCTTTACCACGTAGACGTAGGCCTATCTATAGTGACTAACTTAACTAACTATAGTTATAGTTCTCTTGCAAACTATTTATTTTTTGTAAACGGCCTTTTTTACGCTATTTCTTTCACTGGTTACATTGGTCATTTAAAACATATATTTATGGCAACGTTACCTATATTTGAAATTAACATCATTTTCGGTAATAATTAATTTCTTGTCAAAATAATTTTTTTCTGTTACTAATTATCTCTTTTTTCGTCTGCTATTTGCTAGAAAGTTTTGATGGTTATGGTTCTTGAATGGGTGCTTCATTTTCATTAATTATTAATCCTCTTTTCGGTTCTACTTTTCCCCACTAAATTTTGTTGACATGAAATACCGGCTATTGCAATTAATTTGGATTTTAAAAGGACCCAGCATGATGCTTCTTTAAAAGGGTAGTAATTTTTTAATATTATTTCTTATTTTAATTTTAAAAAAGATACCGAGTCGTCCGAGTCATTCGCTTTTTAACCTATGTTGTCATTTAGGAATACTATGTTACAACCGGTATTAGTAATATTGTTAATATGATAACCAATATTGTGATCAATAAAGTATTACAACTTAGGCCTAGCAATTTTTTTAATAAATATATCATTTTATTATCATGTTAAAATTTGATTTTTTTTTTTTAATTGGTTTCAGTAACTTTGTAAACATGTTGGGTCTAATTATTTCGACACGTTTTTTTTCGGATAAATGAGTATGAGTTTGCCTATGGCTATGTTCGTTTGATTTTACAAAACACGATATCCGAAATCGAAAGTGAATATCTTGGTCCTTTACCATTTCAAAGTCATGCCAACTTACGAGTTGTCTGTAATATTGAAGGCACTGCAGCGGGTTAGTTCGTTGTTTGTAAATTCTTAAGATCTAATTCTTAAGACCAATTAACTTTATTTAGGTTTAGCCCTTCTTTTCTTACCTGTAGACTCTAAGACTTGTTTACTCAAACTGATATTATGATTATGATATTACTGACTTATACTTATCATATCAGAAGACTTTTGAGGAGAGTGAGAGTAGTCTGAGATCTGTAGAATAGAGTCACAGTCATTTGACAGCCTATCTATGTCTCGTTTTTTTAAAGTTACCCAGTTAGAATATTAATAATAATAATTGGGGGTCTTTTATAGCGCGGTACCCCAGCCTAGGGCTTGGCTCACCGCGCTGTACATAAAAATATTATCAAAACTTTTGACAAAAGAGGCATAATCATGAATAGCTTACGCCTATTTATTAACATTGTTAACTAGCATAATTTTAAGTGTTTTGTTTTATCATGTTATGATTTACTAGCAAATACACTAATACACCCAGCCAGCGTTGCACAGGATTGCATTAGGACCCCGATCCTGTTAAGACCCCAATCCCATTCTGACCACGATCCCGGCGCAATACCTTTTCCTGGTGTGATCCTGTTCCCCGTGGGATCCTGTTTTCTTGTGGCTCTGGATCCAAGGGGAATCCAGATCCCGGTGGGATCGGGATCCCGTCGGTGTTTTGATCCCAGTGGGATCCCGATGGGCTACCGTTCTCTGTGGGATTTCGTTCCACCTAGGGACTCTCTTTTCCGATGTTATCCCTTTTCCCTATATGATATATATAGTGTGGTAAATTTTACTTCTCATTTGCCACAACTGTGGCTTTTTTTGCTTGGGAAAAAGGCTGACCACCTCGGCCTTGGTCTAAGAATGATTATTCAATTTCAATAATTATAATGACAATGATACCTTTCAGTGCTTTCAGTCTCACGATTAACCTTCAACACAATGTTCCTGTGTAATAATAGTAATAAGCAAAGCTATTACGCACCCCACACATGGGCAACGATAAAGTTTACATTAAACGTTTATAACCTACCAACCAAGCCGCAGTGTAAAATCTTGAATCTTTTTTATTTGTATAGCAGCACTAACAATATATACTAATACTAATAGTAACTAATAGCTTACATAAGTAAAAAAAACACAAACATGCAACTCTGGATCCAGGCATTTATTTATTTATTCAGGCATTTTTATATAGCGCTTACCTTACAGCTCTAAGCGCTTTACAATTATTAAAAACAAGTAAACTATTTAAACTGCTAAAGTAAAATAAAAATGAAAAACCAGAGACACTAGAACAGTAACTACTATATTAAAAATGACTATAGAAACAGTAGCTTAAACATTAAAATGGCTTTATAAAAACAAGTATACTTTGGCACGTTTTGGCCTATACTACAGGATCAACCCGAGACAGAAAATGAGGCAGGGCAGAGAGGGTGCATCACAGGTCATAGGCGGACCTAAACAGATAGGTTTTAAGGGACTTTTTGAAAGTGGACAAGGTTTCACAATGATGGATGTGGAAGGGGAGCTGGTTCCAGAACGTGGGCGCAAGGAAGTAGAAGGAGCGTTCGCCGATGGTGTTAGTTTTGGTTCTTGGGATTGAGAGGGTTCTATTGTCAATTGAGGAGCGTAGTTGTCTTGTGGGGATGTAAGGAAGCAACAGTTCAGAGAGATAGACAGGAAAGTGAGGGTCAGTGAACGAGTTGAAGCATAGATTGGCAGACTTGTACTTGATGCCAGAGGATATTGGAAGCCAGTGGAGTTGCCGCATGTGTGGTTGAATGTGGTCATGTTTCTTTGATTTAAAAATGAGTCTGCATGCTGAGTTCCCATGGCCCGAAATGTGTTTCTTCAACCCTACACAGTATCAGGAACATATTATCAAAAAGCATTTCACAAATCCTACATAATTACTGACATCTCACCACTTATGATGCATTACATCCAATTACTGCAATAAAAATTACTTATGAATTAGTATTGAACTACTAAGACTGAGTCAACTGAACTGAGTGATTTTAACTACGGTAATAATCTCATTGATCACATTTCTCACAGAATTATCATGACTCGGACTGTCATCAGTGGGACAGTCCTGAGTATTTTATTAATTATAATATTATTATTACTAGGCCTACTTGGATAATCTCATCCTCATCATGATTTGTGTATTAAACTTTTAAAATCTGTGTTTAAAATTGTTCTTCAGCCTGAACTTGTCCAGGTGATCAAGAGATGTTGCACAAATATCTTAGACCAAGGAGGGATCATTCGGGGAATGGAAAACCTTGGATTAAAGCCTTTGCCCTACAGAATGAGCAATCATGGACAAAAATTTACAGAAGGAAAGTAAGTATACAAATTTTGCATCAAGAGTTGTGATAAAGTCGTGGCTTTGGACCATGCAAATTTTGGAGTGTTCCGCTCCAGGTTTTTACTTCCGGAGTTATGCTCCACCTCCACCCTAGTTTTGAGCATTTAGGAAAGGGTAAGAATGGGGGCCTATGAAATTGGGTGGTTAGGACAAAATTTGAGGGGGATAGTGTGAGTCGATTCCGAAGTTGGGTAAGATGCACGTAAAATGTTTAATATGGGGGGGGGGGGGGGGAAGGGGGGGGGGGGGAAGGGGGGGTTGGGACATGGGTTTACGAAAAATCATATTGATCAAATTAAAAGACATCGTTCGTATGAAGTTATTTCTTTTCACAATGCCAAATTAGGTTGATTTTTTTTTTTTTTTCATAATTACTTTTTGGAATTTTCAGTATTATTTTAAAAATGTTGATTTTCTTTTTGACAGTTACATTCTCATAAAATTTGACGGATCTACCCAGCTGCCGGACCAATTAAAGGACATTTTTAAACGAGATTTAGATGTCATCAGGAGGACCGTGTTTGCAGAAGAAGAATTCGTCCCGCCATGCTTATCGGGTCCCTGTGAGTTTGGAGAGATTAAAAATCCCGATCACGAGAAGAGGCTGTGGTGGGCTCGTGTCCAGCGGCGAAGCTTGAGGTGGGAGAGGAGAAAGGCACAGAAGAAAGCTTAGTTTGTGTTGTGGGGGGGGGGGTTGGGTTTGATTATGGGTGATCAAAGTTTGACTAATTGTGGTGTGTTATCATTGTTCACCTTGTTTGAGTGTGTTCAAATTGTACACACTGTGTATTCGCAATGCATACAAGTATGTGAGCAAATGAGAACTCTTCTGTGCTGTCTGTACTGAGTAATAAAAACATTTTTTTTCTATGGTTTGATTTTTTTTTCTCTTATTTCTGTTCAAAATTGTATGTGATCTGTTATAACAGGTGAATACTAACATAAGATCTGGTGTCAAATATTATTTCCAAACATTTTCAAATTTTTTAACTTCACATAATGGTTGTGATATCGAAACTAGGGTAGTCTAAAAATGTTGTAAGGTTATTTTAGCAGATTTTTTCCAGCAACCCCCTCCCCCCACCATATCTTCCCAAATAAAATATTTTTATCATGCATTTTCATAAAAATTCATACCCCAGTCTGCCCTCCCCCCTTTATAAATAGACTTAGAGAACCCATGTAACAGACTTCACAAATGAAGGTAAACATTTTCCTAGTAGGATTATTTACTCCTTTAGAACACACCTGACATCTTCTAACCACACACCCTGACACCCTGTGATCACACACCCTGACATCCTCTGCAATATTACAGCAAAAAAATTTAATCTAATAATAAAGTATCATTGGTTAAATGAAAGTAATCGAACCGCTAAACATTACAATTGTAAAAGTGAGTCTTATTTTTAAACTCTAAACATCACATTTGGTGAAGTGAGTCTTATTGACAAAGTTTGGATTCTCAAGTCTAAACAATAATGAATGAAATAAAACTGAGTAATATTAATAGTAAGAAAGCAACTAGTTAAGGATGAAAATATTTTATCATCTCTTTAATAGATTCTACACCAAAAAAAACTATTTACAGTGTCATGCATACTAGACATGGCAAAGTGGAACGAGTGGGTTGTGATGATATTCAATCATGATGAAACCCGATAAATAAATGGATGCAATAATTAAAGGTTCTCGCCTCTTTTTTAAAGCAAAGCGCCCCCCCCCCCTCTTCCACTTGTCCAGTTAAAATAGATAATGGAATAACTTAAAAAAAGTCTAGGTCTGCCCCTGGCGTTTCTCCCGCACCCCCTGCTATGCATACTAGACATGGCAAAGGGGAACGAGTGGGTTGTGAGGATATTCAAACATGATGAAACCCGATAAAAAAATGGATGCAATAATTAAAGGTTCTCGCCTCTTTTTTAAAGCAAAGCGCCCCCCCCCCCCTCTTCCACTTGTCCAGTTAAAATAGATAATGGAATAGCTTAAAACAAGTCTAGGTCTGCCCCTGGCGTTTCTCCCGCACCCCCTGCTGGCACTGCCTACTGCACCCCAGGGGGTAGAGGGTAACAAAGGTTAAGAACCCATGATTAACTCCATTTGGCTGATAGTCCATTGATGTGGTAAAAGCTGCTCAAGTCTGAAGTCCATGAGTTACACCAAAAAAAAATATAAAAAAAATACAGATTTTGTGACAATGTAAAAAGAAAAGGAAAAAAAATAGTTGAGCTTGAAACATCATTTTTTTAAAAATCGTTTTTAAAAAAAATCCTTTACATTAACTTCGCTTTTGTTTGTGGGTGGCCGGCTGGTGAAACCTTTGGATGGCTAATTGACCCACTTCCTGTCAAGCTGAAACTTGGCACATAGCATTGTTGCTAGAATTGTTGCTGGTGAAAACACATTCTTTCAAATTTTGATCCCCAGCCCCCACAAAAATCTGTTTTTTCAGGGGGAGATGAAGGGAATATGATTTCATTACATAAAATCTAATAACTGCTCTAAATGAGATTCTTTTAAAAATAGATGCTGCTACCGGGTTGTGCGTTTGATGCGTAATATTTTCTTTGTCTTTCTGAAATAAATCTGTGGTCTTAAAACCGGTGGTTCATTAGAATATTAATATAGCCCAGGGGCATGAAAAAAATTGTGCGTACACCCAGCCTGAAAGAAAGAAACGCACGAACAAAAGCAAAGTCAATGTAGAGGATTTAAAAATTGAAATAAAATATTATAAACAACAAAACAAACTGATATTTTTGCACACATGTATTGCAAGACCCCCCAGGAATCAAAGAATAGGGAATGTAGAATATTTTAGGAGAAAATGTTGGTGAATTCCTTCCATGAAAAGTAGTCTCACAAAAATGAACATTTGAATTTTTGAGGCTTCTATTCATTATTTAATTTGTAATTAATTATTTAATTTGTAACCTTTAAAAAATCTAAAAAATAAGTTTGATTCAATTTGTAAAGTTTTGAAGACAGAGAAGCTTATAAAAATCTGTTAAGACTAGAGAGGTGTGTTTCATGTTAAGGGGGTGGGTAGTGAAGGATTGATGTAGTGAAGGATAAATAAACGGAGGAATGCGTTCAACCTGTGTGAAGGCAATGGTGGAACTAGGTAAGTGGGAGCTTGAAATGGAAAGACATGACGATAAAAAGGGACCACAAGCTATAAGTTAAGTGTAAAACATTGCATTGTGCCCAATTTTCCATTAACCATATGACACAAATTATTGAATGCTTAAATAAATCTAACCCTGTAATTATCCAGCGTGTGTATTAAAGTTGAATGTCAAATTTATTTACATTCTTGCGCATTGACCAAGATCATATTTCATTCCTGGTAGCAGAAACTATGGGGGGTGCAGAGGGGGCTTTTTTGGGGTTTATAAATAGCATTATAAATGAATATCTGTACGGGTTAAAGAGCGCACTTTTGGGAGTGGACCAAACGGAAATGAGGTCTTTTTTTACTATCACCATTTAAGAAAAAAAAAATCTTACTTTTTTGGTGTTTCTTGCCTCATAACTGTTATCACATCATAATTTAAACACAACATCAAAAGAATGCACAGAAAATCATACATTGAATACTTCAATCATTTCAAAGTGCTGTTGCTGGCTCCTACGTAATAAGTAATATCAAATTCTTATCAACATGACTTTTCACAAAATAAATATTCATTGACAT
Organism: Lymnaea stagnalis; assembly: GCA_964033795.1. NCBI lineage: Eukaryota > Metazoa > Mollusca > Gastropoda > Lymnaeidae > Lymnaea > Lymnaea stagnalis. The sequence continues at coordinate 370,775 of CAXITT010000502.1, read as the reverse complement.
GATCTGCGCATACATTTTAATATTAATACGCTGAAGCATTTATGCATAATATGGTTATAAATTGTATAAATTTCACCCAATTGTCTCTTAAAGGCAGAGCATTTGATAAAAGCAATCTTTGACATAAAGCAATCTTTGACAACAGTTACCAAGAAATGCTGAGCCCAGGTCAAACAAAAACCTGGCGTGGTAGGATACAATTGTAAAAAATGAGATAATATATCCCGTATATTAATATAGTGTACGTCTAATATGTCATTGCTTGAGAAAATGAAAGGGAAAAAAAGGCATTAAAATATATTTTATATTTTCTTTCATGGGGAGAGTGTATCAAAGAAATAATTCAATTTAACATTTGAATCAAGCTAAGGAAGAATGCTCAGAGGAATGTCCAGATGTTCGATTTAATAGTTTATATACTGCATATAAAAAAAAATTTCAATACAACTGGATCCCATCAACGATGCTTTAAAAATTAAATTGCTATTTTTCTACACTGCACAAAAAATGACAGGATTGAAGAGACAGTCTGTACAAAACAAATGACAGGATGGAAGAGACAGTCAACACAAAACAAATGACAGGATTGAAGAGACAGCCTACACAAACCAAATGACAAGATTGAAGAGACAGTCTACACAAACCAAATGACAGGATTGAAGAGACAGCCTACACAAACCAAATGACAGCCTAGACAAACCAAACGACAGCATTGAAATGACAGTCAAATTCGTTAGGAACCATACTTTGACAAGCCCCGACCTGCCCCTGTCAGTTTGAGTGTCAGTTAAATAAACACTGTTGTCATTCTCAGATCATTACAAGTAAGTAGTATTATTTGATGGCTCCTGTGGAAATATACAAATCGGCTAAACCTTCCCAACATCAAACAATACTTTGTTCCAGTGTTTCGGAAAGTAAACCGTTGGGACTCTCTGAGATCTTCTCAGTTAGGGGTTGACACTGTGCATCTGGGTCATCCCTCGTGTGGGATACATCTCCGCTGTCATTTCTTCTCGTCTTAGATCCTTGTCTGGCTCTGGGGAACATAAAAAAAAAAAATCCATGAAGTAAAAGCTTTTTTGAAAAGCTTAATTTTGGTTCAAACGTGATTTTAGGAATATTTTATTTTTCATGCTTTTGATGTTACATGTATCCGGTATATAAAACAATGCACAAATGGTATTAGTTACGTGAATTAATAATTAAATGAATTAGCTGTTTAAAAGAAGTTATTCACAAACCGTGGGTTTTTTTAAGAAAATTTAAAAAAAAGAACTTTTAACTTAAATTGATTGCTTTACTTCTTGTTTGGAAAAGATAATAATTGTTCCCCATCTTTAAAATAAGACAACTTTTTTTTTATAAACAAATTAAACTATATTTTTTATTAAAAATTTTGAACAGTGCTGTATCTGTTTCGTAGGAGAGTAAAATTTTATTAAACCGCAAAGAACGACTGATGAGTTGATTGATAAAAAATGGCACATTGCTTTTCAGTAGAAGTTTTTATTAGTACTTAATGGGCGTTGCTATTACTTTATTTTATTTATTTATTTAGGCATTTTTATATAGCGCTTATCATAAAGCTCTAAGCGCTTTACAATTATTAAAACAAGTAAACTAAGTAAATACAAATGAGACACTAGGATAGTAACTACTATTCTATAGAAACAATGAAAATGGCTATAAAAAGAGGACACTTTGACACTTCAGGATTAAACCGAAACAGAAAATTAGGTAGGGCAAGGAGGATGCATCACAGGTCATAGGCGGACCTAAACAGATGAGTTTTAAGGGACTTTTTGAAAAGGGACGAGGTTTCACTATGACGTACATGGAAGGGGAGCTGGTTCCAGAACGTGGGCCCATGGAAGCAGAAGACACCTTTGTTTTTTATTATGCTTGACTAAGCCAATAGATCAATAGAATAGATTTAGAGAACAGATCAAGCCAACAGATCAAGAGAACAATTAGGGTCAACACATCAAGAGAAAATATCAAGTCAATAGATCAATCAAACAAATCAAGCCAATAGACCAAGAGAATAGATCAAGCCAATAGATCAAGAGAGCGGATCAAGCCAATAGATCAAGCCAACAGATCCTTGACTTGCAGCTCTGAACTTAAATTTCAAAAACCTTCCGGCTAGATCATTCATGTGTTTAAGTTACCAGGTACTGAATCGCGTATTCTCATTAGAAATGACCTTTACTGAAAGTACCTTCCAAAGTCCACAGCGTCCTCTAGAGTCTCCGGCAGGGGCTTGTCCAGTGTCTCGGGCAGGGCAAAACACATGATTCCGCCTATGACTGTTGTGGCGCCAAATACAATGAGAGGAAGTGCCTTGCCAAACTGGCCTTCCACAAGTGTGTTCTGTACATTGAAGGAAAGATGAAAAAAGCTTATAGAAAAATCAGTTTATTCCACAGGATGATTCTAAGGGCCCGGCGATATCAATTCATTAAGATCAAATCAAAATATGCACTGAGGGGACCGTATTCTAGAACACTTAATTGCAATGCACTAATGTTTCTTTTCCAGGAACTCGGTAGGATTTTAGCTAATGTTAATTTCCTGGAAAAATTTGCCAATCTCTGTATATTTTTTGTCTATAATGATAGTAATTTTTATTTATTACTAATATAAAAACACATTTCATTGTTTTCATTCCAGTTTTCAATGAAAGGGACGAATTTTTATAACTGAACATATTTTACCATCTACCGGTATACATAATATTTGTTTAAATCGGTAGTCATTTTTATTTATCAACAATTTAAAAACATTGTTTTCATTCCGCTTTTCAATGAAATGGACAAATTTTTATAATGGTGAAAATTTTCCATAGAAAGCAAAAGTATTTTTAATACTCATTTATGATGGAAGTCGGAACATGGATTATTTAAAATTACAAAGATCCTCACTTTACCAGTTTCAGAAAATTGTATTTAAAATATTATTGAAAAAAAAATTATATATGTATATCAGTTTCAGTTATATTTGTTGATAAAGTAACAGTAATTCAAGCCAGAAAACAACTAAAAGCCTAAATCTTAACATTCCTTTAGTGGCTTAAGTCTAACATTCCTTTAGTAGCCTAAATAAAACTTTCCCTTAGCACCATAGCCTACATCTAAAATTCCTTTAGTAGCCTAAATCTAACATTCATTTAGTAGCTTAAGTCTAAAATTCCTTTAGTAGACTTAATCTAAACTTCCTTTAGTACGGTAGCCTACATCTAACATACCTTTCGTAGTTTAAGTCTAACATTCCTTTAGTATCCTTCATCTAACATTCCTTTAGTTGCCTAAATCTAACATTCCTTCAGAGGAAAGAGGAATAGGGTAAATAGATGTGATTAACCCACAAACTGTGGCATGCATCATTCTGTGGTGTGGAGCTTTTCAGAGCGTTTGGAGTGCCATTTGAAATTGCATTAAATGACATAGAAATATTGATACAAGACCCCAATAAATATATATTTTTAGAAAGGTAAATGGATGAGGATAAAGTGAGCCATATTGCCCAACCAGTAAAAAAATTTTGCTCAGTGTTCTTGACCTTGGGAGTTCTCAAGAAAAAAAATTGACAAAATGTCTTGCTTTCAAGTGCTCATAACATCATTAATTTTTATAGATACACTTAAAACATAAATCTAAATGTTGTAGCCAATTCATTTATCTTTTAGAAAATATATAATTTGCTAAGGTTTTGATTGCAATTAAACCTATGAAAGCAATTTTAGTAATTTTAGGTCATTTATGTAAGAAGCTGGGACCACAGCTGAAACCAAGTACAAAATCTCAGGCAAAATAGTTATTATTGACTAGTAAACATTTAACGAGGAACTTATCTGGGTTGTTTAACTATAAAATTTATTAGTTCTGAACTAAACCTGTAGCTTCTGTGGCTAAAATTCAGTCAGTCCTTGCCCAACCTCCAGGCCTAGCTCAAAGTCTAAGTCAATGGAAGTAGGTCTACTTCAGTATTACTAAGACTATTAAAAAATTCACAAGAAGAATAATCTCAACTGATATCGTCATGGGGAATGTTAAAATCAGTATCCCTTAAATTCTCTCTTAAAAAGCTTTCAAACATATTTCTATTAGTTCTTGCACCATTTTAACTTTAAAATAAAACAGCGATATAAAACTCCGATTAAAAAGGACTTATTTTTAATTAAATATTAGATTGGAAGTTGCAATCGGACAGTGTTTTTTATCGGCCGATTTTTAGGCCGCCACAGTACAGAATGAGAATGTCTGCCGATTTTTTCGGCCCACCACAGTTCGTGGGTTAAAAATTTGTTGAGATTAAATAGGAAACAAAATGTAAGCTGTATTTCTTACCAAATCTGCAATGTAAGGGGAGATCATGCCGCCTGCCCTTGCAAAAAGACAGGTAACTCCCATGAGGGAATTCCTCAGCACGGTGGGGAACAGCTCAGCTGAGTAGATGTAGATGATGGCAAAGGCAGCGGCTGCCCCACATTTGCCCACAAGAGCCAGCACAATGTTGATCCACTCTAAGCCTGTTTTTGTTATTCAACAAATTTATTTGATTTAGAAACATCTGAGACCAATCACAACTTCAAAAATGGTTTGATGCAAGTATTAACATTTCATCCAATTATTAATTACTTTTTAAAAATGTATGTTAAGGAGTTGTCTGAAGTTACTGTTGCACACTACTCACTTGCATCGGCGTACAGCACAGGGAAGATGGTGCTCAGACAGGCTCCGCCCCCAACCAGCATGCAGGGAATGTGCAGATACTTTCGTCCGATCCTGTTGAGCCCTAACAGGCAGATGACGTATCCCAAGATTTCTACTAAAGCCATCAGCTCAAAATTGATGTAAATGTTGCCAGCCAAGTTCCCTGAGTTTAAGCTCAGACCATAGTACACCATGGCACTAACTAACCTGAAAATATGGATAGTAAATGCCGGTAATTTTTCAATAAAGATTATATTGCTTTGTTATTTGCATAGAATCAAAGATGTTTCAAGTCATCGTAAGAAACAAGTCATAACAAAATTTAATTTAAAAATTATAAAAGAAAACATTTCATGCCTCTCCACACACACACACACACATAAATTCAGATATTTCCATAATGCAAAGAAAATTAAAATTTCAAAATGAAAATATAGCAAGTAAATAATTTCTTTTTTTCTCCAAAATTTAATTTCCCTCTGATAATTGTAAACAGCTTTTTCTCCAAATTAGCATCATAATAAAGTCATATAATTACTGTTCCAAATAGGCCGCAATCCCCCCACTTTTAAGTCTTTAAACTATGGATATGGTCTAGGAAAGGGATGTTGAAACAAAACCATAACCTGGTTTTTAAAGAGCATCATACTTTAACCGGTTAACTACCATGAGCCAGTGGGACCAGTTCGGCATTTCTTCCGTTATCGCCAATGTTTGTATCGTAGTAAATCTAGTCAAATATTTAATATTATTCTGTTCCCGTTTTGCTTCAATATTTTAATGTACTGACAGGATGTTTCTATTAGAACCGCATGCTATCAACAGAATTTCTTTAAAAAACTAGCTGTTTATTAATTTTGACTTAACTTCCAAGCTAGTTACAAAAATTGTACGACTTGTTTACCATGGCAACAAGTGAAAGGGTTGCTAAAGGCATATAAGTGAATGGAAGTGTAAATAATTTTCAATTTCTGAGTTCTTTGGTGCATATTTCTTATTATGGGATTTACTATTTGGAAACACCAAATAAAAGGCTTTAAATGATTTGGAATTTAAAATTTATACGTTAAGTTGGCACATTCATATAATTTTTACTGTTTTTCTGTTGTAAATACTGATTTAACAATTAATAACTTCCTATGTTTTACAAATGTTTTAAGTTTATCTTATAAACAATTCAATTACCTACAAAATGGTTTATTAATCATTTGAATATGTTTATAATTAAAAAAACTGCAGCTGAATTTGTACATACACCTAAAATGAGAAAATGTGACCTAGATTTAATTCTGCCACAGTGGGTTTTTCAATCTGGTAGTTAATCAGTAAAGGGTGAGGCTTATAATCCGCAGTGGAATTTATTCAGAAAAATATTGTACATACACCTGGAACAGATGACTTAAAAAATGTATGCATTGTTAACACAGATGTCAATTATTTAATGACAAACACACCAATTATAACATAAGATGACCAAACGTATCATGAACCGTGGTGAAGTGAAGGCTAGACACAAGCTTTCCTTCTTGGTGTCCTCTTCAAGCTCTATTTTATTCAGGACCTTCTCAGGAATGGTAACGCCGTTCACCTTCGCCGCATGGCGGATTATGGCTTCGGCTTTGTCATTGTGACCCCGGGCCAGCAGCCATCTTGGGGATTCAGGAATCAACCTGGAGAAATGTATCAAGTGTAATTATTTTAACTCATTCTTAAATTTAAGCAAACTTTAAATTATAGAACTGGTGTAGTGCCACTTCCAATTATACATTAAAGAACCAACGACCATGGTAAAACACTTCTGAGGGAGCTGCACTGTCTGCCGGTCCGGGCTCGCATAGAGAACAAAATTGCAACTTTGTGCTACCGCTGCTTACATGATCTGTCGCCATCTTATCTCAAAGCACTCATGACGCCTTATGTACCCACTAGAGACCTCCACTCGTCCGATAGTGGCAAAATATCGATACCGTGTGTTTGCCTTGAGACTTACGGAAAGCGCACTTTTGCATTTGCCGGCCCAACAATTTGGAACGCCCTTCCAGTCACTCTCAGAAACAGCCAGACACTAGAGTCCTTTAAAACTGATTTAAAAACACATCTATTTCGCAAACACCTTCTGGGGTGATGCTATCTACCATCTTTTTCAGTTAATGTATATTGGCTTGTGTTGCTTATGGTTGAAACGGAATGAAAGACTTTGACTGGGTATGCTCAAATGTACCTTTATATTGTTGCGTCTGTTTTTAAATGTGATAAATTTTAGATTGTTTTTATTTATCTTTTTAATATGGTTGACTTTGTACCGCGCTTCGAGCTTTTGGGGATGAAGGGTGTTTTTCAAATAAACTTTATTATTATTATTATTATTATAATGGCAGGCATAGAACTAGAACAGAGCACCATAACATATGAGAAACGTCTTGCAACCTTTTTGAAATCTTATTAACTTTTGCTAAATAAGTGCACTTAACTTGAGCCAACCAGATGTATTAACTAAGGTTAATAAAATGTACAAACTCTGGCTAACCAAGTGTACTAACTCTGGCGAACCAAGTTTACTAACTCTGGCTAACCAAGCCGATTTGACACTCAAAAATTTTTAAGAGTTTCCTGCCTAAGGATTTAACCACCTTTGCTACCATACCAGAACATCTCGCACTATACATACTATTAAATATGTTAATATTCTTTATTAGGTGCTTAGGTGCCGGGTGGCCGAGTGGTCAAAACTGAGTCGATCCTGACACTTGGACTCAATCCCCAGCAAATGCCGAGACAAACAAAAAACACCACCAGAAAACCTGAGTGGGTGGGACACATAACCTTAGATGGCAACTAATCTAAGTAACCTTAGATGGCAACTCATCTAAGAGAAGGAAAACTCTGAAAACACACCCCCCCCCCCAAAAAGGGGCCCCCCCCCCCCCCCTGTTATAGAGTCCTGTAGGTGATATGACAGTGACACAATGAAAATTGCTACTGGTGCCAAGCTGTGTCCATCCACACATTATGTTCCCTTGAGTTATCCAAAAGCGTGGAGTGAGGTGATTTGCTGCCAAGGGACACAACTTATCCTCCTAAGAAAAAGAAAATCCCTGGCCTTCTGATTTCGTCCCGCCAAGTCCACACCATCGCCACTTTAATTTCAAGGTAATCTTTTAAATTCAAAAAAACTACAGACATGTATGGATGCAGCACTAACCACTACATACATGTCATCTAACTAAGTATGGATGCAGCACTAACCACTACAGACATGTCATCTAACTAAGTATGGATGCAGCACTAACCACTACCGACATGTCATCTAACTAAGTATGGATGCAGCACTAACCACCAGTATGAAAACATCAGAAGTGTTGGGAACGAGACGGTCATCTGCAGGATGTTCCAGTCCCTGACAAAGTAGGCAATGACCCCGAGTATCATGACACCTCCGGCCCAAAACACTTCCACAACAATGCCAACCAGCATGCGCTTGGACGGGCCGACCAGTTCCATTCCTGGAAAAGGGAAAATTGTTAAAAATAAAGTTTGGGAAAACCTGATTATCTGTGTAGACAGTCATTAAAAGATTGTCTTTAAAGTGAATTTAAAAAACTATATTTTAATGAATAAACGTTTACCTAGAACAAAAATGGCCAAAAAGAGTCCGCTGATGGATATGCCAGTGAAAAATCTTAAGATGACAAAAAACACAAAAGAATCAGCCCAGGCAACTCCTATGGATGATGCGGCATGGAGGGCCACCATCCCCATTAAAGCCAGCTTGCGACCTATTCTAGAAAAGATGAGGTTTTTTTTTAAACATAAATATTTGAAATAAAAAAAAAAGCAAGAGCCACGGATGACTTTATGTTTTATGAGAAGATAATTTGACAGCCTTTTTTTGGTCTAGTTAATATCATTAATAATAAAGAATTTAATGGCTAGAAATGCAAATGTACATCATCAAGAAATGGAAATGTACATCATCAAGACATTGAAATGTACATCATGACACCAGGATCAAATCTAGCAAGAAAATGTGTAAATAATTCAAATGTATTAGCTTTCTTTCCTTTACAAATACATCAGTTGAAATCAAATCAACTTGTGTTAGAGAGTACACTCAAAAATGGTGACACACATAATTCGCTTAAATTGACAAGTGAAGAGTCTGCTAATGAGAGTCTGCTAATGAGAGTCTGCTAATGAGAGCCTGTTTCAAATGTACTCACATGTCAGCGACAACACCAGTGCCGATGGCCCCTAAAAGCAGACCACCCATCAGAATCATACGGCTGTGTGAGCGGGCCATTTTCTGATCACACACAAGGTCAAACTGTGGGGGGAAAAACACAAAAATTATGAAACAAAAACATACCAAATTCATTCAAGTGGATTAAAAAAAATTCATGTGTTCAAAAAGATCAACTCAAGGGAATTATGTTATGCTTTTAAAAAGATTAGCTAAATAGCAATATATTATGTGTTTAAAAGATCATCTAAAGAGCATTATATTACGTGTTTAAAAAGATCACCTAAAGAAAAATAATCAGAGATTTTATTTTTAAATCATGCTAAAATAGTTTGTATATGTTAGAAGTTGGTATGTTTCCTAACGTGTTAGCTGATGCTCGCAGCAATAACTCATATTCATCCAAACTGACGTACTAAATGTCATTTACATCTACTGACTACGTTTAGGGTACCGGTGTGGTAGGAGTACTGTGTGCCAAACATTTTTACGATTTGTCATACCGGTACAGTATTACCCGGCAGAAATAAATCAAATTTCTTATTCCGAGCCTCACCTAGGGGGAAATTTGTTATTGTGTTCCTACACGGAAGGAAAGAAAAGTTACATTAAAAATGTCACAACATAAAAACAAAAAGAAAAACAGCAATAAAGACTGGATTTTTTTAAGGTTTTTTTTGTTCTTGCTGGTTGTTTGCTAAATAAGGAGTTTATACTGCGACACACTGCTATATAAAGAAAATGATCTTATACTGAAATGTGATGTCAGCTGGAATTTAAGTTGCCATCTGTTAAAATCAGGAGATAAAATTAAGCACAAAAAAAAAATTTGAATTGAAACCTGACTTTGGAGATGACGGTTGAGTGAAACAGGGAATCGTCATAGACCCACTTTTTGCAGCTCGTCAAAGAACGATTACCCGTCTCTTCATCTGCTGTCCAGATGCTGCACTCGGAGTAGCTTCCCTTGGAATCCCCTCTTGGAATGGAAGAGTTGACGAGTTTGTAGTGATGATCGCTGGCGATGGTAAAGCTGTCATTGGCCAGGTCAGGGACAGCACATCTGATCAAAGTATTAAAGTAATAAATAGATCCCTTAAAAGGTAGATGGTTCATCAAAAAGGTTAAATGCAATGTAGACATGAATTTGGTATGAATCACATAATTTGAATAAATGGTTAATTTCATGATTTCTATTAAGTAAGCCACCACTCTCTGGTCTTTCTCTGGACCTGCCGATGTGCCCTTTAAGATAGGATATCATCATCTCAGGAGTATGTATGAGTATGTAACATTTAAGTAGGTTCTAGAAGGTGAGGCGACATGGCAAAGAAAATGTTTTGTTTACTGTTACTTCACTGACCTACATTTCAAGTGCCCCATAATATAATCTGTGTTCACTGACCTACATTTCAAGTGCCCCATAATATAATCTGTGTTCACTGACCTACATTTCAAGTGCCCCATAATATAATCTGTGTTCACTGATCTGCATTTCAAGTGCCCCATAATATAATCTGTGTTCACTGATCTGCATTTCAGGAGTGTCCCGTGTGCTAATCCAATGCCTCCACTGACCTAAATTTCCACTGACAGTGCCCTAGCCCAGTGGTCTGCAAACTCATTATTCAAAAGAGCCAAAAATCAACAGAAGGACGATTAAAATTTTTTTGAGAGCCAAATCTATTTTCAAGAACCTGTCAAGAACCATGTTTTTGGGGGTCAAAACAAATTCTCGGCCGACTGGCTGGGCAGCACTCAGGTCTTTAAAGGGCCGCATACGTCCCGCGAGCTGCGATTTGCTGACCCCTGCCTTAGCCCTATGTTAAAATCCTATTCCACTGACCAATATAATTTCAAGTCCCCCAATGTCAAAATCTACTTCTACTGGTTTGTATTTCAAGTGCTCCATGTTATAAAGCACTTTTAATTGAATAACCTGTGTTCCTGGTGGCTCAATCCACTGACCTGTGGTCCTGGTGCCCCATGTTGAAGACTGACACCATGATCTGGATACCGCAAGACATGGAAGCAAGACACAGCAGAAAGTAGACCCGCTTCTGATAGGTTCCAAACTCACCCAGCAACTGAACGATGTCATCAAACTTGATCTTGCTATTGGAAGGGGTGCCATAATCATCTCCTAATAACAGAAAGAGAAAATTGGTTGTTATGCTCATTCAGATCTTCCCTTGCCCATGGACATTTGGCATATATTATGATATATATATATATATATATATAAATATATATATATAATATAATATATATTTATTATTTATAAGTCATATCATATACTATTAATCATATAAATTATAATAAAATATATTTAAAATTCCTTGCAAGCAGGGACGTCTTATCAACATAGGAGGCCCTGCGCATAGCAATGCATTGGGGCCCCCCTAGCAACACAACACATCTGGGCAGTGAGACGGGGGGCGAAAGGGAACACCTGCCCCATGCTCAAACAGTGGGGGGGGGGGGGGGGCAAACAGTTCTTGCTCCCCACCAACTCACCAAGAGGAATAAAAATGTAAAATAAAAATAAACATTAAATAAGTTAAACTTCGATGAATTCAATTTATTGATTCCAAAAAGAAAATCAATAATAGTTCTAAAACATTTTCAGAAATAAACTATGCATAATCACAGAGGATGATAAATTATCCTTATTGACGATAGATAAAATAAATTATGTAATATAAATCAACATAATCGTTTGTTCCTACAAAGCAGTGATAGTGTCACAATTTTCATCAAGAACCCAGTAGTTCTTGAGATGCTTGCATTCATTTAATAGGTCATCCTTATTAAGGTCTTTGTGATACATATGAGCTAGATCTACACACTTTTTTAGTTAGCTCATCGAATCAATTGTTTTTAATTTCGTACAGAAGGAAAACAGATTTCCAATCCAAGAATAAGCGTGTATACGTTGTGTCAGGTAAGAGTTCAGGGAGTCCAAAATAGGGAGAAAAGTTTCGATCTTGAACTTTCACTTTTATCATATTTAGATAGATCGTCTGGTCCATCATATCTACTTAGACAGAAACTTCGATTTGGTTTCCGTTTCTTACCATCACTCAACTTCAATTCTGGAACCTTCTCTTGGCCTTACACTACTAAATTTTCTCTAAATTCTTGAAGATAGGATTTCAGAGACTCAAGGAGTTTTATGGCTACATGTCAGCATCTTTTGACTGCATGCCCATATTTGTTTTGTTCACACTTTCCAGAATGTCGCTCCAAAGAATTGTCAGAAAGATCTTTCCAGGTTCTCCATTTTCTTTCTTAGTCCTTCTGCCTCACACCTCGCAATCACTTCCTAATCAGTATCAGCTGATATAGAATCATAGCATCTTGAATTTTTTCGAAACCTTCATGCAGAGCATGGACGGCATCAAAATGTGCTGACCATCTTGTGTTAGACAGACGCTTTACGACAATGAGAGATTTTCCTAAAGAAGATACCAGGACATTCCATTGATGTGTAGAAGCTGAGAAAAAGGTATAAAGGTCCTCAACAAAGCAAAGAATTTTCCAACTTGTAGACAACACTCTGCTGCTTCACGCTGTGTCCAGCACAAGGGACATACACGGCAAACTCGTTCAGTTGACATATCCGTGCCAGCAATCCAGTGTAGCATCCAGACATATCTGAAGCATTGTCATACCATTGAAAAAATTCCGACAGTTATGATGCGTTCCCCTTTCCAGCATTTCCATATAGTTTGAGATGCTCTTCCAAAAAAGGGTCAAATTCACTCAACAGCTCTATATACCTAAATAATTTCCATTGTTTACTGAGCCAATAGTTTGATTTTCTTTACGAAATGCCAAACCTCTGGAGGCAAGAAAGCGAACAACAGAAACCACATGTGTTAGAAATTTATGCCAGTACGTCTGTTCTGATTATATTAATCAGCAAGATGTTAATTTTGCAAGTTTACACGTTTTCTTTGTCACCTCTGCAGTTCTCTTTCTCTTCCGTGCTCCACACGTATGACTACGTTTTATTTACGCTTAAAGGGTTATGCATCTAGAAGCATATACATTTATTATAATTATTTTTATTGTTATAGCAGCGATGGGTTCAAAAGATAATTTTTTTTAAATAAACGTAATTATTTTTAATAAAGTATTTGTGTGCCCTTTCAAACTCACAAGTGCCCCGCTATAAAAACGAACAATGGGAAATCATTGTTATGTTATGGTGTCATTAATAAAACTGATCTCTGTGTTTGAGTTATTTCATTGAAATGTACATGACTTTCAGTTTCAGTGTTCAGATTTTAACATTAACAGTGACAACAAATTATATTATAATTATACCTAAATATGATATATATTTCTGCCTTCAGATCAGACCTACAGTGACTGTTGAGTTCTGTTTGTCATCTAAATATGTTTTTCAGGCACAGAAAACAATATATTTTTCAGTTTAGAAAATATTAAGTTATTTGGTTGTTATTGTAATAATAAATTTACTTTTACCAGAATTATTTATTGGTGACCTACACTACATTTACAGTTCACTACACATTCGCATTCCTTTATATAATGCTTATTAACTTCTACTTCTGTCGCACTTAAACTGGTGCTAGAATATACTTTTCTCCACTTATTTCACTACTGAGCAGTGGCGTAGCTACGGTTATTACCGCCCGGGGCCAACATACTTGTCAACATCATTGTAAACATAAATTCTTACAATATTTTTTTTTAGATTCATGTCTGCGTAAAGTTAAACTTTTTGTCGAGAGTTATTCCCCTTTAAAGCAGGGCTGCCACTCACTTTTTTAAAATTTCCCAAGATTTGGTGAACAAATTTCCCAAGATTTCCCAAGATCATAAAATATATAAGAGTTTTTTAAAAACGAAGTGGCTATAGGTACCCGAGTACCCATCATCGCCAATGACTATTCGCACCAGAAAGTCTTAGTAATCGAAAAAAAAACATGATCCGAACCAGAGGCTTAATAATCGACAAGTTTGCCGCGCTTTCTTTTAAAAAATGGAAGTTGGCAGCATTTTTGACACCTATGCGTCTTTTAAAGACGAATTGAATTATTTTTGTAAAGAACACAATGTGTGTTTCACTAAAAGATCGTCAGAGAAGATGAAAGATCCCAATTTGGAACACCTTAAATATGAATATATAATTCACTGTTGCAAACAAGGCGTTAAACGCAAGTCAAAGTCTTCAACGACAACAGTCAACAGGCCAAAGAAAATCACAAGCGTAAGTAATAAAGTAATAATAATAGGTTAACTTTAAATTTAGTTGGTCTTGTCATGTAATTATTCTTTCTCCAAGCCAATGGTTATTACCACGGTAAATGTAGAGGGCGAATGCCACTATTTTATTGATGGCCGCGACTAATGTATCCCTAAATCAATCACTATGCTATGCCTAACCTGAACCCTAAATCGACCTCTCAACCTAACCTAAACCCTAATTCACTGCAACTATAATAAAGAAGCAAATGACGCCGTGGCATTCGTGCTCTACATTAGCCCTTACCACTTTTGGCAATTCGTTGAGAATTTTTATATTTTTCAGTTCTTTCAAATTGGGATGCCAGGCAAAGATAAAGCTTGTTGCCAAGAGAAATCCATCTCGGCTAGAAATTACCAAATCAATGCATGAACATACTGGCCATGAAGTATCAAAAGAAGTAAGTGCATGTGCTGCGAAAAATATTTACATAATAATAATAAATAGCTTATTCTTGTGGCAGGTTGTTGTCACCTACAGGTACTCTAGTCTCTAGTACTATAGAGGTTAGATGGATGCATTTTAAAAGAATGTTTTGTACCATTCATTAACCCATTCAATCTAGGGCGCTCAGAAATTTTATCACTGAAAACTTTTGGTTAAGGTTAGGGTTACCACCCTTACCATAGAAAGGTTTTGAAAAAAATTAAGACAAATCTATTTAACAGTATAATTAAATTTAATAAATTCTAAATAGTCCAAACAAAGTTTTATATCTTAATTTTGATTATTGTGACATATAATAAACAAAACATTTATCCCCAAGGTGAAGGTTAGTTATTTTTATGTACACAGCGGTGAGCCTAGCCCTAGGCTGGGGTACCGCACTATATAAGACCAATGTTCCCTCTAAGGTTTGTTGTTTTGTGTGCAAAATCATACAGTTATGTGCAAAGTTTTACAGCATCAATTTTTTTGTGTGCAAAATTTTACAGTCCAGAAACACAAACACACACTTAGAATGAAATTTGCTGTGCGGATACTCAAAACTGCTGCGCAGCGCCTGTGAGATGGCTGCGCGGCAGCGCAGCTTAAAGGGAACCTTTTATAAGACCACTAATAATAATAATGTTTGCAGAGCATATTTTTTTACATAATACTTATTATTGCAAAGTAACCTTTGTGTATTTTTTTTCCAGATGTGCCGCTTGTATCCGGAAAACCGCAAGGTGGAACTAAATGCAGCAACGCTTCTGTTGATGTCCTGCACCACGATTCAGGCATCTGAGGCCCGGCAAGTGCTTGAACAACAGCATGATGTGGATTTGCTTCCCAGGGATATTTACAATATGAAGTCAAGAATAAATAAATCATCTTCTGATGCAACTGAAACTTAATCTATACTTCATTCTATATCACAAGCTGGTGGAAGTGTGTCCTATGGACTAACAGAAAGTGGGGAATTTAAGTATTTATCATACATGACTGATGATATGATTAGAATTATTGCCCAATATCCAGAGGTTTTATTAATGGATTTCACATATAAAACCAATAAATATTTATATCCACTTTTGACTGTAATGGTTATTGATGGAGAGGGCAGGGGCATTCCTGTTCTTCATGGTTTTGTAAAAAATGAAGATAAGGAATCTATTTCTCTTTGCAGCTTCTTCTCAAGAATTCTGATGCCAGTCTTTTCAAGTGCTTTGTGGTTGACAAAGACATGGCTGAAATCTCTGCTATAAATGATCTCTTTCCAAATGTACCTGTTAATCTATGTCATTTTCACATTAACCAGGACGTGCACAGATTTCTTTCGAAACATGCAGGTCCTGAGCATGTTAAGCCAATTCTTGAAGGATTTATGTCTCAAGTTTATACCGAGTCGTGTGATGAATTTTTAAAGTTGATGCAAGACATGAAAGATACTCTTCCTTATGTAGCTTTGGAGTATTTTGAGTCGAACTGGTGGAGTAAGGCCCATTTATGGGCAGCATCATCCAACGCTGATGTTTTAAGACTCCATGCGACAAAAACAAAACACTTGGAGTCTTATCATGCCAAAATAAAAAAGAGTTTGACTCATTATCTTTCTTTTTCATCTGCTCTTCGTAACCTTATGTCTTTTGACAACTGCAAAATTACAGTATGTGATCGTTTAAGATTGCTTGCTGCAAACACAGCTCAGTATACGTCATCTGATAATGATGAAAGTGTAAATAAGATTGAAAGTGTTGCTACTTCCTTTGCTGCTGCTCTATTGCTCAATCAGCTCAAATTGTCACGATCTGTTCCGTACTCTGTTGTCCCTGGAGAGGCAGAACTTTTTTCAGTAGCTTATAAGGAACGTATTTTTAGCTCAACATCAGTTCAATGTAATTGTTCATTTGCTAAAAAGATGGCATTACCTTGCAGACATATTTTTTCAGTTCGAAGACATTTACAGCTTCCAGAATTTTGTTCAGAGTTAATTCCATGCCGTTTTAGCAAACATAGTGTTCCTAGAGTGGTTGCTTCTACTTCTAGTGGTTCAGTAACTTCTCAAATTGTATCTACTAGAAACAATAATTTTAAGACTCAAGAGGGTCGGTTTAATCATGCTAAAAGAATTTGTATGGGCTTGGCAAATTTTTTGGCGATGCAAGGAGAACAAGATTTTGTAGAGAAAATATCCTTTCTTGAAACTACTATAAGTCTCTGGAAAAGTCCTGAAAATTTAGATGAAAATGAATCGGGGTCACAACTTGATGAAGGTGAACCACAAACAAGTTTCATTCAAAGTCAACTAATTGATTTTGTTGATATAAATGACATTCATTTTTCCCACGAGGAAACAGTTGCTGCAAATAATTTAGAAAAAATTGAAACTGAAAATAGTATTAATTCCTTTGGGAAGCTTAACCTTGACAGAGTTCGCCCAAAGGGGCGACCGAAGGTAAAGCAAAATTTTACCCTGAAAAGAAAAAGATAGCTGCCCCAACAATTTTCCACTGCTTGTATAAAATAAAGATGTGAATGTTTGTAAATAAATGGCTCTCGCTATTCAAACCCGGGTCCAATAGACCAATGCTATTCGGATGTCATTTGTGGTAATTTATTTTAGTTAATGTTCCTTTAGTTAAACTGAAGAATTAAGTTTACAAACATGTAGTCCATTCAATTATCTTTCATTTGTTACCAAATTTTGTCTTACAACCTAACAATAATTTTTTGGGATGTGTTCATGATGTATGCATCAATGTTGTTTCAGTGTCTTTTTCAGCTTTTATAGATATAGCATTTTCATTATATTTTTTCTTGACATCAATTGATGAATCAGGAGGAATAGTTTTGGAACTACATAATTGAAACTTTGCATGCTTATTTCAATTGAGATTCTTTACTTTATGATGGATTGTTTTTAAACAAATGTCTCATAGGAAAAGTTTTCAGAGAATGTTTGTATTTATGCATTTTATTTATTAGGTTCGTGTGTTAATTTTTTTTCCTATCTTTTCTGTCTTAGTTTTCTAATTGTTTTTTTTAAATCATGAAGGATCTATGTACATGGTGTATGCATCCTATATCGTTCATGCAGCCTCTAATTTAAAAAAACACAATTTTATTATTTATATTTTTTTTCATTTTTCTCAATTTTGCATTTTCCGGATTTTTAAGGAACGCCAAATGAATCGGGAGGAAAAGTATTCTAGCTACAGCCTTCAAACATTGCATGCTTCTTTTCATAGATATTCTTTACGAAATTCAAGACGTTTTTATATATATATATATATATATATATCCAACTAGAAAGTTTTATAACATTTTTACATTTGCTACCCCTGAAGAGTTCTCAAATATTTATGTGGCCCCCACATACATGCCATTTGTAACAATTCCAATAACTGCTGTGTAATAATCTTCTTTAAACTTTTTGTCAATGTTATTCTTAATATGTATGCCAAGTTTCATTTACAATACAGAACAATAATTTACAATACAATGCAATACAAATTTGTTTTTAATCATTTTGCGTTAAGTCAAAATTGGTATTAAATGTTTAATTTTTTGCAATAAAAGTCACAACAAATTTTTTTTTTAATTTAGTGGATTTTTGTCTTTCTGTTTGTGTATGGTTTGTATGTACTGTATTTTTTTCAATGGCTCTATTTATTTAGGTTATCAGTATTTTATTTTCAATGTGACATGACTTAGTTGCCTTGAAACCAAACTCCCTTCACAGATCACATATATTTGCTCCCACTCAATCATTACGTCTGTACTTAAATGAAGAAATGATACAGTACAAAAAATAGTTAACTGTACGGGTACCAACAAGGAAGGTGAGAAAGTAAAAGGAGACAAATGGCAAAGGAATAATGTGACCTAATTGAGTGAGTATAATGGCTGCCTACTCCATACTGGCCCCTAATTTATTTTATGGATTACGAGTACACAACTCAAATAACTAACAACCAAACAAAAATGTTTGCAAGTCAGTTAAGGGTTTTTTTTCTATTAAATTATATACCAGTGTGTTAGACCCAGCAGACAGATATGGTAAAAAAAAAAAAAGACTAGTCCTCCAAAAATAAGTCTCCTTCTCATACTTTATACAATGGCATCCTTTAACTTTAAGATGTTCATTGCAACTACCTTGTGAATTAGGTCAAGTCAAATGAGAAAGGTTGTTGAAAGGAGATTCAAGATATCAGGAATAACAGTTAGTGTCCGCATGTATGACTCCCAGTGCCAAGGAAAAGGTTTAAAATTGGTAGTTTTGCTCTGACTAAGCCAAGCTCTCTAGAGGAATAGTTGAAATAAATTCATTATGAATGAAATTTTCATTATTTAGAATACCTAATTAATTCATAAAGTACTGTGTGATTAAATCTTTTAACTTAAACAATACACATAAATAATCTTAAAGGATTTAATTTTATTAATTAAATTAATATTATTACTTTTCTAAAATTCAAATAAAAACAATAAATGTATCTAAATCATCTTCATTACTAGATTTAAAAAAAAAAATAATTGATCTCCGAAAATGGCTTAAACTAAAAAAAAGAAAATAAGAAAGAAAAAAAATCTACCGGTACTAAGAGAAATTAACAAAGCAAAAATAAAAAAACAACTAAAAATAATAAAACTATGAATCAATCAAATAAACATGGAGAAAAAACAATTTCAAAAAATAATTCTCATACTATTATTGTTATCACATTCGGCTCCGAAGCCATTTAATATGTACGGAGCCACTCCGGGTGCGAATTGTCATTGGCAACCATAGGTACCCGGGTACCTATAGATGCAGCCTTTTAAAAAAGGTTGTTTTTTTCTATGTAATTAATGTAATAATAGATTGAATAATGCCTCTGAAAAACATGGTACATTAATTGACTGAAATTTATTGAAAAAGACATTTTAAAAAGTTTTTATCACATAAAAGTAAAAGAAACAAACAATTTGTTTTAAAAAAAATAATTTATAAAACCAAAATATCAATACCCACTGGAGTTAGGCTACTAAATATTACCTCCGAATTCTCTGGTACAAATATCATCTACAATACATGTGTAATAGAAGTCACTAGGAAACAAAGCTTACAAGGCTAATCAACACAGAATTCCTTTTATAAGGGCAAATAAGGGGAGAGACTGCAATCAGGTTAGTACATAGTTTATTTTTATATCGTTTTTTCTGTTGTTTTGTTCGCTGACGAAGGCTTTCTGCCGACATGTTCGCTGTTTTGTTGCGTTTATTTTTTTCAGGTTTAACCCTACTCTGTTTTAATCATTTTACAAGGGCAAAAGGTTCTTCATCAAAAAATAATTTTTCTTATTGTAAGTCTGTTGACTAGTGTTGATTAGAAGTGGTGTTTGCAAAGCAATGAAGCAAAATTTATTAAAAATAATTGTAGTTAAAATGGATTGATATTATTATGAAAACAATAAGTATTTTATTTTTTTTCTTGTAAATTTACATTATAACGATTTTTTCAACAACAAAAAAATACTTTTACTTTTAAAGGTATTGTTCATTTATAATCCTACAACGCAGGCCTATACTTTTACTTTTAATATCTTAGTTACCTGTGTTTCAATCCACAAATATTTTTTTCCAATTGATGAAAATTAGGCTGGATTTTTTACAGATGCATTATATTTTGAACACAATGTAGAAGTAATTGAAATAATCAAATTTTACTTTGGCATGGATTCTTGATTGAACACTATCACTATCACTATCGACATCGATCACTCTTCGGCTTGTACTGTTTTTCGTATGGTTACTAATGTCTAATATTAGCCAAATGATAAAGTTTCCCAGCCCACCCCCCCCCCCCCCCCCCCCTGTTAATACACAAACAAAAACCTGGATGTAATTTGTAAATCTTCAATGTTAAAAAAAGAAGAGAAAATTGAATTTTTCCTTAACTATTAACTTTTTAACAATTCACAATAATATTAACTTTAACATCAGAAGAGTTTTTATTTATTTGATGAGTGGATTTAAAAATTAAAACCAGAAAAGAAAATGAAAACAATTAATTTTTTGCCTTGTTACTTTAAAAATTATTTTGCTTTATTTTCACTTTATTTTTTATCACATATTGCTGCGTTTTTTTTTCGAAAAATATAATAAAATTTTGCCCCAGTTAAGATTTCCCAAGGTTTTGCCTGATTTTCAAAATTATTCCCCGATCCCAAGGGGGGTCGTGAATTCCCAAGATCTTGGGAAATTTCCCAAGGTGTGGTAGCCCTGCTTTAAAGGTTTTTAAATTGTCAAATTTTGATTCGCATTTATAATATTAATTTTGGAATGTGCTAATATATATCTTTGTTTAAAATTAGGAATTTTAATCCAATTAAATTGTCAAAATCTTACGATATTCATTAACAATTTGTAAAAACATAATGGCTCTATAAGAGTGAGTATCCTAAAAAACGTGGGGCCCCTACAAGCGCCCACTGGGCCCATGCCTTAAGACGGCACTGCATGCAAGTGTTCATTTTTTTAAATCACATTATAAGCTTTTATCTCTTTGGGGGGTCAAACGACCCTTTCACAGGGTTCGCCTAAGACCTTCGGAAAACACATACTCTATAGCAGTGGTTCTCAACCTTTTTAGTGCCACGACCCTTTAACACAGTTTCTCGTGTCGTGGCGACCCCCAGCCACACAATTATTTTCGTTGCTACGTCATAGGTGTAAGGATATATGTTTTCAGATGGTCTTAGGCGACCCCTGGAAAAGAGTCCCGCGACCCCCAAAGGGGTCGCGACCCACAGTTTGAGAACCGCTGCTCTATAGTTATGAAGTGGCAACGAAAATAATTTTATTGTTGGGGGTCACCACAAGACAACATTGGGAACTGTATTAAAGGGTCGCGGCATTAGAAAGGTTGAGGGCCAATGTTACGATTTTTTTGTGTAAAACCATAACATTGTAACATTTTCAAATTTAAAATCAGGAAATTTAACATCTTTGGTGCCATGGGTATAATAATTAATAGGCATCAACAAAAAAATAATAACATATTTGCGATTACAAAATCAAAAAAAGATTTTCTGTCAGTGAGGTGATATTTTGGAGGGGAAAAAAAGCTCGCGATGCCAGCCAATTTAGATTCAATTTAAAGTTCGTTTATTTGGGTCACTTATTAATTAAAATTTATGCATGAATATGACATGCACTCTTTTGATAAATTATAAAATTATTATTGTTAAAATAATTATGTAGTCTTAAACTGTAGGCCTACTGGTTTCAGCTCACTAAAACCAGAACAAAGGTCCATCAAAAAGCATTACAGTCCTAGTCCTGGTAAAATCAGTACGTCGACGAATGAAATTAGGTTTACGAGTTTATGGGCTTTTTAAAAGGTTTTGAAATTTGGAGCCATTCAAGTTTCATAATAAGAATAGTAAGTTAGTAAGATAAGAATAGTATGTTAGTAAGATAAGAATAGTAAGTTAGTAAGATAAGAATAGTAAGTTAGTAAGATAAGAATAGTAAGTTAGTAAGATAAGAATAGTAAGTTAGTAAGATAAGAATAGTAAGTTAGTAAGATAAGAATAGTAAGTTAGTAAGATAAGAATTAAAAAAATTTAAATAAAAAAAAAAAAAAAAAAAAAAAAAAAATTAAATTTACTTGTTTCTTGCATTTTATTTTCTTATTTTTTAAATGTTTTTTTTTTTAATTTTTTTAAAAATATTAAGTGTCTGTTAGGTCTACTGCAGCGTAATTTGTTAAGCGGTGCATCAATAGGCTATTTTTAGTTTTATTTAACGTGCAATAAAATTATAAACTTTACTTTTTGTTTTGTAAAGCTCGGTGCAACTCGATAATAGTAATAGGCCCTACAAAAATGTACCTCTCACTCTTACTGTAGAACAAGTGGTCGGTCGGTTGGTGGTTTATGACGTTTATGCGCGTCCCTTCTTACCTGGCAACTGTTCCATCGTGCACAGTGTGTTGTCAGCGCCGACGTTTACTGTGGGAAAAAAAATAATAAAAAAATAAAACAAGCTTAAAGTTATACACACTATTTATATATCGACTGCTCTGTGTGGTTTTGATCAACATGGGCGTAGGAACACTGGGGCGTGGGGTTGAGCTTGGAGGGTGGGGCTTCTTATATTGACCATACTGGTGAGTGACCACTCATACTTTCTGATCTTTAAAAAAAAAAAAAAAAAAAAAGAAAGAAATATACGTTTCAAAATAGCATCAAATGCACGAGAGCTTTAACTAGAGACAGCTGTTAGATCTAGGGGTGAAACGACTAAAAAGAACAACGGGGTCTAAACATCTGCAACCCTGCCCGCGATCCAGAACAATGTGTTTGTGAAGCTAAAGACCCTAACCAAACTACGTCGCTACCCACGCTGCAGACGAATGCGGCAATGGAAGGCGCTGGCAGAAGAAAAAAAAAAAAAAAAGTCAACAGGAGTTCAAGGAGACCAAACGAACTTTAGACCTTGTTTATGCGCACCTAGGTCAGGTTTTTTTATATATATATAATTTAATTTTGAGATAAAAAAAAATGGCAAATATAAATAATAAATCTGGCACCGGTACTTGTCTACCGGTCCGCAAAACTTAAAATTTGGAAATATCTCAAATAGGGCAACGATAGTGGCATAAAAATAAGGGAAAATTTAACAGGGTGTCATGGTGGGGGGTGTCACTCGAATGAGGCAATGATTGATGCAAGACCTAGTTCACGGTTATCCTTCATGTTGTGTTTATTTGGTGACCCAATGTGACCTACTATGCAAATGGTAAACAATGAACAATTGTTCGAAAATGGAAGACTCTCCCAAATTAACACTGGCAATAAATCGTTCAAATTACTTGTTTTTTTACCGGTAGTTAGAATGACAATGTGTCTCTTCTTTTTTTTCCCCATTATATATTTGCATACCTTTTTTTTTAATTTTGCATTATAATTTTATAATATAATTTTTCTTTAATGTATACAAATATACAATTTTTATGCATTAAACATTGTTATATTTGTATTAGAAGTTGTTGTTTTTTTAAATAGTTTTTAGAATGACTTCATGATTTATTTGCATATTATATGGAATGAAAAATGCTCGGTGTTGCTTTGTTTTAAAAATTAAAAAAAGATGAATACAATTTAAACCATGTGGTATTGTTAGACTACGTGTTTACATGTTTAAGCGTTTATATTCGTGTTGTTGGAAGCGGCGTACTTTGGCCTGGATACAAGATAGCCTTAGCCTACACACAACACGTTGAGCCAGTGCTGCCAGACCTTGGGAAATCTCCCTAGATATGGGGAAATCATGAAACACCTTGGGAACAGGAAAATAATGTTGAGATACCTCATGAAATGAAGTAGGGACGGGAAAACACTGGGGTTTTGGGGTGGGGGGGGGGGTTAGGGTGATTACAACCTAAGTAGATTGCTACTGATAAACTAAGAATTTTGGGTCGCTATGGGCAGCGGTGAACCTTGAC
Organism: Lymnaea stagnalis; assembly: GCA_964033795.1. Lineage (NCBI taxonomy): Eukaryota > Metazoa > Mollusca > Gastropoda > Lymnaeidae > Lymnaea > Lymnaea stagnalis. The sequence goes on along the minus strand of CAXITT010000502.1, from coordinate 346,623 downwards.
TAAATGAAATTTCAAAATTGCGGCCCCCCCCCCCTCCGGGCAGGGTAAAATTTATAATAATTAATATAATAAAATAATTATAAATAATAGTATAGTAATAATATTATTCTAATGACACACCCGCTTTTACGCCCCATATTTATTTCGCCAACTCTTTCAGAAAAACAAAAGAAAATATTACGCACCAAACGGACTGGGATAGTTTGTTTTTTTTAATATTTTTTAAAAATCTCTACATCGGCAACAAGTCTATGTGCCAAGTTTCAGCTCGATAGGTTGACGGGAAGTGGGTCAACTAGCCATCCAAAGATTTTGCCAGCCACAAACAAAAGTGGAGTTAATATAAAGGATTTAAAAAGATGTCCGCTTTTTAAAAGGTTAAGTGTACTATTATTCTCTGCCAAGTGATACCAACCAGTTTGAAAAGAAAATGATTGATTTTGAAAAGAAATGAGTACAGACATAACAAATTTATTCAAGTTTCAAATTAATAAATAAAAAACTAAAACTAAAATAATCGAAATAAATATTAACCGTAGGGGAAAAAACAGAGATGTCATCATGAGAGTGATAATCCATATACATGTAGAACATACGTATGCACAGAGAAGAGGGGGAGGGGGGGGGCGTCATTTAAAAAAAAAAAAAGATTTTGCGTACATGTGAGTTAGGCTTTGGTCGGCAGAAAGTACACGTTAAAAAAATTATTTAAATAAGTTCAACCAACGTAAACAAAACAACCAAAAAAAAAATCCTAAAAGTTAAACGAACATTAACACTATGTAAGATACATGTAAGTGTAAGATGATTTACTAAGTGAGTTATCACACACACGTAAGTCATGGTTTAAAAATGTATTCAACGAACTAAATCAAATTTATTTCCCCACTCTGGCAGTTGAAATCATAAACATAATTAATGAAAATTAACAAATTTAGATTAGGGTGCCGGGGGGAAGGGGGGGCAACAACGCCTTTATCTCTCTTTGTACGTCCTTTTTTATATAGTCTGAAAGCTTAAACTTAATTAATTGTATGATTTTAATTTTAAACCATTTTTTAAAATAATATGGGGAAATGTGCAGACCAAATCTGGGGAATTTCTTGAGATTTAAGAGGCACCTGTAAGTTAACTTTTACTGCACACACACTCCCTGGCCATTAGGAAGTGGTAGGCGTTTGGGACAGAAGTTTAAACCAATACAACAAAAATTAATTATTAAAGCGGTAACTCACCTTATAAGGCACACAGCACTATTGTGTCAGCAACATATCGTTTTTTCCAAAATGAAAATTCTTGACTTATTATAATGGTATCAACAGGAATCACTATAAAACGGGTATCTCCACAATATATCAATATATATATTATATATATTTTTTAAAAAAAAAGCATGGAATACAAAGTTATTTTCTTTGTTCCGTTGTCTTCTTATTACTTAATTATTAATTTCTAATATAAAACTAGTGATTCAAATATGTCACGCGCAAGAATGGATTTTTTTTGTTAACTCCACGCCATCTCTCGGCTGACCTACGAGTAAGATCTATTTGTTTACAGTGCGGTGCTACGTCATGTGGAGTTTTCTTAAAAGCATGTGCGCACGTGTTGAGGAGGAAACAGCTTGTCTGGATATTACCACGCTGGTTGTGATTGGCGCTGGTTCAGAGGGGTTCTATCTCATGGGACACCGGGGGCCCCTCCCCGCAGTGCTTATCAGGATTGTATTGACGGTGTGGTGTAGATAGACCAATAAATTAGTTGGAATTTTGGTAAATAATGAATTCTTGTAGGTTTTTTGTTTTTGTTTTTTGTTTTATATTTACATTCAGGTCTGCATTGTTTACTTCACCAACGTAACCTTGACCCAGGGGGCATTGTCCTTTACTTTACTAGCATTCAGATGAACATTGGTGCATTAGAGTGGTAGGCTTACATTGACATTGCTTAATAAATTGACCAGAAGGGAGATAGACCACGCCCATGTCATACTTTAAACAGGGGGGCTAATAAAGGAGATAAACCGTTAATATTGCTTATTAAATTGAACTTATAGAAGGGGAATTTAGCGGTGCTTTTGGTTCAATGTTTAGCTAATCCCCCAAAGGAGGAGGGGAAACAACACCAAACACTCCAGCCAACGATTCCGAATTTGAGGAGAACTAGGACTAGACACAATAACATGCTAAAAATAGACCGACTTGGTTTTGGCTGTAAATATAGGTCAGGCTAAGTTGTGTGTGTGTGTGTGAGACTGTGAAAGGCAACCCTGGTAAACACAATACACGCAAAATAATTTTTAAAAATGAGTGACCAGAAATGACCCGAAAGGGAATATTTTAACGAGTATTGCGGTACAAACGTTAGGGGGACCGCCCCCCCCCCCAAAAAAGACTAGCATAGGACAGCAGATTAAAGCATTTGAAATACGAAGTGGCTATTCGTACCCGGGTACCAGAAGTGAGAAGTTGGGATTAAAAAAAACGATTTAAAATTTTATTCTTGGGTTTGTAAGATAAAATGAGGTATCAAGTGAAAGATAATTGAATGGACTATATGTTTGTAAACTTACTTCTTCAGTTAACTAAAATAAACTACCACGTTTAGTAGCCCGCCCCCCCCCAAATCACACACACAAAAGAAAATAAATACATTTAATTAACTTCTTAAAATTCCGAACCCCCACGTAGACGAGGGGAAAACCGGGAAACCTGTCCTATCACGTCACGAGTAAAATAAATGTAGTCTATAAATAAATAAAGTTAAAGTTTTAAAATAACCTAGCGCCTTCTCGCACTCCAAAAGTTTTAAAGAAACAATTAAACAAGACAAGTTTGAACCAAAAAAAATAAAAATCAAATGATCTTTTCAGTCAGAATCCTTCATCAGCTGACAGAATAAACAATAGAGCATGAGAAATTGAAAGATTGCTCTACGAGTTATTTTACGGGGCTTGGATGAAGTAACATAAAAAAATCCAAATTTTTAGATATTTTTATACCAAATTAGATTAGCCCACCTTTTTTAAGTTTTCCTTTCAATCATCACATTCACAGGTTAGGGTACTAACAATTGCAAATGAGGTCACAAACCCTTCCATCGACCAGAATATTACATCCAATCCACCTTTTACTTTAAATTATGAGTGCACAAAAAAAAAAAATAATATTGTTCATTGGGGCACACCTTTAAAAACATGTAGAGAGTCCTTGCCTTCGTCTGTAATGCACTGTCTGGGGTCAGCGCGTATCGTTTGAAATGTCGCAAATCTGCTGCTCTGCGATTGGTGGAAACGTTTCGCGCGACAGCCTTTGGACCAATCGATTTGCTGATTTCGGGATGAATGAAGAAACTGTCTTAGCAGAACAGGATATTTCTTTTACAAGACTCTCATTTCTTTGAAATGCATCAAATACACAACGTAGTTTTAAATATTTTTTTTAAAAAGCTGGTTGACTCAGAGAGTAGTACGGAATTATCGTTAAAGATTAAACTAAAAAACACGCTCTCTAACCGCCAGGAAAGCCATTTACACGTTGGTCAAAAAGTAGGTCACATCCAGCAGAAGAAGACTCAGACGTGGCAATATTGAACCAGCCCTTGCGTCACTCAAAAGTAATGACGCCAATTAACAACAGTTCAATATTCGTTATGCAGAGCATTATGTTCACATTATTTCGAGAAATAAAATATAATTATGATTGTTGGAATAATATAAAGGAGTAACTCTAAAGAAATAAGGCACCGACGTTTAAGAATAATCGATCAAACTTACCGATATTGTTTGGTTCTTGGAAAGCTTACCAAGCAACACACTTTTTATAAGGCAAAAAAATAATAATAAACTGTCTAAAAAAATATAGCCAGTGTGAGTTTAATTTAATTTTTTGAATCGATCGAATGTCTTTATGATATCATGCTGGGTCGTCTTATTTGATCAATTTACAAATTATTAATTTTTGTATTTACTTTTTAAAAAAAACCGATATCCATCATATTTAAACTAGTACTACTATTATATCGTAGTGGTTTTTGTGTGTTAAAAGTAGACCATGAGTTAAACATCTCTGATGGTAGCCTTCCTAAAATAACTTCCCTTGGTCTGTGAGTGGGTTTATAATATTTGTTATAGGAGACATGTCAGAGTTGATGCGTTTATCGAGTAGATCACATAACAGACGAGAGACATGGGAGGAACAGAGCACACACCGGAATCAATAGATCGCTTCATTTGTCCAATATTTTAAGCAATGTTTTCTTTAGGCGGTGTTGCCAGTAAAGGACTGATAAAAGCGATGCGAACCAGAAATGACCGGTCGGGGATCACGGTGCAGCGGCGTAGATAAAGTTTTGAGCTACCAGCCTAGGGTGACCAAACCAGAGCTGCTACACCTTGGGAATTTCCCCAAGATCTTGGGAATTCACTACCCTATTCAGGACAAAAAGTCACTTTTTTTAAAAAATTCCCCAAGATCCTTTAACAAAAATAATCTTATATTATATTTTTCATGATCTTGGGAAATCTTGGGAAATATTTTGACTAAATCTTGGGAATTTAAACAAAATTGAGTGGTAGCCCTGCTAGCCTAGGGTGACCTAACGTCCCGTAATAATCGATCATACCCGGTGTCCCGAAAATGCCCCGTTTCTATAACCAAACACATTATTACATATTGGATAAAAATGTAGTTTTTAACAATGGCTGGCCGAACAATAGACAAATATCCTAAATTTAAATCCTAGAATAGAGAAATTTAATCTGTTGTGTGTTGTATTATGTTGTCAAATATGTATAAATAAATAAGTATTCACTGCAAAATTATTGTTTTCGTTTATGATATGCCTCAGATTTTAAATTAAATAACAACATTGAAGGTAAATTTTAACAGATTTCTGGGTCTCAAAATAGTTAAAATGAGCATATTTCAATAAACAGTTTCCGGTGGAGGCCCTCGGACCCCTCTTTAGCTGGAGGGTATCCCCCCCCTCCCCAACCCTCATTGGGTGTGTCCCATTTTTTTCCAGTTCATGATTTGGTCTCTCTCTCTCTCCTGTCTCTCTCTCCCGTTTCCCTCTCTTTCTCTCCCCACCCCCCCCCCTTTTATACGCCAAATATTTTTGTGTGGAAATTAAATGATCTCACAAAGTCTACTTGTATTGGTTGAATGTCTGTTTCATAAAACTGTCCTTGCTCACTAAGCCATAAACCAACAAATACATTTTCAACTATGTGTATAAATGTAAATTTATTGTAAAAATGTTGTCAAAAATAGCGTGATGTACTTCATAGAAGCCCGCTAACAGTAGGATGATGTACTGTTAAAAAAGTGAGCACAAAATTCTGTTTTCTGTTATATGAAAAGTTTAAATAACATCACGTTTAAACGTAACAAAGAGGGTAAGGGGTCAGAGGTCGCAGGTCATTTTCATCATTTTTTTTTTTTTTAAAAGTTTACTATTTATTTTTGTTTAATAATTATAACCAGGAACTGATTAACAAGACTGTTTAATTAAAGGCCACTATATAATAGTAGACTGAAAGATTTAACTCATTAAAGATAAGTTATTGTGAAATAGCTGTATAATACCATTCTATGATCACTTGGAGGTAACGCCTCTGTGTTTTGTCAAATTGACCCCTCTCCACGTTCGACGTCACGTGTTTCTTCTCGAGTGCACAACGGTGACCGTGGGGATGTTCCAGCCTCTGATCTATTTTTAGCTGATTCCAATTTTTATCTTTCAATCGATTACATCACTGCGTACTGCATGCGAGAGAACCGAAAAGGTGTATGGGGAGAGGGGGCGGGGCTATATAGGGGCCTATACGTCACTATGGGACTCTTGACAGTTAACCTTGCGATTCGTTTGCGAGTACCGAACAATGAAAAGTACAGGTCATTAAAAATTAAAGAAGAAAGCCAGATTTAGCACCACAGCGTTAAAATAGGATCAGCACCGCCTACGGCTACTCTCAAACCCTGATCCCAGTGATCCCATTCGAGCTAAAATTAATTAGGGATGCCAATTTGAACTATAAATGTGCATTGATAATGTATCCCACTGGACACTTTAAGGACAGAGCCGGCCTTATTCCTCCGTATCCATGAAACTCCAATTCACAAGGCACCGTCGGGTGCGTAACATAATCGAGTCTTATTTGTAGCCAGTTATTGAACTTTGCGCTGTTCGTGGTCATGTCTTCTGAAAGGCTTCACGCGATAGCGACGGTATATTTTTTTGCGACGAAGGCGTCTGCTGCGGGAACACATCACGTACCCTCACATCTCTTGTCCCGGCACTGAAAGTAAAGATCTCTTCTAATCCAGGGGCGTAGCTAGGGTTAGTGCCATCCGGGGCGAGACAGGATTTTTTCCGCCTCATTTATGGTTGCTTGAAAACCATGTCCCATTAAATATGACCAATCATTTTATAGTGGCTCGAATAAGCATTACCCATAATTTTATAGTGGCTGCTCTTAGGCAAACCTCTGCATAAGATGCCTGAAAATGCCACCCTTCCATGTAAATAAAAAAAGCTCCACATATACCCCCTGCCTTTGCCACTGCCACTGTCAGACTGATGCTGTCACTCTGAAAAATCATCGTATGAAACGTTTTTAAAAGGACACAATGGGGATAAAAAGTAAAACAAAAATTAAAGGAATTGTGAGAGGCGCACTGGTAGATAAAACCAAGATACTTACAAATACATAACTTTAAAAAATATATATGTTTATATATCATATTCATAAATGTTTATGTAATGATATATAATATATATTATATATATAATATTAGAAATAAACTCAGGAAAATTAATATCAGAAAATTGTTAGGAATGTGATTAAATGGTTATTCTAAGGTTTCCAACTTTGAAAAATATTGTTTCTGTGTATTTGAGTGTGATAATAGCCTGAGTTTTATCTATAAAATAAAAATGGTAGTATATCCCAAAGCCTGTCCTGTCTAAAATAAGATATATTGTTTTTTACCATTTGGAAAATATTTTTAATTTGCCAAGTACCATAAATGATTTCCTCGAAAAAGATCTCCTGTGGTTACTCAGTTGCTTTTCTCATAAATTTGTAGTAAAAGGAAAAAGTAACTGTAACTACAGACACAGAAGAGATGACTTCGGAGATGTTGTCTTTGACTAAAGACCCAACTATTGTTGAGTATTTTTCTGAACATGAACGATATAAATGTGGTTATTGTGGATCTGCGGATACTAATTATTCTCACGGTGAGCTTAGCAGCTTAGGCTTAGGCCAGGCAGTACTCGGTAGTACTACTTAGATCTTAATCTTAATCTTACTTAGTCTTTTTAGTTTACTTAGGCTTAACTTTTTTAAGTTTAACCTAGGCCTAGGCTGTCCTAGGCCTAGACCTATGTGATTCTGCCTACTAACTTACACGTCACTAGTAAGTGAACTAGGCTAACGTCAATCAAATTAATATTATTAGAAAGCTTTAACCTCCAGTGAGTCTCACAGTCCCCACAATGCAGATTTTGCAGTGTTGTCAATTTGTCAAGATAAAACTGTGAAATGATACGAGGCCTACTCACCAAGTTGGCACATTTACCACGTACTTAAAGTTGGGTGTTATTAGATACACATGAACATGACATGACATCAATGATAATGATAATGTTTTAAGTTTTAAGGTATATGCCTAAAAGAAGCATGTGATGTAAATTAAATTATGGCTGGAAATATTGGGGAAAAACTATGATGTGTTGGTGGAGAAATTTAAAAAAAACAAAACAACATCGACTTAACTTTAACTAGGTCCTACATTTTTAAAAAATGGTTTGAGTTTGGCTGAATCTGAGTGTGCTGTGTTAGATATGGAGAGAAGACATATTAATTTTATTTTATTAGCTTACAGCCTATATATAAATTGTATAACTCATGACTCATGGGCAGTTAAAGTATAGACCTATGCTTTTTTAAGTTTATAATTATTTAGCCCTTGGCTTTGCTTAATTAAAATTTTTAGGGCAATAGCTAGGCTAATTAAAATAACATAATTGAGTATTGATATAAACTCAAATGAACAATTGTTGCAATGTTTTAATTTTTACTTGTTACTTTTATTATACTGTTATACTTTGCAGGAATGTGGGCTCATCAAATGACCGTCATAGATTATCAGGATCTTATTGATAGAGGATGGCGGAGGTAACAAAATTTATTTTATTTCTTGTCAGCCCTGTCAAAATGGTTTCTTTCTAATAAATATTTGTTCTTTTTTTCTTTTCCATTTAAATTACAGCAGGACTATTTGGTAAATTCAAAATTTTTTTGTATGATACCAATGATAGATAAAACTATAGGCTACTTCTTAATTCTCCTTTTCATGTGGTTTGTTTTATAAAACTTTTGTCACATGATCTTTTTTTGCAAAGGCATCATGAATAATCTTTTAAACTTTATTTCTGCTCTAGGAGTGGAAAGTATTGCTACAAACCAACTATGAGTGTAACATGTTGCCCGCAGTACCCCATTCGATGCGAGGCGCTGAATTTTAAACTCAACAAGTCTCACAAAAAACAGATTAAAAAAGTTAACCGATATCTCATAACTGGAATAAAAAGTGCCCAGGATGGCTCAGTGAGCGGGAGGAAGCCAGAAGATGGTGGCGGTGATGAGCAGAGTTTCGGTGGTCTTAAAGGGGTGGAGAGCTCTCTGGCAGAGAAAGCAAATCCCAGTAATATCGTCATGCCTGGCTGTGGTGAGGTAACTAGGAGATATTTATTACCTATGTTGAAGCTATTTTGACTTTTCTTTAGAAAACCTTTTGAATCAAAATAATAATACAATTGAAGCAAAAATATTCTTTAAAAAATAGAATTCCCTTGTACAGCTGTAAAAATTATTTTTTAATTTACTTTGATTTTGGCACATTTATCATGAAATAACTTTTGATGTCGTATTCTATCCCTGGGTTAGAAATGGCTTACATTTGCAATGGTGGGGAATAACCTCCCCTTTGAGACATAGTTATTTATGTCCATTTTAAGAACTACACATATTCTACTCCCAGAACAAACAAGACACAGAGGCCAGCAGAAGTGACACCTCAGCAGCCTCTGGGTCTTCAAGTAAAACACAAAGCTTGTCAGCTAAATGCTCAAAGAGCTCCATGATCAGTCAGACCAGTAACACATCATCTGAGAAGCATATTCCTAAATCAGGTAGTTTTGGAAAACACACTTTTAAAAATCTTTTTAAAAAATCTGAATTTGATCACAATTTATTTTTTAAAAATTCATGTATCTGCGTTTCCCCCTCAATTTACGTCAGAGAGTTTTCGCATTCTGATTTATATGTGGCTTGTTTATTATCAGTTTCTCGGCTTACCTGGCTCATTGTGGAATAGGAGCGAAAACCAAATGAACTTTGGACTGTAAATTCATACCATGTACCAAAATATAGACATTTACCGAAAAATTCATTAACATTTTTTTTTGTTTATGATTTTACTTTTAGTCATTAAAAACAAAAAGTGTAACAAACTTTGCTTTTTCTTGAAGTGTGGAGTGTGCCTGAAAAGACTCTTTCTCTGTCCCATGAACCCCACAGTATGCATGAAAAGACTCTTTCTCTGTCTCATAAAAACATATTAAAGAAACATTCTCAGAGTTTCCTTCTTCAGGAATGCCCTATGATAAAAAAGAACATACTTTCAGCTATTGCCCTAAAAATATCACTCCCCCCCCCCTTTTTTTTTCTGTTTTGAATGAAGCTAATTTATTTTTAGTTTTTTCTGTCAGAGAACCAGGCTGGTTTAATAAGCAGTGCACACTAGGATATGCATGATTGGCTTAGACTTAGATGTACTCTAATTATTTATCAATATTATGAGAAAAGTTGACACATGGATGAACTAAGGAAAGTAAATCTTTCAGGAGCAGGGCCTGACCCTAGGAAACCGAAGTGCAGGAAGGCCAAGGAGATCAGGGCAGAACTGAAAGCTAAGAAAGAAGGACAGAAGGGAGATCATCCTCTAGAGCAGGTCAGCCATTTTATTCGTTTAAACTGTCATGCTGCACAAGGGGAAAATGGAAGCAGGAGACATTTTTTTATTCTTCTTGACTACCAGTTCCTCAGGAATTTCACGTCAACATTCATGCGCCGCCAGAATGCAACTTATCTATGAACTGGCAACTGGTCTCTTTAAAAAACTGATTTGTACAGTATCATTCTGGTGTCCTTATGGTTTTCATTATGTTGATTTGAGATCATGTCACATAATAATTTTTGGATACAATAAAGACAATTGTTTACCAGGATAGGCAAAATGATGTCAGTAGTTTTCTACATTGCATTCATTAAAAATATTTTCCGCTTCAAAAAAGCGAAAATTGAAGTACTATTTTTAAAAGAATTTAACCGGTACATACGTGGTTACTCTTATAATTTCAGTCTGCAATATACAATTTTGACTTGTCTTTTACTGTTGTTCAGGTCTTTATCTGTCAGAATGGATATTTTAAGAGACTGGGTTAAGAAAAAAATAATATCCTGGAAGTTTTTCAATTCAAAAACAAATAAATAATGTTTTTGGTTGTTAGTTGTAGCTCCTTTCTGCATCCTGCAGTGAATGGAGGAAGAACTATTGGTTGGGGAACATGGATAATAATATTACGGAGAGGGGAAGGGGGTGTTGTTGATTCGGGATATTTAGTGTGTGGGTGGGGGGGATGGTTTTAAAAATAACACGGTCGTCATATTGATGCTCAAGTGTTTTCGCAATGAACTTGCGGCAACAGGACATTTAGCTTATATGCCCAAGTGACAATTTTAGTGAGGATTCACACATTTTTGCTGCATGATGTAATTTCCTGACATAATTATTTCCTTTGGCTGAACCTGGGCTGTTGTGAAAGTGGGGAGAAGACTAATTTTTGTACCATTTTCAAATGTTTCACACAGCAAAATTATCTTTTGACACATTTTATAGTATCTGAGAGGGCCTTTGAAATCTGTTTTTAGAACTTAACAAACAGCTTCACTATTTTTAAAAATCTAGTTTGGTTCCAAAACTCCTACATTTTCCTTTCCCCCATTTACAGCTTGCAGTAGTTAACAGGAAATAAACATCGGGCTCCTAGGCTTAAAGGATGATGATGTTTTAATAAAACCCAACAAAAACAGCTTTTCACTCAAAAAATCAATCTCAAGTGAATTTGTAAATGAGGTCCTCATTTTGTAAATAAATTCTAATTTCAATGACCAAAATTCATTTTATGCTGATTTGACTGAAAGTTTAAATTTCACCAGTAGGGCCTGCAAAACATAGCAGCCGCAGATTGCAATATAAATGACAGGCATCTGTGATTCGAAGTGCCCTTTTTTTACGGCAGCCTAACTCAATCCGGCTCGACGCGCGGGGGTAGTATTTGTATACATTATGCTGTATGTTTATTTATTTACCATTCAGATACACAAATTTACGATGTTAAGACCATGTTGTTAGATTTCGGAAGTTTGAGAGTTACCAGGTCTCCTTGTATCTTCAATTTTTTAAACTCACACTTTGTGAAATAAAGCACTCGTCATTTTTTCCCAGAAAAAAGTGAAGCGAAGTCAAGAAAAGAGCCTCGAGGACTTCCTTAGTGAGCCAGACCGAGTGGAAAATCCTGCCCACAAGCTAGAGGTCAATTATTTTAGTTTTAATAACGGTAACATTCGTAACAAGTGTAATCTTGGTTTAGATCTTTGTTGACATCAAATTTGGTTGTTGTTGAGGTTGGGGGGGGGGGGGGGGGGGGGGGGGGGGGTCATGGCCAAATTGTCACTGTTGCCTTTAATCAGTAGAGCAAGTGTTTATTGAGCAGACGTTTACGATGGTGGTAACAGAGCAGGCGGAAAAACACATCTGCGCTGAGGCGTAATGCACGTCTGTGCTGAGGTGTAGGCCCAAGATGTAATAAATAACAACCAAAGAAGAAATGCTTCTGTTTACTCTGTTAGCTCACAAATGTTCCTATAAACTAAGCTGACGAGATCATCTCATGACGTGCTAGAACACCATTACAACAAAAAAATGTTATAAACACTAGCCTACGATTGATGTATTGTGTTTTTTTGTTTGTTTTTTTAAATGTTGTAATGTTTCATCAAAACTTTCCCCATCAGCTCCGTTTATTGAGGTCAAACCCTCCCAGTCGGCTATTCTCCTCCACACTGGACTCCTCCCACACTGTGTACTACAAGTACCAGCTGACAGTCCACAGGGACCCGCCCTCAAAGCCTGTTATTAGTCAGTTCAAACGCTTTCTTTGTGATTCTCCTCTAAGGGTAAAGTTAAAAAAAAAACACTACAAATGCCGGCATGCACAAGCAAGTTGAAGGAACCTTTGCAAACCTGTATTCAGTCTTTCAACAAAACTGCTTCAACGTCAACAACAACAAAAGATGCAGAGCCTTGCTTTTTCTAGCTTTTTTCTGTATCAAAATTTGGGGGTTGAATGCGTCATAACAAATGATTGCCCTTTCTATGGAAATCATTTTTTATAGATTTTACCTTTATTTAAATAATTTTGAACTCTCTATGCTCAGGCGCTTCAAGCATGATGTCATTGCAGCTTACAAAAAAAAAAAAAAAGGACAACTCACAATTTCAACTTTTTATTAATTTTTTATCTAATTCTTTTATGTTGTTTCGTTCCTGAATTTTTAAACTTTTGAATCTCCTTGAGTAGTTTTAAAAGTCTTTGAAAGCTATTCTAATTTTTTTATTCTCCTTCTACGTTTGAGTAATTTTAAAAGTCTTCGAAAGCTATTCAAATTTTTTGATTCTCCTTCAATATATAAAGAACATTTTTTTCTTAAAAATCTTGTGTCATCTTTCATTCTTGTCTGGCCATCATTATTATTCATCAGGATTGTTCGGCTAAAGAATCCTGAAGTTCCGCATGTCATCACGCCTTGTTTTTATTATCTTCCCGTAGATATTGCTGTGCCGCACGGCACCAGAGTCTCGCAGAATGCGCCTGTCTTTCCAGGAATCGTTTTCAATCTACAAAAAATATCAGATGGCCGTGCACAGAGATCGAGCGGATGAGTGCGAGAAGAAAGGATTCAAAAACTTTCTGGTGGATTCACCTCTAGAGGTGACGCACATTCTCCTTTTGTCAGTGTCTTAGGCTCAATTCTGTACTGCTTTTGCTTGAACGCTTCAGTAATGATAAATGTGGCTTCATTCACCATTTACCCCCCCCAAAAAACACACTTTCAAATTTTGAAATAATGTTTTAGCTGTTGATGTTAAAGCAGTTGTGATATTCAGAAACTGGAACATTTCATCATCTCATACCGGGACATATCAAAATATTGCAGTCAGTTCTTTTGCTCGCTTGTGCATGCTTAAGTGTTGTGCATGTTGATTATGAAATGTTGAAATTTGTTTTGTTATCTATCTGTTATAATAATACCCTGGTAGACATTGTCCGCCCCGCTCAAGAAAGGTAGTACAGCTTAACCCGCTTTGGGAAAAAAAGTTTGACATCTTACCTCCCTCAGCTAAAGCTTTTGGAGTAAAAAAAATAAGACATACTATTATTTTCCTTTAGTTTTCAATGTGCTCTTAGCGATACCCGCTGGTAATACTTATTCCAGAATGGATCTTTCTTGTCTGCCCTGCTCTCATTGGGCACCGTATTGCTGTCTTCTTTGCTACTTTCCCCATCGTGCGCACATGACCACCGTAATGCACACAAAAGAACACAGAACATATTGAGCAGAGGGCCATTTGGATTCATTTATAGATTATGCACCTCTTCCTGTAATGTACACGTGCAACATGAATGCCGTGCCCCAGCTAGTTGGAAATATTTTCAAGGAAAGTCAGTGTACTAGAAAACACTTAAATTTTTTACTGTGAATGGCTTAATCCAGCTGATCTTGTCTGGAAAGTATTTTACCATAGGTACCAATCGTACTGTGATGGGCTCAATCAGTTTGGTGATTTGGGTTACAACAATCACCATGTTTAGTATATTTAAACTCAAACTAATTTTCGTTCAGTGCCTCCTGAGTTAATCAACATTCTGTGAAATATTTGGATTCATCCACACCGAGAAATACTCTTTGGAAAATAAGTCTTTAAAAATTTGAATCGGTCAAGATTTTTAGAATTATTCTTACAATCTAGTTTATAATTTTACACAAATATTTACTTATGCTGCTTACATCTGCTTAAGGTTTACTAGTTAAAAAAAAATAAATAAATAAATATTTATTTTTTAAAATTTTAAATTACTGTTTCAATTTCGTTTCATATAAAATATAAGATCACAAAATTAAAGCATTAATTTAAAATTTTAAAAAAATATTTTTTTTAAAAATTCTATTAATGTTTCAATTTTGTGATCTTATAAAAAATAGAGCTGGTTGCAAGGTTCTTTTTTTTTGTTCATATAGTGACACTTTCACAAAATTTTTATTCCAATGGGGATTGTCAGTTTATTCACCGAATGCCATCTCTCTCAGGAGCTGCACGAATCAGACGGACCGCCCGAGGGTTACGGATCCTTTCATCAGCAGTACATCCTTGACGGCAAGATAATTGCCGTAGGGGTTATAGACATCCTCCCCTCTTGTGTTTCATCCGTGTACTTGTACTATGATCCCGAATACAGCTTTCTTGGCCTGGGGGTCTACTCTGCTTTGAGGTAAAGTTATTTTTTTGAGTGGTGTTGTAATGGCAAATTTATTTGCAGAGATTTAATTTACCGATAATTCAATTAAATTTTTTTTTTATGGTATGTGCCACTTTAAAAACATGAAAGGAAGGAAATTGAGCTCATGGGTCACTCTATCACACCCCCCACCCTTACAATGGCCAACCAAGTTCCGTTTCACATGATTGGGTGCCCAGCACAGCTCTGGGGGGCAGAATATCATTAACGTTGAGACACTTATCGGTGTCACTTTCAAAGGGTCAAAGGTTACACAGTTAGTTACATCTTATGAGGAGTAAACAAAACATGGTTGATTACTGTCTGTGATTTACTGTCACCTCTAACCTCTAACCCTAACCCTAATAAAGGTTTGTACTTGAATTTAAGCCAGTGTATTTTTTATTATTTTTAAATTGTCTTCTGCAAAGAAAACATCTTTTGTTAGTTGGTTTTTTTTGTTGTTTTGCATTTTGTTTGGTATTCTGTATAGGCTAGTTTACTATGCATTGCCTTTGTTTTCAACTCATGGGATAAGTTTATGTCCCCCAGGGAGCTTGCCCTAGTCAGGAGACTCCAGAAATCGGCACCAGACCTCAAGTATTACTATATGGGCTTCTACATCCATTCCTGCACCAAGATGCGATACAAGGGCCAGTTTGTTCCTTCATTCCTGGCCTGCCCCGAGACCTACAAATGGCTGCCTATTGAGGAATGCCGAGCCAAGCTAGATGCCAGCAAATATGCCAGACTCTCTGGGGATGAAGATGGTAAGTTGGCGGAGTAGGGCGACATCGTCACTCTGACCATTTTGATTTAAATCATCGAAACGGTTTCAGTTTTGGTTATCGAAAAAAAAAAAATGAAAACAAATTATGGATTTGTGTCAGGGCACTTTGACTCTCCAGCCACTTCCTTTCTTTCCTTCCTCTTTGTAGGGCATTTGGGTCTTTTTTTTAAAAAAAAATTTTTGTCTTTCTATTCCTGTCATTTTTATTCTGCAGGCAGGCTATTTATACATCGTGTGGAATTTAAATTCACACACTTTGTGTTTAATGGATCAATTCTTGTAGCCAAAATTTTTTTTGTCTGTTTTATTCAAAAACTTTCTTGTTACACTCACAAATAATGCCCTCTTATATTTACTTAATTCAAGCCATGGTACAACATCCTTATAATTATTTACTTCAAGCCATGGTCCAACACTCTTATAATTCCTTAATTCAAGCCATGGTCCAACACTCTTATAATTATTTAATTCAAGCCATGGTCCACACTCTTATAATTACTTAATTCAAGCCATGGTTAAATTTTTTTGGCTGACATTTATTATACTCATCCAGTACAGGACTTGTTTAGAAATAAAATAGTTTTTTTTTTTTTTTTCAAATATTCAGTAACCACAACTCTTTGAGTCTTTTCAAATGAAATAATTAACTCTGCCGCCCAGATTTAGAACTGTATGAAAACCATTACCGAGCATATTTTACTTTTTTTACCACAGAGGATAAAGAGTCAGATATCGATGTTGGCCAGGTCCTAGTGCTGAACAATGGCACCATTTTACCCTATTGTTTCTATCAACAAACCAATGAAGCAGGTGACGATGAGGCTGAAGTTAAGGAGTATGCTAGCTTTGTGGGTAAAGCGTGCTCATCACGCATGCTGCTTGTGCGCCAATAAGCCCCCCCCCCCCTCCCCAACTTTGAGAGTTTATTGTGTCGAAGTTTCAGTTTTTTGTAAAGAGCTCAAGTCGTAAATAAAGAACTCAAGTGGTCAATGACTTCACCGGAGAGTATTTCATAACTTGTGAAAATTCCTGCCGAACAGCTCTCTGCTAGTTGAGGACAAGTTCAAAAGGTCAGGACAAGTTCAAAATGTCTTTTAGTCCAGTATTTTATTTCACGCTTGTTCAAAAATACAATTCAATACTCCATTTTTAACTATCTTTCACTTTCACCAATTAAAAAAAAAAAGAAAGAATTTAAACAGAATTACCCAGTAATTTTGATTAGTTTTTCTTTATTATGGTTACTGGAAATTTGTTTGAATGAAATTTCGTTAATGGAAAATTGTTCGACGGAAATTTGATCGAACGGAAGTTTGGTCTAATTTTTTTTTCAGTTCACACGATTTAATTTTCGTCAGATTTCTTTTTGAACGCACAATACTATGAAGTAAAACAAATTAAAAGCATTCAAAAAGAAATTTGACTCAAAATTTTAACTTGTGAACTGAAAAAAAGATTGAAACAAACTTCCGTTTGATCAATTTTCCGTCTACCAAATTTCTTTCAAACAAATATCCGGATTTGGTTTATTATACATGAAGAGAAGGAGCTTGAATTAATACTGTAAATTGCCTAAAATGCTTTATCTGTGATAGTTCAACTCGCCTACACAACTGAATGTCTTTTGTTTCGGTGTATGTCTGAGGAGATATTTTTATGCAGCTTTGAAACACTTGTTTTTTTTTTTTAGATGAATTTTTTAATCACCAGTGAGACTTTGTACTTGGGAGCAGACATTTAGTGAATCAGGTCACATTCCATTTATTGCTCAATAGGATAGAATAAACCCATGCCAGGTAACAGAATCTGTTTTACGGACAACACCTTAAAAACACCTCAGTGTCAGGTACAACACCTTAAACTGCTTAAGGCCATTGTATTGAGAGAATGAACGGCAAGCTATGAAATGAATCATTTTTTGGTGTGCATGCGGGAGTGAGTGTTTCCTCCCCTAACTTCAGTTTGTTGTTGTAGTCGTCATTCCATTTCTGTGACAATATAAATGGAGTGGGTAATAATATGCTCAATTTCATTATACATAAAAAATGTAAAAAAATTTTTAAAAAACTAGTTGTTGAGCTTAGTTCTGTATGTGGAAATAACGTAACATATGGACCTTATATGCGTGTAAATGGAAGATGTAATTAGGTCATACTGGTAAGTTGTCCCCAGTAGTAGTAGAGGGTATTTGAATCTTTTCAGTTTATCAAAAGCATCCCCAGTTAGGACCCAAACAAATAACTGCAAAAATTGAAATTCAAAATTTTACCCCGGGTCAAACAAATTGCGGGTCAAACAAAAGGGGTACGTTGTAATTTCATCCATCTCTGTGGCACTTCGTATCATGTAAGGCTTTGGCCTGCCTCACCACTTCTTTCCACTAAGACATAACTGGTGCTTTTCTTTTCCATGCTTGGATTCCCAGCCACTTCATCCTTCCATCTAAGCCTAGGTCTGCCTTTGAGCCGTTTCCCTTTGGGGTTTCGGCGGTGCACCCTCTTCACTCCTCCGTCATCCTTTCTAAGTGTCCCGCCCAACGAAGCCTGCCCTTTTTTAAATCTCTCTAGCGTGGGATCCTGACATAGACTATACAGTTCCCTTTTCTCTCCCATGTGTTTCACAGGTTGTTCTATAGTGTTTGTGTTGGGACCCAAGTTTCACTTGCAGAGGTTTTTATTTCAGGGTACATTTTTGTTTTTTTTGGTCTTAAGAAAAGTGAAATGTGGATGAGCAAAATACAAGATGTGACTGGATGTTCTTACTATTTATGGGGCATATATAGATATTTTTTTGGTCTTAAGAAAAGTGAAATGTGGATGAGCAAAATACAAGATGTGACTGGATGTTCTTACTATTTATGGGGCATATATAGATATTTTTTTGGTCTTAAGAAAAGTGAAATGTGGATGAGCAAAATACAAGATGTGACTGGATGTTCTTACTATTTATGGGGCATATATAGATATTTTTTTGGTCTTAAGAAAAGTGAAATGTGGATGAGCAAAATACAAGATGGGACTGGATGTTCTTACTATTTATGGGGCATATATACATATATATGTAATGTTTAGCTATGCTCTTACTATTTATTTACTGTGTATTATATTTATTATATTTTTGTTATAGCTTGACTTGTGTTAGACATGAAATATATGCAGTGTTGCTACTGTGTATTTGCTGATGGTTTGTTTTTAAAATAGGTGTGTTATTAATAGTAACGTCTATGCTATTCAAATTGTTTTCAAATTAAAATCTAAGCTTGCTATAATTTTATCACCACCAGAGCATGTTGGTTTTTTGGGGTTTTTTTTTTGACGTATAAATAAAAATGTGAGAACCTTCAATACCATCAAAGCTCACAAAGTTATTTTTTTATCTAGTTTAAAGGAGTCTGTCTTGATGAAACATGTTTTTATTTGTATTGAAATTCACTTTTAACAAAGACATTAAATACAAATGTGAATGGAACAGTTGGGTTAAAACAGTGGTTCTCAACCTTTCTAATGCCGGGACCCGTTATAACAGTTCCTCGTGTGTGACGACACCCAACGACACAATTATAACTGTAGAGTATATGTGTTTCCAGATGGTCTTAGGCGACCCCTGTGAAAGGGTCGTGCGACCCCCAAACGGGTCGCGACCCACAGGTTGAGAACCGCTGGATTAAAACAACCCTGTTGACTGACAAGTCAGCTTCCATTTGACAACAATGTGTCCAAACAGATGTACCGTACATCACATCCCATTAACTGGACATGGCTGGTGTCATGATGTACCCGTAGATTACAATGACAAAGATGAGGCATAGTAATATGATAAGAATAAGTCAAATGTTTTTCTAACGTCAGTAAACACCAGTATATTTTACATTAAAAAATATACTATAAAAAACAACACATTTTTTTTTTTAAATGTACACATTTAAATGTCCACATGAATGGATATTTACAACAAAATGCAACTCATCCATTATCTTCACTAATGCATTGAAAGTCTCAACACAATTTTTAATGAACAAAGTCTTCATAATTTCATGTTATTATGATACACACAACATTAACAATGGGGATATGGCCATTGCCATAGTATTTGGGATGCTTATTAAAAAAAAATATCCAGAGGTCAGAAACGTTACAGTAACTGTAAAACCAACACTCTAAAAACAAAACAAAAAATTATTATTGGGATATTTTTAAAAATCGTTTAAAACAGCTGCTGGCAAAGGGGAGGGCTGATGATGATGATATGATTCTTCCACTTGCATGATTTATCACAACTAAATAAATCATCACAAAACATCTTAACATGGAATCTGTAAAACAACATATGAGATGAGAGATTTCATAACATTACATTGTATTATAAAATAACATTGTATTATAACATTACATTGTATTATAACATCTTTGTATATTTCATGTGGCATCTTGCATAAGCTGTTTGTTTACACATTACTGACACTAATTAATTTTGCACATGACTCACACTATACACAATAAACATAACCACTAACAAAAAATGCAGTACAAAGATAACCACTTGTGAACAATCTAGTTCATTCATATTCAGCAGTTTTTTTTTTTTTTTGCATTAAGAAATCCAGAAATAACTCAAAATTATAGCATTGAGTTAATTGAGTGACGATCAGTGACAGATCCAGCAATGGTAGAATTACAAAAATAAATATGTTGCTCAATAGAACATGACGCATCGGTCAGGGCATGCATCCCAGTCAGTGCCCCTGAACTTGAATCTACCACTGGAGATTTAATACTGCCCGGGATGGCCTTTTAGCAGGACCAGGTCATTTTCATTAAATATCTAACCCCAGATGTAGTTAGTTCAAACATGTCATGGGTTGCCCCCAGGTATGGTCAAATAGCTGGATGGGATTGACTTGCCATGGGTCGTCCCCAGCTACTGTCGAATAGCTGGATGGGATGGACTTGCCATGGGTTGTCCCCAGATAGGGTCAAATATCTCGTTGAGATGGACTTGTCACCACAGGAAGGCCACTTTGTTTGGGGAAGAAGTACAACCCCCTGAGCTATAAAAAAACAACAACTGAACCAGCTCATTGATTAAACCGCAGCTAACTCGATGTTGGTTTAAAACATTTTTAGTCAAGGCACAACAAGATTTTCTTTTTAATATCAGCCAATACCCATCTTTTTCTTATACCTCAGTAGTGATAATTACTATTATTATTGCTTACAATCATATGATAACTCATAAAAATAACACTCACTGAGGCTTAAATTCGCATATTCATCACACACACAGGTACCCAAAACTAAATATTTCAATGTCCAGATAAAAATAAGACCAATTCATCGTAGGTCAGACCCATCTTCAATTTCTGAAGATGCAAGTATTTTAGCAATTTACTAATATAAACTAAACTATGTTGATTTACAAAGCAATTTGGTATCAATTAATAAAATTCATTCAACTCTGTGGGGAAAAAAAATCCAAGCATATGAGAGCAAGATGTTTTAAGCAGATGATTTAATTACACAGCCTGGAGGTCAAGTTCTTGAAAAAATCTGGCTGACCAATCATGCAGGGCTTTGGCTAACCAATCATGCAGGGGGGTCTGGCTGACCAATCATGCAGGGGGGTCTGGCTGACCAATCATGCAGGGGTCTGGCTGACCATTCATGCAGGGCTCTGGTTGACCAATCATGCATGGCTCTGGCTGACCATTCATGCAGGGCTCTGGCTGACCATTCATGCAGGGCTCTGGTTGACCAATCATGCATGGCTCTGGCTGACCATTCATGCAGGGCTCTGGTTGACCAATCATGCATGGCTCTGGCTGACCATTCATGCAGGGCTCTGGCCTGCATCTACACAAACTTACGCTCAGACTATTCTAAAGCTTTCATTCGCCATGCACAGATCTACAAGTTTTATCACCTGATTTAGTCCTTCTCATTCTTCAAGAACAAGGACTTATTACAAAACTGGGGCCTTTGAAATTGAAATATGTTCAGCCTTCACATCAAAATAATGTATATGATTCTAACGTGGCCACAAACTAAATGCAAAGTAATTCACCAGGTGGACATTTTAATTTTTTGTATATTTAACAACTTCAAAAATCATTGACAATGTCTATGTCTTTGTTTGACATTTAAAACAAAGCAGAAACTAAATTAACTTTTAAAAAAAAAATCATGCAAGAACCCTACAGGTTAAATCTACAGAAACTTAACAGCCGATTGGCCATCACAAAAAGCTGGCTCCAGAAGGCCTGGCATCCCTGTGCCACAACGGGGCGGCCATGGCCTTGCTGACCCTCTCCACGGTGATGTACCTGTCGGGGTCCATGTCTGCCTTATAGTGACTCAGCAGTTCGTTCATGGCCTGTTCTTCCAGCTGTAAGCAACAGGAAATAAATAGTTTAGAATGATGTCTCATGTTTAACAGAGGTGACAATTTTCTACAAGATTGACAATTCAATGGTTCTGGTATAGCATCACTACTTATGTAGACTACTTAACTAAAGTGGCTGGCAAAATCTTCAGAACCACTAATTGACCTACTTCCCATCAAGGTATCAAACTGAACCTTGGTAAAACATTCTATCAAATTTTCTGGCCCACCCACAAAAATAACCTTTTTCTGTTTTTCAAGAAGAAGATGAATAAAAGATGATGACACTGATTTCACAAAATAAATTCCCAATAAATGTACTAAATGAGCTGCTTTAAAAAAAAAATTATGGCAAGTGCATTATATTATCTTTTGTTTCTCTGAAATGGTAGGTGAAATGAATCTGCGGTGTAAAAGCTGGTGGGTCATTAGAGTATTAATATAGTACTGAGGCATGAAAAAAATGTGCGGCTGCAAGCCGGGGGGGGATGTCGGTCAAGCACTAATTGGGATTCTTATAAAGTATACTTGAGTGCATATGTTTTGTCAAATTTTCAGCCCCCCCCCCCCCCTCTTCCTCAATATTAAATTTTTATAAAGGATCAGTACGAAAACTTTGGTTTTAGGGTTTGTTTCATTATCATGCAAAACTACCCCCCAAAAAATCCTGATGTTTGTTTGGTTCTAAATTATAATGAGTGTTCCAAGCCTAAAGTAACCAATTAAATAAAATAAAATAAAGTTGTGTTACCAATTGATTAAATCCACATGAATCACTCAACTGTTTAAATTCTTCTCCTAGTTAAAAGACAGGGGGGATATAAAGCGGTATGAAAACAAAAATTCTACTTCATTTGTTCTTCACCTGAATCAGTGCCAGGGGTTTCTGTGTGGCGCGGACAAGAGTTTCAGATTTTTCCTTCTCGTCTTGAAGAATGGCTGAAAAGTTTAAGGTGGCCTGCGCGGCCGTGACGGGTGGACTAGATGCTATGACCGTACGACGCTGCCATGGATTTTCTGACCCGGCAGAGGCCTGGTAGGGCGCGGATGTGCTTGTGGCGACCCCCGAGGCGGCGCTCCCGCCAGAAGACTTTGAAAGACCCCAGCTGATGAGAAGAGAATTTCATCAGAGATAAACGAATAGAAAACTATGACCGCCTCAATGGGATACCATGTCAATGAACAACACAATTTAATTTTAAAAACAAAGCAAGAACAAATATGTTTTATTTTGTTTTGTTTTTTCCAGACAAGATGACTTTGTGCTTACTCCACCTGAATATCTGCAAACATTCAACTCTGCAAGTGTTCTAGTTAAGTCTACATTGTCTCATTATCAATAAATGTTTAAAAAATTTTTTTTAAAAACTTGGTGGAAAAATCCAATCTGTCTGCACAGATGCACAAAGACTAACACATTTTAAACATTGAACAAAGAAATTCATAATGGGCCAAGGCACACAACTTACCTGGCCAGGCTGACAGGTGGCGACTTCCCGTAAGAACCCAGACTGCTGCTGACACTGCTGGTGACGGCAGGTTTCCTCGGGCTGCCTGCACTCGGCGCTGGTATGGCCACGGGAGCAGACACTATTTTCTCTTCTTGAATCATCAGGTCCCTGAGGGACTTGACCGCACCGCCAACAGATGCCCTGTAATAATGGTGGTGACCATGAGTCAGTAATGTGGCAGTCTGGCCAGGCGTTAGGGTGTGACCAACTTGGCAAAAGCCCAAGGGCCTTGCTTGTCATGACCAGTATGACTGTAACATGTCCCCCTATGACAAGTAAGTCCCAGTATGACTGTAACATGTCCCCCTATGACCAGTAAGTCCCAGTATGACTGTAACATGTCCCAATATGACCAGCAAGTCCCAATATGAATGTAACATGTCCCATTATGACCAGCAAGTCCCAATATGAATGTAACATGTCCCACTATGACCAGCAAGTCCCAGTATAACTGTAACATGTCCTCCTATGACCAGTAAGTCCCAGTATAACTGTAACATGCATTAATGTCCTATCGCCCAGCTTGAGTGTGGAGAAATCAAGGTTAGTCCCACCAGGGGCTATCCAAGATAACCCCGTCCCCCTCCACTTTCTCATTGAAGAAAACTCTGCAGTTGACCACAAAAACACTTTGTCCAACTCAAAAACAAACCATGGATTGCCGGCCGCCTTGGGAGAAGGGTTTACAACAGACTTCTCTGTCCACTCTGAGCTGACCGGTTTCTGGTGCTTTTCTTTCGAGTCTTTGCTTTGCTGTTTCTTCACATCTTTCCAAGAGATGCGGTTAGAGAAACTGCTTTTAGTTCTGGCATTGCAGGAAAAAAAAACAAAAACATAATTAGACATGTAATATTTAATTCAAATAATGGGTAAATATTGTAAAAAGTATTGTTTATGCAGGCGTACAGGAATGCACCCCCCCCCCCAACCCCGTCAAAATATGCCTAAAACATGGGGCGGGTCTTATGCAGCAATCATAAAAGCACACAATTTGAAATTTTAGTCAGACTAAAAAAGGGGTACATCTTACACTCAGCTGTGTCCTATATGCCGGCATATGTGGTAATTTCTTCTTACGACAAAAAGAGAATAACTGTAATTTCCCAAATGAATGATAATTAAGAAATTTATTATAATGCTAAATTAAATAAGATAGTAATTGAAGGACTGCATTCAAGCTGCGTGAATGAAATAGTAGAATAAAGTATGTTGAGGCCTTGAACCGAAAGACAGGTCAATACTGTGCTCTGCTTCTTGTCGTACTTTCATTTGTCCTGTCTGTTGACGAAGGTTCTAAGCCGAAACGTTCTCATATTATCATCGTGTCTTTTGATTCAAGTTTCAGCACACCTTGTTCTACTATTTCATTAAAGATACAAGAACTTATAGATAAATTAAAATATTTTTTTTTATTCAAAATTTTTACAGCAATTTTTGTTTTATATGATATGTGACAGTGCACAGTAACTGTGAAAGTGCACAGTTACAGTGTGACAGTGCATAGTTACAGTGTGACAGTGCATAGTTACAGTGTGACTGTGCACAGTTACAGTGTGACAGTGCATAGTTACAGTGTGACTGTGCACAGTTACAGTGTGACAGTGCAGTTAGTGTGACAGTGCAGTTAGTGTGACAGTGCACAGTTAGTGTGACAGTGCACAGTGACAGTGTGACAGTGCATAGTTACATTTACAGGGACTGGGAAACATTCTCAGTGGAAAACAACAAAAACAGTAAGTTAAAACAATCATAGCAAACGGTCGGGTAAAGCCGACACAGAACAAAGTCATTATTTGAACGCCTTCCATTTACTTTTCAGCAGATTTAGATTCCTGCAGCATGATGTCCCTCAGACTGTTTGGACTTGTGGCCATCAGCGACGGGGAGGCTGGGCTGGTCGTGGACCTGTCTGGGACGGACCCCCTCGGAGTAGACACTGAGCCGTTTTCACCACTGAAATATTTGAGAAAGCACAGCCATTAACCCTTTACAAGCGCATACCACCCATTTTTTACACTATCCTATCTGCAGCAATACCAGCACGTTTTGAGGTTGTTTACTATGTTGCTTAGCAAAGCGGAAAATCCACTGCGCAACACTATTTTAAGTTCTAAGGAAAGAACGCCTTTTTTTACTTCATTTACTTTCATACTCGCTTAAACAAAGAGTGTCCAGTGGTAATTGTTTCCCCTTAAAAAAATTGCTTTGAAAGCAATTGAAAGAACTAGACCCCCATGGCCGTTCGCCATTTAATGATTCTGGCAGTGACAGTGAAAAAAAAAATCAGATTTCGACATTAATTTAAATGACTTCAGTGACTTAATGAATCGGACGAATAAGAAGGCAATGGCTTCGATGAAAATGGACCCACCCTGCCTGATCCCCCCCCCCCATATTGATCAGTTTGAAGCCTTTTACTCTCCTCACAATTTTCTTGATTTTTTAACGTGAAAATTATTTTTATTTCCCCTTACAAGACCTACTACCCTAAACCCTGAAATTATGCCGGGTAGATTAAAAACTAATTTAATATGCGGACTGACTAGGAATGAACCATTTCATATATCAGTATTTACAATTTCTTGATTTTTTAACGTGAAAATTATTTTTATTTCCCCTTACAAGACCTACTACCCTAAACCCTGAAATTATGCCGGGTAGATTAAAAACTAATTTAATATGCGGACTGACTAGGAATGAACCATTTCATATATCAGTATTTACAATTTCTTAGAGTACTCCTCAGCGACGCACTCATTTTCCTACCTTGGTTGTTGAACGGGTCGTGATAAGGTTTTGTAGTTGGAATTCCACTGTGGGACGTCCTCTGGATGAGTTGGAGCTGACAGTCTGGGAGTCATCTTTTCAAAGGCAAGTTCCAGAGGTCTCCATTTCATATTCTCTTTACTCCTTGCGGCATGAGCCAGCAGCTTCTGTGTCAGTAGAAGAAATGACAAAATGATTTGTAACTGTCTAATGTAATAAATAATCTTTTAAAAAAATAATAAATAACATTTCTAAAAGGTGCAAGATCTGCCATTAGGTAAGCTTTGTAGGGTACCACCAACTTGATACAGCATCTTCCATAGGGTAGAGATCCCGTTATAAAGTATAGCATCTTCCAAATGGTAGAGAAACTTATAAAGTATTGCATCTCTCATAAGGTACAGAATCTCCAATAAAGTACATAATTTAACACATCCCACAGCTCATACCACCTCGGACAGAACATAACACATCCCACAGCACATATCACCTCTGGCAGAACATAACACATCCCACAGCACATATCACCTCTGACAGAACAGAACTACCCCCACAGAATATATCACCTCTCAAAGAATATAACATCTCCTGTGGATGATAAAAGTCCCCATTAAGTGCAACAGGTCCCATAGGGTACAACAACTCCCAGAGTGTAACATCTTCCATTGCCGGGTATACAATTTTAAATAGATTGTATAACCAGCCCCCCTCTCCCCTCCCAATTTTACACCACAGTACTACTGTTGTCACAACAACATGAAGATAACATTCCAATCCCACCTTCTCATCCTCCTCTGCCTGTTTCTTGAGCTCCTCAACTACAGCCGCAGCATCCTCCTCTGACCTCAGACTGACATCCGAGCCCTGTGAGACGGCCCTGTCCACCCTGGGGATCGTCACGGGGGCTGCTCCGGCGGACGGAGACTTCTCAAAGTCATCGCTGGAGCTCTTCCTGGCCTTGTTCTTTTTCTTCACCTGCTTGCCTTTCTTGGCCGAGCCCGGGTCCGCCGGCTGGATGAGGCTGTCTCCTTCGACGCTGTCAAACTCTGAGACCAGATCATCCAGGCGGGCTTGGCTTGGGCCGTCTGTGTCAGGGGTCACCACCCTGTAAACCATGTTCGGTATCTGGGCGGATAAATGAACATGGAAATGTCTGGATAAAGTCTGCGATAAAACACCCAGGGTGGGCGGGCTAGCACTAAATGGGATTCTTCTTGAGTGCGTTACTCGTATGCATATTTTGCAAAATAACTTTAGTAAAGGGGCGGTTCACATATTGCCGCAACCATTGTTTGATGGGCTGTAGGAAGAAATAAAAACTGCACTTCTGAAGACAAAATGGCAGCACACTTTTTAAAACACCTGGATAGAAGAAATTTATAAAATCTAAGACTAGTTAAAGTGCATGTCAATGATCTTCTCATAATGAGACAGAACATCAAGTGCCTCAGCGGTGAAGGATTATCTCCTCACAAAGAAGTTATGAAGCTATGTGAAAGGTTATGAACGAAACGATTCTATGAAAGAATAATGTAAGAATGAGAGAAAG
This sequence comes from Lymnaea stagnalis, assembly GCA_964033795.1. Classification (NCBI taxonomy): domain Eukaryota; kingdom Metazoa; phylum Mollusca; class Gastropoda; family Lymnaeidae; genus Lymnaea; species Lymnaea stagnalis. The sequence goes on along the minus strand of CAXITT010000502.1, from coordinate 318,938 downwards.
CTACTTAAAGACCTACCACAGATTTGTAGTGTGTTGTCAGTTCATCCATAGTCTCTGGACTCAAGACATCCAGGCATCTGAAGTAGGCAGATTACACTCACTTAATTGCAGTCGTAATAACAATCGATGGGAGAACTAAGGTTTTTATTTTTAACAAGCAAAACCATGACCTAACACCGGCTGAGCTGAAAGTGTACCGTACACACAAGTTCATATGGAACGGGAGGCTACCGACTTCATGAAAATTTATTTGGGGGGGGGGGCCCAAAGACCGTTGGTCAACCTAAGTCAACATTATGACTTCCTGCTTCTCAGGTTTCAATTTCAGTCATTTCATTTTTACGTTCCATGGAATAAGGTAGTAAATGGAATTGAGTCAATGGCCTAATAAGGCAGTTACTCTTGGGTAGTAAAATACCTCAGCCAACTCCAGTTTAGGTGGTCTTACCATTTAAGATATGTCCCCAAAAAATCTGGGGAATTTTTTTTTTTAAATAAAAAAATAAATAAATAAAAAAAACTTTAAAAAAGCTTGAGTCTTACCTTGCCTCCAGGACGGCGGGCAGGTTGAGACAGATGAACTGCTGGCACGCTGCTTTCAGCTGCTGGGCGTTGTACACGGTGGAGAACTCGAGGAACTCACCAACATTTTTAAAGGCAACTGGAATGGGAACAAAGTCAAGTGATCTGCATGGACATTGGATGAAAAAACGGGTGGCGGGGTGTGAGGCCAAATCAACTTCACAAACACAGCATTGCTAGAAACCAAAATTTTTTTTTAGAAGAATGAAATTGAATATTTTTACAAATAATTTGTAAAAATAAAAATTGTTCATTTATAATTTTCGTAGAGACAGCTGTTGAATGACATCGAATCTAAGCTGTTGAATGAGATGGAATATAAGCTGTTAAATGACAAGGAATCTAAGCTGTTGAATGACATGGAATCTAAGTTGCTGAATGACAAGGAATCTAAGCTGTTGAATGACATGGAATCTAAGCTGTTGAATGACACGGAATCTAAGTTGTTAAATGACAAGGAATCTAAGCTGTCGAATGACACGGAATCTAACCTGTTGAATGATATGGAATCTAAGTTGTTGAATGACATCATGGAATCTCCTATTGACGGTCAACTACAGACTTATCGGTTTACTACAGACTTATCGTTACCAAGTGGGAAAACCAAAGTTGAACCTACTGTTGTTGGCCAGTGCCACCTCACACATCTCCTTCAGTCTTGTGGCCAGGAGCTGGTCGGCCACCACCAGAACATTGCACAGCAACTCCTCGTTGGTACAGTCTGAAAATTAAAGGTGATGAAGTATATTTTAACAGGATGCTGTTGCAAGAAGACGGACTTTCAATCTGAAAACTATCCAATGTGTACCGAGTCATCATAGCACGCGACAATTGGTCTAAAATACGAAATCGTTATTGCTGAAATTTTTATAACGACTAAATCATACTTTTATGGGAATGACAAGAAAACAACAACAAAAAACCCCCCACATAGATTTACGATAACATGATTTTCTTACGCTTGTGTCACGTACCGTTGGGAAGACTTAATTTGTGATAATATTTGGCTTGTATAATAAACAATCCATAACAAAGGACTGAGAAGAACAGTATGTTAAAAAAAATGATACAAAAGCTAGTGATACTGACAATATTTAATAATATAAAAAATAAATTTTCATACACATACAAATTTGAGAACAGAAACGAAACAAACTATTGTCTTACAACTAGTGAAAAAAGTTGCTATCCTCAAATACAAATGTTTGTTTCCACACACAACAATACAGAATCTTGCAAGGCAAAAATCTCTCACTTTCTATCTTAATCTCGCTCTGTCTATCCAAATCTAACTCTGTCTGTCTAAATATCATTCTATCTAAATCTCACTCTGTCTGTCTAAATATCACTCTTTCTAGCTAAATATCACTCTGTCTGTCTAAATATCACTCTTTCTATCTAAATCTTGCTCTGTCTTTCCAAATCTTGCTCTGTCTATCTAAATCTTGCTGTCTATCTAAATCTCACTCTGTCTAAATACCACCCTATCTATCTAAATCTCGCTCTATCTAAATCTTGCTCTTTCTTAATCTCGCTCTTTATATCTAAATCTATCTCTATCTAAATCATTCTGTCTATCTAAATCTTGTTCTATCTATCTAAATCTTGCTCTATTTATCTAAATCTTGCACTGTCTATCTACATCTCACTCTTTCTATATAAAGCTCACTCTTTCTATCTAAATTTTACTCTTTCTATCTAAATCTCACTCTTTCTATCTAAATTTCGCTTTGTCTATCTAAATCTCGCTTTGTCTATCTAAATCTCGCCATCCATCTAAATCTCGCTGTCTATCTAAATCTCGCTCTGCCTCTCTAAGTCTTGCAGCTAAAAAAGCATGCAGCCTATCTATAGGGACCAACTCAGAAACTGCTGTCTCCTAATGGTATGCTTTACAATAAATGGAACGCATCATAATGTAACCAACCTTTTCCCAGCCAAAAAGTGGGCGGGCAAAGGAAGGATTGACACAGCCACATTTACTCGGTGACGTCACTGTCAAGGTCATACTAACGAGCCAAGTCTAAGTGGTAATGCCTAAAAATAGCTCTGCGCTGAAGTGACAAACAAGCCGAGCACTATGCTTGGCTACACGCAACACTTAGGTCCCATAACTCTGACTGACTTTATTGGTCTGGGACATCCACCACCGCGTTAAACGCCCGACGTCACAACGACACATTCAGCTCACCTCTGAGGATTGGGGCGTCGTCGCTGTACAGGAAGTCAATCAGGATCTCCAGAACCTTCCCAGACACGGGCAGGGTCAGGGTCGTGGTGTTGAAGGTCTCCACCCAGCCTGTGGACAGCATGCTGTAGAAGTACTCGAGCCTGGGCACCAGGATGCACTTGTGGCACTGGATCTCCTCCCCGTCTTCACTGCTGATGGCCACGTCGTAGAGCTCTGGGCTGCGTGGGGACAATACAATACTTTCTGCGGTCGAGCGCAATCAGAATTTTACAAGTATTTATTGATTCACCTATATGTTTCAATCATTTATATTTCAATCATTGTATATTTCAATCATTATATTTTTCAGAGAGCAACTATCAGTCGACTTATAAATCACAATGCTACAAAGTTTACACAGAAGAAGTCAGACTGTCATAATGTTGAGGCTATAATGAATAGACTAATGACATAAATTCACCCAAAAAATTAAAATCATCCACCGCACCTAAATGACATTTTTTTTAAATGGCCGACTTACAGTTTACTTCTGTCAAACGTGACCTTTGGCTTGGCTAAAGTCTTGCCTTGGGACATGATCACATGACTGCTACACTTGACTGCATCTAGCCTAAAAAGGAAAAAGACAAAAGAATCTTAGGAAATGTCCAGTTTTTCTTTTTTTTTTAAATCCTGGGGGCGGCTGGCTTGTTATTATTTTAAAAACACTTAACAACAGATCTTATTTTATTAAACATCTAAAAAATTTTTTTTTTTTTTACATTTTGGGCCTGACAAGGTTATGTAAGAAACTAAAACTTAGACTGTAATAAAACTATTAAGCAGTTACGGGAGTTCAACATTTAAACAACAAGGGAGCTTAGTTTTACTTTTTTTAAGAACAAAAAAAATTAAATGTAAACAAAGGTTCCTAAAGCCCCAGGTCGTATTCATTGTCGATAAATTTTATGTCACCTTTTGGACAAGCCTTTGACACCAAATCTTCTCGCCGCCTCTTGCAGCATCTTGACAGGGTTCTGGGACAGTTTTGACTCGTCCTTGACCTCGCCCTGACCCGGCTTGTTGCCCTCTTTCCTGCCCCCTCTGCTGTTCTGCTTCTGATGGATTTGGAAGGCCGACATCCCTTTGGTGATGATCAGGTCGGCATCATCGCCGACTGGGTCGGATTTGCCTGGTGCGTCTCTTTCATCTGTGGTCAGAGATTGGCTTAGAACTCTGTGGCCCAGCTATGAAGTTTGAAATCAGGACAGTTAAACAAGGGGCAAAGAAGCTTCCAGACCAGGTATCACGGAATCAACTGAAGTGAATATACTTGTTTCTTAATACTTACAATCTTTACAATGACTCAATAGTGAAGAACTCAAATGTTGAGCTTTGTAACTTTTAAAACAAAAAACAAAAATGTGTATTTTGGATTTCAGTTAATAAGGTTGCCCAAATTAAGAAACTATGTGAGGTGAACATAATCTTTATGCATAATCTTTACACATAATCTTTTATCCATTCTTTAAACATACTCTTTTTACATAATCTTTATGTGTAATCTTTACATATATTCTTTATACTTCAAACTATACAACAGACTTAAAAATAACTGTATAAGTTAAGGTAAAGAAACTGCCCCTGTGAGTGTGCATGGAGAGAGGATTACCCGCAGATAGTCACACATGTCTGTGTAGACCTGTGAGTGTGTGTGGAGAGATGGTTACCTGCAGATAGACACACATGTCTGTGTAGACCTGTGAGTGTGCATGGAGAGAGGATTACCCGCAGATAGTCACACATGTCTGTGTAGACCTGTGAGTGTGTATGGAGAGATGGTTACCTGCAGATAGTCACACATGTCTGTGTAGATGAAGCTGATCAACTGGTCCATTATGTCAGCGCCAACATGGTCGACTTTCAGAACAAGTTTCTCTCCCCTGGGTGCCGTGCCGGCAGCAGCAACCATGTTGCGGAAGTGATCCGACCTGTAGGCTATGATGTACTGGTGCACAGGCCAGGTCCTGTTCCCCACCTGGTGGACAAGAAAACAAGGTAAACGTCATTATCGGTTCGTTAACTAAAATGTCTTGATAACGCCATAATAAATATTTTATGGTTGATATTATTTAGCTGATGTGCAGGAACAAATCTCGCAAAATAAAGTTCAATGATGTTTGACGAGAAATTTTGAACATTACTTCACAAGACCTTTTCTACTTTCAAAGACAATTCGACACATCGCAAAAAGACTTGGTTTAATACCCCCAAAATTTTTTAAAACATTTTCATTAACTCTGTTAAGTTTTCCATTGCATGGTATCCCACGCTAAACCTAGAAGATCAAAACCACCTGAATGACAGCATCGTGAATGTTATCCTGTAGATCAGCTTCCCGACACAAACGGCCAAACTGCTCATTTATCTCTGATGAATTCACTGACGGCAGCTCCGACAGACTAAAAACACAAAATGAAATGGAAAGAATTTTTTTATTGTGAAGTACATTATACATTGTAAACCATAACTTATCAAAATATGTCGTGACATATCATTAAAAAAGTAAATGTAGCACATGAGAAGAAATACTTAAGTTTTTAGATTACTGGTAATATTCTACAAGCTCTCTCGAGTTAAAATTAATTTGTAAAGAAAAATGGGGATATGCTAAATTTAATAAGAGTATGTATCCAGAAATTAACCATCCGTTGGGCAGAGCTTGCAGCACTGAGAAGTTTCTCCCTTTCTTATCGGCAGACACGAGAACCGCTCTGTGTACAAACGGCAGGCGCCGCACTGAGATCTCCTCCACTTCATCTTTCAGCAGGAGATCAAGGAGTCTTGGCTGACTGAAGCCATCCCCGCAGTCTGGTATCAGACAATGAAAATAAATATCAACACACGCATGACCCGTGAAGGTTTTTAACGCGTGAATTTAAGAACCAGATTAATCTAAATTTGTAATGCGTATGTCTTTATTGTTAACAGTTTATTTACTGAAGTGATTTAATGAACCAAGCAAAGGGCTCAAGTCTCAATCTAGTGCAAGGTGTGGTCCATGTTTTCTTTGTTTGGGTTTTTCCTTTTGTAATAACTTTTTCATCATTTTTGTATTAAGGCGAAAGGGAAATTCTGAATAATTTTAATTATAATATTAAATTACGCCACTCTAAATATAAAAATAAAAAGTTAAGTTATCAAACAATGCAAACAGCTGGGTCAGGGGTGATATGATGACCAGGGAACCAGCTTAGGCTCGCATTGAAATCTACACCATCGTCACACTGTGACGGACGGATGACAGAAATAATAAAATAAATCAAACTTAACACTGCATCCAGTTGGGTAACACCTTTACCTTTGGGGAAATCCTTACTGTGTTTAACGTCAGGGTCCTTCGTGACGGCCGCCAGCTTCTTGTTAGGCAGGTAGCCCATGAACGCCTCACCTCGGTTGGTGGACAGGATAAGGCTCGTCGATGTCACCGCCACATCAGACACCCACAGCTGCCTCTTCAAGCCAAACTGGCAACGCTTCAGACTCGGGCTGCTGCTCCACCACAAGAAGAGCTAAATTAAGAACGGTGGGGGGAAAAAATAGTTCCGTGCCCTTTCTGTATTATGATCAATGTTAAAAGATAATGTAAACTATTTATATTAGAGCATAATCTTGCACAATCCATAAACTAAAAAAAATAAAGGTAGAAGCGCACCTGTCCCGATTCATTCTTCATGAGAATTCTCAACCCTTGACCTCCAGTTTCCGTGAGAAGTTCAAAGCCAATGGTATGGTCAAGATTGCCGCCCGTTACCAAAACCTGTTCAATTTCTTGCCACCTGTTTATTGATCAATGAACATTTTTACCCTGCCGTCTTACAATCAATTAGTTTTACAGGTGAAATATATATGAAGTAGACTACACATTTGGTGATTGTAACATAAGTTTTAACCTTTTAACTTAAAGAAAGGTGTAGGAAAAAAAAAGCTTTCAACAATGACATGCTGTTGAAAAATATGGTATCTTTTACTATATCCTTCATAGAATCAACACAAAGTAATTTATGTGCGGTACAACAAATAAGTACAAGTAGTAATTTATGTGCGGTACAACAAACAAGTACAAGTAGTAATTTATGTGCGGTACAACAAACAAGTACAAGCAGTAATTTATGTGCGGTACAACAAACAAGTACAAGCAGTAATTTATGTGCGGTACAACAAACAAGTACAAGCAGTAATTTATGTGCTGTACAAAAAACAAGTACAAGTAGTAATTTATGTGCGGTACAACAAACAAGTACAAGTAGTAATTTATGTGCGGTACAACAAACAAGTACAAGTAGTAATTTATGTGCGGTACAACAAACAAGTACAAGCAGTAATTTATGTGCGGTACAACAAACAAGTACAAGCAGTAATTTATGTGCGGTACAACAAACAAGTACAAGCAGTAATTTATGTGCGGTACAACAAACAAGTACAAGTAGTAATTTATGTGCAGTACAACAAACAAGTACAAGTAGTAATTTATGTGCGGTACAACAAACAAGTACAAGTAGTAATTTATGTGCGGTACAACAAACAAGTACAAGTAGTAGTAATTTATGTGAAATTCTGTTCTCACTTAGAGGCTATTTTCTTGCACTGATACTCGTGCAGGACGTAGACGTCTCCTTTTGTGGTCAGACAAACGGTGGCGGCATCTGAGCAGGCCACCCTGGCAATGCCAATGTCAGTGTGCCGGAGGTAAGACACCTGACGTAGGGTCGATACATGCTTGTCTCCCCTTTGGTGACCTGCATTGTAAACAAAACACAGTAGTAATGAATCACTGTAAACCTCCCTAAAATAGTCTTCCAAAAAGTTTTTTTGCTTTTTTTATGAGAAGCTTTATGATATGAAAACAAAAATAATTCAGTGGAGCTCTCAAAGAAAATAGAGATACAACAGAAGAACAAAATAAATCGTCAGAGAACGCGGTTCCTTTTCTTTATTTTTTCTCCAACATTCTTAGTTCAATTGCAATTTCAAATATTAGCCTTCACTAATAAGGAATGTAAATCCTATTTCATTCTCCTTTCTATCCTTTAGTAATAATGAAGACAACGGCCTCATTATGAATCATACTATAACTACAACAACAACAAAAACAGAAATTATGTCTGGCACATAAAAAAAAAGAAAAAAGATGACCATGTTTTATCATGGTCATCTTTTTTTTGTTTTTGTGCAAAAGAAAAAAAAAAAACATGATAAAACATAACAAGCTGTCCAGCATTCAAGACAACTATGAATCATACTATAACTACAACAAAAACAAAAACAGAAATTATGTCTGGCACATAAAAAAAAAGAAAAAAGATGACCATGTTTTATCATGGTCATCTTTTTTTTGTTTTTGTGCAAAAGAAAAAAAAAAAACATGATAAAACATACCCAGCTGTCCAGCATTCAAGCCAACCGTAAACACACTGTCCGGTGTCCAGACAACAGTGTGAAAGCGTCCCACACAGACACCACTGATGCTCTTCCCTTTCAGTGGCTTCAGGTTCATCTGGGGGAACACGTTTCAAACACACAATCATTGAACTGTTCTAACATGTACACATACATGACAATCTCAGGAATCAAAACATCAACAAAAAAACAAACAAAAAATCCCTCACAAAAAGGTAAAAAATTTTAAACATGTAAGGACCAAAAATGAATGAAAAGTCATATTAATCACCATTTAATATTTGAATTACCTTTAAAAAAAATGTTTAATGTTAAAATCATTCCATTATTTTTAAGTCTGGATATTTTTGAAATCCTAAAACAATAAGCGTCAGTGTCTATTTACACTCTAAAGTTGATGTGATACGTTCCATCATTAACTCTGTTTCTGCCATTTCTAGGCTTCCCCCGACACAAATTTTTCCTCAGCATTTTCTTGAGTTCTGATATAAGCTTAAAATTTCTTGCGCATCCATAATCTTTTGTCCAAAGTATATATTGCTGTGCGGAAGAGTCAAATAACATTTTTTTTTTCAAAGAAACTTGTCATTAATAGATAAAAAGAATTTCTGAGTACCTGAATGAAACAATAACGATTCATTATTTCTTTTACCTGTTTCGGCTCTGGGCTGGTCTCTACAAAAGGCGTCTGGCCAAGCTGGTGGCAGGAGTTCAGTCCAAATGTGTATACCAGGCCACTGGACAGACGGAAACAAAAGATACTTTAATGTTAAATAAGGCTGAAGATATATTGTAGGTTTAGTAGTATTATGGATGGAGTTATTGTACAAATGAAGCTGTATTTATAGATGACGCCTCTATTGACATATGCAAAGCCTATGTGAAAAAAATAAGAGCCTTGTTAGGACTTAAATTGGCGGTTCTAAACAGGATCAAGATTATCAGATTAAAAATAATAAATCTCGTCTTATTCAAGTCTAGTGAAGATTATACAGCAAAGCTAAAAGAATTTATGTAAATAATAGAAGTCATGTCGTCACGAGTTATAAATTGTTGAAAACCCAGGAGATTCCAAAAGCCAGTAGAGATTATAAAAGCCAATAGGAGATTCTAAAAGCCAGTAGGAGATTCTAAAAGCCAGTAGAGATTCTAAAATGCAGGTCTAAAAATCTGTACTACCCTGCCATCCTTAGCACAGTGTGGTCGCAAGCTGCTGCGATCTCCAGACACGTGTGTTCTTTTACACTATCCAGCAACCGAGGCACCTAAAAAATACCAGGTAAATTTTAATGGTTGTAAAATTAAGTGCAAACCCCTCCCACAAAGAATAAATCAATAATAATATTTAACAAAAAACAAATTCCAAAGTTTTATTTTGAAAAGTTGCCCCAGTGAGTTAATATTTTAATAAAGAAAATACTTGCAGTTGCATTGGGTGTAAAGCTGGCAACATAAGAACCTTTGAGAGCAGTCTGGGGAAAATCAACATCCAAGGCCATATCCCTTTTGTAACATGTAACAGGCGACACATTCCTGAATGGGCGAACAGGGGCAGCACCACAGGCCCCCCACTCCTCCCAGAGAATTCCCCACGGGAACATAAACAACACGCACCGTCTCATTAAATCTGTTCACACCCCCCCCCCCAATCTCCAGATTCAGGCATTTCCAATGGCCAGAAATGCATTTCCTCCCCCCTTACACTATCCCAGGAACACATCCGTTAAACAAATTTCACAACATCCTTACATCTCACCATTGATTAGGGGTGTGCCGGACCCCGGTCCGGAATCCGGTTCCGCCGGATTTTGCACTATCCGGTGAAATCCGGTTCCGACGGATTTACATGTATCCGGAACAACCGGAATCCGGAATATACCGGATTTCGGAATTTTCCAGATTTTGTGACTCACCGGATCATAATCTGAAATAAAAGTAATTCTCTTTCCCGAATTTCACACGATCACGATACATTAATCGATTGTTTCGAGCGTTGAGCTTGTTTAATGTTTAATATTCCGTACATACCAGAGGCTAGAGTCAGCACCGCTAATAGTGGCCAATAGTGTAGGGACTTTGATAAGAAAATGTAAACTTTTTGTAAAAATAAACCAATGGCATAGTTGAAAAGATGTAATTTTTTAAAGAATTATAACACCAAAATCATATTTTTAGCTGTTGTAGTTTTAAAGTTATGAATTTTTAAAGTACGACTTGGTTTGTCATTTTTTAACATGGACTGCATCTCCACATTCTGTGATCTCATTCCGCCAATCCCGTCATGCGCAATGACTATATAGTTTATATAAGGCAACGCATTCCCTGCCTTATCACTAAAATACTGTTTAGACTTAGTTTAAACTTTCAACTTTGGCACATGAATAATTAATTAAAGCTTTCCCTGACCAATGGTTTAATAGTTTTTGCACACGGCAAACTCTTATGAATGAAACTCTGAGGTAGTACTACGATACAGTTATGCAAGTGGCTGTGAATGGTTGCCAATGACAACGTGTTGCACACGGTAAATTCTGATCATTTATAATATGGATTCTACCGGGTTGTTAAAGCTCAAATTAAAACATTCCAGTTTAAATGTCTTTAAATGCATTCTGAAACACAAGTTATCAATTATTTTGATGTAAATAGTGATAATAAATTAATATTTCCTAAGTATCGTCAACTTCCGCCATTAAAAAGGGGGGCGTGGCCAACCCCATGGCGAAATTAGGTTGAGCGAGCTGCATAACCTGCTGCGAACGCGTAGAAACATGGCGTCTCTCGTAAGACACTTATCCAAATGGAACGGAACTCAAATATATATCGAAAGTACTAATTTAATAATAAATAGACACACACATCGGAAAATTAAAAACTCGGATTTTTTGGCGCCGATTGCGAATTCCCATACACAAAAAGTAGTAGTCCACCTTGACTTACCGAAGTATCTACCAATAGTACCAAAATCCGGAATCCGGGAGAAACCGGTATCCGGATCCGGCGGATTTCGCATAAGAAAATCCGGATCCGGTTGGAAAAAACGGATCCGGCACACCCCTACCATTGATGACAGGCAACGTCGCAGTACTACAATAAGGATGTCAACATCTTATTTTGGATTACATTCGTTCAGTTAACTTTTTTTAAAAATATTGTAAATTGCAGGTTGGCAGCTGGGGCCAAAAAAAAAATTAATTGTCTAACAAGCACTTACCAAAACAGTTTGTTGGTCACTGTGACCCAAGCGGCCACCATGGCCGTGGCCACATGTGTAAACTTGACCACTTTGTGAGAGAAACACACTGTGATACTTGCAAAGGACAATCTAATTTGAAAAAAAAATATTTGTTTTTAAATATTCACGATTTTAGAAGTTAGATGAAAATACAGAAGACAAACATAAAACTTTAACAGATGCGGCAATGTGATATCAAGATGTATCTCAATATCCATTGCACATTTTTATTTACAAGAAGCAATGAATCTTATATCATTATAAAGTTATCCTTTTAAAGTTTCATAAAGTCATTGAATATTTACCATAACATGTTAAAGTAAAAAAATTATTAAAAGAAAGTTCTTGCTCTCAAAGAAATTTTGTTATAATCTGTTTTCTTTTTATAAATTTTGTTTCATAAATATTTTGTAAGTCACTTGAAAGAAAATAATTGATTCACGCATGATCATGTCTTGCCTGTTTGACAGAGGTGCCAGATTTCTTGAACATGTCCACGGCTTCCGGCGTGATCCGCTTGTGGGGGCTTGAGTGGCCAAGAGTGCTGTTGTGGTTCTCACCCCATGTGTACACCTCATTTGGCTCTGATGGTTCAAGAAACTAAATAGTTTAAATATTTTTTTTCCACTGGAGCAAAACACACCCACCAATACAAGTATAATTTCAGTTATTTTCCTTGAATACATGGTAGTTTCAGTTATGTTCCTTGAATATTTAGTTTTCACAGAAAATTTAGATAGTAGCCAAGCCATGATGAAATTTCAGACTGTTTAACTTACCTTTCAGAGAGTATGTGACATGAGGGGGTCTGTCCAACATAACTATATCTAAGGGACTTAAGCCTTCAACATCCCTAACTTGCAGGTCACAGTTATACTTTGATGAGAAGGATGTAAAAAAAAAAAAAATCACATTCAGAGGCTTTAAAAGTTAAGCAGTTTTAGCTGATATAAGAAGAAAAAAAAACAAACAAAAAAACTAGAAATGATAACTTGAAATCTTTTAGTGGTCTAGTTCATGAAAAAAAGTGACTAATTAATCATATTATAAGATTCAAATCAAATATATTTATTTTATCATTTATAAATTTACTTTACTCTTGTGTTAAGAATTTTATAGAGAACTGACCACTACGTCACTTTATCTCACTACATCAAGTTCTCAGCACATCAAGTTATCTCAATATGTCCAGTTTTCTCAGTACGTCAAGTATCTCACTATGTCCAGTTATCTCAGCTATAAAATGTACAGTCCCTTAAACATACAAATTTCTACGGTGCTGAACTGGAAATTTCTTTTAAGCAAGATAAAACATTTAATAAACCTTAGTCAAAATATTTTTCTATTGAAAATATTAAATGCCAATCACACCTACCTGTACAAGAAGTCTAGCACAACTAAGCTGACCATAAAATAATGCCCTGTGCAGGGCGGTGTACCCAGATTCCGAGTCCCTGGGGGTCAGATCAACTTTCTTCTCCTCAAGAAGCCACTCCACAATTTCAGTTTTTCCACACGAGGCAGCGACATGCAGTGCACTGCGGCCGAAAACATCAGTCAGCCGATTCCAGTTGTAGCACAAATTTGAGAATGCTTGAAATTCCCTGAGGCTGCCCCGAACGATCATCGATATGATTTCCTGGACATGTTTCCTCGATCTGCACTTTGCGCCACACTCTTTCTCCAACAGAATTAAAGGCATTGTGGAAATCTAAACCGTGTAAATTATAAATATCAAATTAAAGCCGATTGATTATAATCTCATATATATTCTTTAACTTTGCACAAGAGGCTACTAATGTTGTTGATGTGATAGCACTATCTCAGTGTCTTGTCATCCAAACTCAGCTGCAATGATGTTGTTAGACAGCACTATCTAAGTGTATTGTCATTCAAACTCAGCTCCGACACATTCCTTCTCCCAAGACAGCATCTCCTCCTCACTCACTGGCGGCTAGGGGCCCATGGATGGGCAGGCCCATGCCGCATTTTTTATTGAGCCATAATTGTTGAAGTGATTCTGAAATATAACAGAGATACAATTAACTTGAAATAAAAAAGTTTGTCTGAATTATTTGACCTCAGTGTATTATGAAAAATTTATGTTGGAAAACTAAAAAATTGAAAGCTTATTATAAATGTTATCATAAATATGTAAAACTCTGATCTGATTAATAAATGAAATCCTGTAAACAGATCATGAGCCCCATACAGGGGGAGATGGCCCAAGGCACCATGTGGTACATCAATTAAAAAAAATTCAACTCAACAGTATCTATAAATGTTAATTTAGTTCATTAAAATTACTTGACAATTTGAATCCATTTATAATGTATACATGGCAAAAAATAGTTATTTAGCTAAACCTAAAGGTAATTTAAAACATAAGATGTTTCATTGGGAGTTGGCATGAAGTAAATAATTTTTTTCAATTAGTCAGAGAAGCTTGAAATTACTTACATTTTCATTCATGTTTAAGAAGAACCCATGTTTAAAAATTGAAGCAGATTTTTTAATATAGTTCAAAGTTGACAGTCTTATCATATGGAAATTTACACTGTATAGTCATAGTTGTAAATAAGGTGGGGAATTAATTGTTACTGGTGTGTTGCAAGATAATGAGGGGGGTAAAATAACAATGTACAACAAAGTTTTGGTTACTATTGGTGTCATTTTATTTTGTTAAAAACGTATGGAAAAAAGTTTATAACCTAACATAAAAATAATTTCATAAGATGCTGCTCTTCGTCTTTACCGAAAGCCTAAACATTGTTTTTAAACTTGAAATCGTGTTAAAATTAGTTCTAATGTTTAGTGTGTTGTGGGATGACAGCTCCTCTAAATCAACAGTTTTGAAAACGGAAGACCAAGACTGAAAAATTTGTGATGACAGCGCCAGTACTACCAGGGTAGGCCACCAACTGCCAACATGATTTGTAGTGCTGCCTGGAAACACTAATTCCAAACATATTTTTGTCAAAGATCCAATTCTGAACATTTCAGTAGCACTCTGTTGACTGCCCCTTGGGCACAGACTGAAAATAGTGAAAACCAAGCTGGCCCTGAAGGACATCAATAAAAGAATAACTAATCTAATAACCCTTTAAATTAAATAATAGCACTCCAAACAGGAACAACAGGTTTTTTTTTTAAACAACCAACCCCGAAGTGGTAGATTACCTAATTTAAAATATTGGTAATCAAAATATTTAAATGATTTTTAATTTGATTGATTAAGAAGTCTCAATTTTTTTTTAGATTTTACTTTTAGTCTTTAGACTTTTAGTTTAAAATTTCACTAAAAAAAAATTATTTTTAACGAAAGTTTTCTGCCTCATTTTTTACCTTGCTTAGCTTGAAAAACAGCAAATAGCAGAGAAAGAAAGGGAACGTTTTTCTAAATTAAATAAATGGATAGTGCACATCTTTAAAGATGTTGTTTCGTCGTACTACGAATATTCATCAACGCAGTCCACCATCAATAGTGTAACTTCAACAGCCACTAGCAGCAGCAATCGGCGACGTCAGAGATTATCACAACATGATTCGAGTATATTTTCCTCTTCAACAGAAGAGTTCTTGATTCGCTTTTTAGGTTTCTACTCTAAACTTAATTTCATATTTTCGCTCATAAAATGTATAAATAGGCCTACATTATTTTAAATTTACTTCTAGACTAACTTTTAATACAGGAAAAAAAGGGGGGGGGGGGAACCCAAAAAATAGTAAGTGGGCCTCCTAAAGTTTGTTGGCGTTTTTTTTAAAAAATAAGTTTTTTTTGGGGTTTTTTTTGTTTTTTTTTAAAGCTGTGTAACTTTAACTCAAACGTAGAAATTCAAAAGGCTCACAAACTCCACGTTAACATATGGAGTTGCTTTCTTAGCTGTTGGCAATTAAAAAAAGGGGGGGGGGGGAACCCAAAAAATAGTAAGTGGGCCTCCTAAAGTTTGTTGGCGTTTTTTTTAAAAAATAAGTTTTTTTTGGGGTTTTTTTTGTTTTTTTTTAAAGCTGTGTAACTGTAACTCAAACGTAGAAATTCAAAAGGCTCACAAACTCCACGTTAACATATGGAGTTGCTTTCTTAGCTGTTGGCAATTGATATATATAGAATTGTTTGATTTTTGTGTGTGCAGAGATGTGCTGTTGAAAGTCCACGGACAGTTCACACGTTTCTTTTGGCCAATATTGAAGTTATGACAACGTGTGGAATATAGACGAATTAATTTATATTAATTATGATGTTTATTTTGTTTTTTCGGAAACAGACAGGAGTCATACTTTTTTCCCAAATATTACATGACAGCTTAAATATACGTTATATATGCTATGCTTGGGTTCATCAAATAGGGCATGGGATCCCGAGGCATAGCTAGAGCGTTTGGTGCCGGGGGGGGGGGGGGGTAAGGGGGAACCCACCCCGGGGGGGGGGGCAATTTTGGGGCGCGGAAAAAATTTTTTTTTTACACTTGTTTTTTCAAAAATTTTTACTTTCGCGGAAAAAATTTTTTTTATACACTTTGTTTATCAAAAATTTTCACTTTCAGTGACGAACATAGATAGTGGTGAAGGGGGCAACTGTCCCAGTCTGCACATTTGGGGAGGGTGACAAAATTATATAGGCATATGAAAAATAAACTTGAATGAACTTTCACCAATGCGCTTTTCAACATTAACTGTACTACCCTGATTCTTAATAATTTTCCCGCTGGCTATTTTGCCAATAATGAAATTTCAACGGAAAAGCCAAAATTTAGTGAATGAAAAAAAAGAGAATATCAATCTATCACTATGTTGACTTAGGATGCTTCATTATATTGTGGAACATCAATCTATCACTATGTTGACTTAGGATGCTTCATTGTATTGTGGAACATCAATCTATCACTATGTTGACTTAGGATGCTTCATTATATTGTGGTACATCAATCTATCACTATGTTTACTTAGGATGCTTCATTATATTGTGGTTTATTATTGTTCTCATTTGAAATGACCTTTTTTATTTATCAGTGTGCCCAAAAAAATAATGATAGAAAAAAAAAAAAAAAAAAATTAAAAACTAACAACAAACAACAACAAAAAGAA
>CAXITT010000502.1:284006-295734 GCA_964033795.1 Lymnaea stagnalis | reverse complement strand
CCCCCCCCCCCCTCCTCTCTTTCTGTCTGTCCCACTTTCTCTCTCCTTCTTTCTCTCCCCCTCTCTCTTTCTCTCTCCCATCTCTCTCTCTCCCTCGCTCTCTCCCTGTCCATCTCCCCCCTCCCCCCCCCTTCTCTCTCTCTGAACACATTACACAGCCTCTGTTGGGGCTTTGATCTACTGCGTGAGTGACCAACGGTCTACAGAAGCCAGCCTCAAGGGAGATTCAGATGCAACAATGTGTGGTTTTCTTTCTGGCTAGTTCGTGACTTAACGAGAGATAAGTACGCAGGGGTACGAACAGCGAATGAAAGTGTTTTTTTTGTTTTTTTAAAACATACGTACGGTAACAAATTCTAACAAAAGAAAACAACTTTGGACGTTTTTATATAGAATTTAAACTCCATTAAATTTTCTTAAGAAGGTATAATGTATAGAAAATATCAATATTCTCCTGCGAGAAATTCAGTCGAGATTGTCACTCTAGGATTGGCCTAGTGAGCAAATCGTCGAAGTGTAGAACTACATAGCGACTCCGTTGTCTCACGAAGACGGAAGGATGCCATATATATATATATATATTATTGAAGGGGCCCACGATCAATTTTTATATGTATTTTAAAATGCTATTAGAGTTTTGGGTTGTCGTTCAACTCTTTATGGCCCTTATGGCTCTGCCAAGGTGGCACAGCTTTTAATATGGTCAGTAATCCCTCAAATGGGCACCGTTGACCTGTGCCCCCACCCACCCCTTTTATATTATGTGAATACTTTCTTTCTGTCCGTTACACTGAAAAAGTTTGAGAAGCGCTGGTCAAACTCTTGACCCCGCGTATGACGTAGGTACTTTTACAGAACGGTTGTTACGGAGGAGGGCTCCGGTCCTGACTTAACACAAACTATGTTGACTTAGTAGTGGTCAGTACAGGACCACTCCTCTCTGTGATTTATATTGTGGGAGTCTAGGCGTCGAGACAGACAAAAGCACAACGTAGACTTGGACGAAATGCAACAACTCAAACTCCAGGTGTCCAACGATAATGAAAGTATGTTTATTTCTAAGATATAAGTTTCTTCTATCATCTGTCGTCTTCTGGTCTCTAGCAAGTATTCCCTAACAACTGGTCAGTTGTATCGTAGCTCTTTTCTCTCTCTTCCTCAACTGATCCGTAGTTCTTCTCTATCTTCCTCAACTAACTACTGTCGCTCCTTTCCCTCTTCCTCAACTCCGTCGTACCTCTGTTCACTCTCCCTCAACTCCTTGAAAGCTCTATCTTATATGTGATTCTCTACCCCCATAGGTGGTCCAGGAATGCTATCTATAAACACACCCATGCCCCCCTAATTTCCGGCCTATTAGACCTTCCCATTGTTAACCCAAAAACTATCACGCGAAGTCTGGAAAACCCGAACAAACTATTATCCAAAGAAACAATCTCCCACTATATCAAGATGTGAGAGTCTATCAACCTTAACCTAACCCCATTAACAGCAGTTTCCTTCCTTCCTATAAGTTACCTTAACAACAATGGAGCTCTGTCCTGTGCCCCTGCCCCCTCATTTGTGACAGGACGGTGCCTGTCATAACAAAGATTTTCGCGCTCGGGTCTAGCGACCCACTTCCGGTGACACCATGTTCTAGGTAATTATTTGTGGACCTAAACTGTAACTGAGCTGATATTTAAAAACAAAATTTTTTTACTCGTCTATTTTAAAAGATGAATTATCAAAATGTTTGGAGAAAAAAACTTTTGTTCCACCCCCCCCCCCCCCCCAAATTTTTGGAAAAAAAAACTTTTTTCCCCCCCCCCCCCCCCCCCCACACCTTTTCTTTTTCTAAAGAGAGTTAGGGGAACTAGTTTTGTCATATTGTATCACAATCAGGGCCGGCTCAATATAATGGCAACTTGGTCAGTTGCCCTGGGCGCCATGTGCTTAGGGTGCCATCAACGATCTTCCAAAATAGGAATAATCATTGCAAGTGGGCGCTATGGAGGAAAAATAGAAAATGCCATGGAAAAAAATGTGTTGATCTAAAGGCTAGCAGGAATGAAATGTCATTGGTAGGCGAATTGTTCATACTGCCCATGGTAGGAAAATTGTTCATACTTCCTATGGTAGGCAAATTGTTCATACTTCCTATGGTAGGCAAATTGTTCATACTTCCTATGGTAGGCAAATTGTTCATACTGCCTATGGCAGGCGAATTGGTCATACTGCCCATGGCAGGCGAATTGTTCATACTGTCCATGGCAGCCGAATTGTTCATACTGCCCATGGTAGGCTAATTGTTCATACTTCCCATGGTAGGCTAATTGTTCATACTGCCCACTGTAGTCTCATTGTCCATACCGCCCATGGCAGGCTAATTGTTCATACTGTCCATGGAAGTATAATTGTTCTTATTGTCCATGGTAGTCTAATTGTTCATACTTCCCACGGCAGGCTAATTGTTTATACTGCCCAGCAGAGGGGGCTGGTTGCCAATGCACTAGCCGGCACAGCCCAGCAGATATCGCTGGTTGCCAATGTACTAGCCGGCACAGCCCAACAGATATCGCTGGTTGCCAATGTACTAGCCGGCACAGCCCAACAGATATCGCTGGTTGCCAATGTACTAGCCGGCACAGCCCAGCAGATATCGCTGGTTGCCAATGTACTAGCCGGCACAGCCCAGCACATATCGCTGGTTGCCAATGTACTAGCCGGCACAGCCCAGCACATATCGCCGGTTGCCAATGTCCTAGCCTGCACAGCCCAGCACATATCGCTGGTTGCCAATGTACTAGCCGGCACCGCCCAGCATGGCACAGCCCAGCACATATCGCTGGTTGCCAATGCACTAGCCGGCACAGCCCAGCAGATATCGCTGGTTGCCAATGCACTAGCCTGCACAGCCCAGCACATATCGCTGGTTGCCAATGCACTAGCCTGCACAGCCCAGCAGATATCGCTGGTTGCCAATGTACTAGCCGGCACAGCCCAACAGATATCGTTGGTTGCCAATGTACTAGCCGGCACAGCCCAGCAGAGGGGGCTGGTTGCCAATGTACTAGCCGGCACAGCCCAGCAGATGGAGCTGGTTGCCAATGTACTAGCCGGCACAGCCCAGCAGAGGGGGCTGGTTGCCAATGTACTAGCCGGCACAGCCTAGCAGATGGAGCTTGTTGCCAATGTACTAGCCGGCACAGCCCAACAGATATCGCTGGTTGCCAATGTACTAGCCGTCACAGCCCAACAGATATCGCTGGTTGTCCTTGTACTAGCGGGCACAGCCCAGCAGATGGCGCTGGTTGACAATGTACTAGCCGGCACAGCCGAGCAGATGTCGCTGGTACAGCAACTATTCAGTGCTTTGAGACAGTGAGCTTAAAACCAGAGTATGTGTGTTAGGCAATTTTATTTTTAAAACTCACACAAAGGTTTGTTGGATAAAAAAAAAAAAGGTTAAATATGCTAGTGTCACTTTTAGCATCAATTAAATGAGGATCAAATTGTTAATGAAGTGAGACTCGTTAAAGGAAATTAATACTAGACTACTTATGGCCGCCAATCAATGGCGACGCCGATGCGCCAACTTGCCAACGACTAGAGCTGCGTGACAAAAAAAAAAAACCCCTTTAAGTAAGGGCAACCCCCCCCCACAACCGAGATACACCCACACCGGAGATACCCAACCACCGCACACTTTTTTTTTTACGCCCCTGAATTATCTTCATCTTCTAATGACCCACCTCATTTTACAACCGCATATTTATTACATCATATTTAACTGAGACTTTCCCCGTAAAAACAAAAGAAAATATTACGCACCAAACGCACTTCCGGTGCTTTTACGAATCTCATTTAGCGCGGCTATCGGGAATTTTTAGTTTGCGCGCTTTTTGAACTCACCATTACACAAATACTTTCTTTCATACCTAAAGAATTGGATGTGTCGCTTCCCTACTCACCGATGATTCAATAATTTGGTGAGCCGCTATACAATAGAGGAGCAGACCGAGTCTGTGACGCCCGGCCGAGGGGGGGGTGGGGGGGGAGGGTCCTTTACAACTTCCATCCCTCATTCATAAAAAAAAATAATTCAAAATACTATTTTATATTTAAAAATGACCATATACAGTATATTCAATGGATCAAAGTACCCCCCCCCTTTTCCCCCCCCCCCCCAAAAAAAAAAGGTGCACCCCTTCCCTGCCCGGCCCTCCACGTCACTGATAATCATGCGTTTCAAAGTTACACAATTTGTTAGCTAGTTAAGTATTTTGAAATAATATTTTGAATAATTTAAAATATAAGATATAGGGCCAGGTTGTTAATTTCTCTTTTTTTAAAAAAAAAATAAATTAAAAAAAAAGAAAAACAAAAGAAAGAAATATTATGCTAAATTATCTTTATGTTATTGATTGAATTATGCGTGAAAATTAGTTCTGTAACATATCTCTACGCATGCGCAGGTCATTTTTTAAATTATTATTAAAAAAAGAAAAAGATGTTTATGTGTGTGGTAATTTGTAGACACTACCAACAAATCAAGTCAATGTTGGCTTAAACCTTTCCAGAACGTTTCACACCCCCCCCCCCCCCAACAAGACCATTTTTTAAAACCCTTTTTCCAAAACGACCATATTGGTCTCATGACGTTTTTTAAATTATTATTAAAAAAAGAAAAAGATGTTTATGTGTGTGGTAATTTGTAGACACTACCAACAAATCAAGTCAATGTTGGCTTAATCCTTTCCAGAACGTTTCACCCCCCCCCCCCCCCAACAAGACCATTTTTTAAAACCCTTTTTCCAAAACGACCATATTGGTCTCATGACGAGACTCGCTTACTTCAAGCCGATTAATCGCGCCGGTCGCAAGGTGGATTGTCTTGTCCCTGCGCCGGCCGCACGGTGGATTGTCTTGTCTCTGCGCCGGTCGCAAGGTGGATTGTCTTGTCCCTGCGCCGGCCGCAGACTCCCGGTGAATTTTCGGTAAACCGTGTTCGCTGCGACCCCCGGCCGGACAGATCCAACAAAAGGCGAGTGATAACGGCCTGGCGCCCGACTCAAAGACCTCTGAGCCATTGTAGGTTCCGCCACTGATTGTCCGTGTGGTCAGTAGCTCAGATTAGGGGGGGGGAGGGAGGGGGTGGGGGGAATAAAAGTTTTCTTTTTTTTCTTTTAAATTCTTTTGAAATCCTGTACTATTTGATAGCGCATTAACAAGATAGGTGTCTCTCGCTACAAATACGTCTGGAGTACGTACGACCCATCATGCGGATACAACTCGGCGCGCCTGCGACTGATAAAAACCCGAGATACACGCAGAGGGAGAATCAGGAGGTGGTCGTACGACGGCCCGACACAAACAAGATTCGAGGCGGATAACAATGGCCGCCGCAATAATAAATAAGATAAAAAAAATGGTTTGGACAGATTTCGGGAAGCTTTGCGCGAAATTTCAGTTCAGAATCCTCGGTAGCGCCAAAGGTGTTAAAGAGATACGGGAGGTAGGGGGGGGGGGGGGGGGGGGGGAGGACATGGATGTACAACATGGTTGTACAACACGGGACGCTCTAGTACCACACGGACCAGTGTGCTTAGTTTTTCTTATTCTGAAACTTCAGATTTTAATATCAGATTTTTTGTGTTTTTTGTGTTGTGCGATTTATTAATATATCTATTTTTTTATTTATTTTTTTTGCCATTGCGTTGTTAGGTTTAGATTCGGAACAGGATGACGCACCTATTAGATGGTGCAACTTAAAATCTCTTGATTATACCCAGAAGACGATGAAAAACATTTGTTGAAATGGCGCATTTTTTTTTTATGGGGGGGGGGGGGGTTTGGGGGGGGGGGACTTTTAAGAATCTCCCTTCGCGCAGGTATCAGGAATTTTATTCTGCAGGCCATTGGAACTCACCAATTACACAAATACTTTCTATCCTACCTAGAGAATTGAGATGGTTTGATTCTCTCTTCACCGTTGATTATATAATTTTGCAACAGTTGGACACATTTGTGCCATACCGAACAAGGCGTGCTGTTAGTTTTATTGTGCGGGCCATTGGAACTCACCAATTACACAAATACTTTCTATCCTACCTAGAGAATTGAGATGGTTTGATTCTCTCTTCACCGTTGATTATATAATTTTGCAACAGTTGGACACATTTGTGCCATACCGAACAAGGCGTGCTGTTAGTTTTATTGTGCGGGCCATTGGAACTCACCAATTACACAAATACTTTCTATCCTACCTAGAGAATTGAGATGGTTTGATTCTCTCTTCACCGTTGATTATATAATTTTGCAACAGTTGGACACATTTGTGCCATACCGAACAAGGCGTGCTGTTAGTTTTATTGTGCGGGCCATTGGAACTCACCAATTACACAAATACTTTCTATCCTACCTAGAGAATTGAGATGGTTTGATTCTCTCTTCACCGTTGATTATATAATTTTGCAACAGTTGGACACATTTGTGCCATACCGAACAAGGCGTGCTGTTAGTTTTATTGTGCGGGCCATTGGAACTCACCAATTACACAAATACTTTCTATCCTACCTAGAGAATTGAGATGGTTTGATTCTCTCTTCACCGTTGATTATATAATTTTGCAACAGTTGGACACATTTGTGCCATACCGAACAAGGCGTGCTGTTAGTTTTATTGTGCGGGCCATTGGAACTCACCAATTACACAAATACTTTCTATCCTACCTAGAGAATTGAGATGGTTTGATTCTCTCTTCACCGTTGATTATATAATTTTGCAACAGTTGGACACATTTGTGCCATACCGAACAAGGCGTGCTGTTAGTTTTATTGTGCGGGCCATTGGAACTCACCAATTACACAAATACTTTCTATCCTACCTAGAGAATTGAGATGGTTTGATTCTCTCTTCACCGTTGATTATATAATTTTGCAACAGTTGGACACATTTGTGCCATACCGAACAAGGCGTGCTGTTAGTTTTATTGTGCGGGCCATTGGAACTCACCAATTACACAAATACTTTCTATCCTACCTAGAGAATTGAGATGGTTTGATTCTCTCTTCACCGTTGATTATATAATTTTGCAACAGTTGGACACATTTGTGCCATACCGAACAATGCGTGCAGTTAGTTTTTCGTCTGCTAAAACTTCAGATTTTTGCTGTTTTTTTTGCAACGGGTTGCTAGCTTTTGACTTGGGACAGGATGTAGCAGCGGTCAGAAAGATGCAAACTCACAGCTCTTGATTACACCCTGTGGACCAATGAAAGAATATGACAACATTCGTTGAATTGATGTCATTCTTATTGTCATTATGTGTGCATCGCATGTGAAACATCCGCCCAAGACTAATGCTTGCTCTAAGATACACTCAGTGACCTGATGCCAAGACAGAGTCGGTCACCTGACTCTGAGACACACTCGGTGACCTGACCCTAAGACACAGTCGATGACTTTAAGACACACTTGGTGATCTGACTCTTCTTCTTCTATATCTTAAGGGCCCACGATCAATTTATTGATCATTTTGGCTCCTATGCATGTAGATGGGATTTGCAATGTTTCTGTTACTGGTGGTGATGAGGAAATTATGCACTAGGGGTTTGAAGGCTTGAAGACTCTAAAACACACTCGATGATTTTAAGATACACTCGCTGACCTGACTCTAAGACACAGTCGGTGACCTGACTGTAAGACGCAATCGATGACTAACGGTTAGAGCGACATCGTATAGTGTCCCCCCCCCCCTTTTTACGCTTCGTGAAGAATGTGGCTGTGAGGCCAGGCGAGTGTTAGTAACGGGACTCGATTCCACTTCCCGCCACGTTCATTATGCATTAATCGTCACCAGCGGCGCTTAAAAGAAGTTAGGGCCCTGGTCTGCTCCACAACATCCTTCCGTTTGGGTCAATCCTTGGCTTTCTGCATCCATGAGCAGACACTTGACCCCCTCCCCCCAACCACACACATACACACAAACACACAGTCAAGTCATTTTCCCCCAACATCACTCCATCTCAGTCTTTGTTGACCGGTGAGCCGTCTTCCCCTTGGATTTCTGGTCTGTGGATACCTTTCGTCGCTCTACAATCCGGCATCGCCCGAAGGTGTTCCGATGCCTCCTAAGGTGTCCTAGACGGAGGGAGAAAGTAGACGCAGGGAGAAAGGAGATGGAGGGAGGGAGGAGAGGTTAGGAGGGAGGAGAGGGAGAGAGGAAAGGGAGGCTGTGGACGGAGGGAGGCAAGTGAGGAAGGAGAGGCAGGTAGTTAATGGATGGAGGAGACTGAAGTAGTTGAGGGAGCGAGGAGAGGGAGGGAGGAAAGGGGAAAGGGAGTATGGGAGGAGGGGAAGGAAGGAGAGTGGGAGAGAGAAAAGAAAAGGAGGGAGGAAAGAGAGGGGCGGAGGGGAGGAGAAGGACGGAGGGGGATGGAAGGAGTGTCGGACCGGATAGTTCAGGATTAAAGAGAGCTATCACTAATTCCTACCCCAACCACACACGCACACACGCACACACACAACCGGAATCTGTGAGGCATTCATCCATCACTAACAATGACCATCTTGACTACGTCTAACCCAATATTACCAGGCGCACGAATCCATCCCACGTCCAGCCTTGTGGGGGGGGTGGGGGGGGGGCGGGGTTTGTGGTGGGTTGCCCTTCTTAAAAACCCTATTATAATTATAAATTTATATCCCCCCCCCCCCCCCCCCCCCCCCCACCAAAAAAATATCGCTACAGTTAGCGTATGGAAACATTTGAAACAATGAGGGCACAGTGACCTTGGGGCCAGAAGAACCCACTCAAAAGTGCTCAGGGCTTTTAGAAGCCCTTTTGGGCTTTTAGGAAGAAACAGGGCTATTTAAAAAAAAATCCAGTTTGGAAATCAATCAATAAACGTGGCGCCCCTGACACACATCTTGCCACGCCCTTGCCTATACACAAAATTGTATCATAGAATGACATGGGGCACGTCCAGTACCATTAGTATGAAACCCAAGCGGCCAAACAACAGGCCCTTCAATCCAACCTACATGCCCTTCAACTCAACCTTCATGCCCAGCCATCAGCCTACATGCCCTTCAATCCAACCTACATGCCCGTCAATCCAACTTACAGGCCCAACAACCCCACCCAACTACCTTTAAATAAAATCTAAACGCACGTTAATCGAACCTACATGCCCCACCATCCAACCTACATGCCTTTCAATCCAACATACATGCCCCACCATCCAACCTACATGCCTTTCAATCCAACCTACATGCCTTTCAATCCAACCTACATGCCCCACCATCCAACCTACATGCCTTTCAATCCAACCTACATGCCTTTCAATCCAACCTACATGCCTTTCAATCCAACCTACATGCCTTTCAATCCAACCTACATGCCCCACCATCCAACCTACATGCCTTTCAATCCAACCTACATGCCCCACCATCCAACCTACATGCCCTACCATCCAACATACAAGACCCACGATCCAACCCATATGCCCTTCAATCTGACCTACATGCCCTTCCATCCAACCCACATGCCCCTGCATCCAATCTTCATGCCCCACCATTAAACCCACATGCCCTTCAATCCAACCTTCATGCCCTAACATCAAACCCACATGCCCCTCAATCCAACCTACATGCCCCAACATTAAAACCTATATGCTCCACCATTTAACACACATGCCCTTCAATCCAATATACATGCCCAACCACCCAACCTACATGCCCTTAAATAAAATCTACATGCATTTCAATCAAACCTACATGTACTACCTTTCCACCTGCATGCCGTTCAATCCAAACTACATGCCCTACCATCTAACCCATATGCCCTTCAATCGAATCTACATGAATAACCATCCCAACTACATTTCTTAAATGCAACCTATATGCCCCACCATGCAACCTACATAACATACCATCCAAACAACATTCCCTACCATCCAACCTATGTGCCACACCATCCAACCAACATGCCCTTCAATCCAACCTACATGCCCTTCAATCCAACCCATATGCCTTTCAAGTGAATCTACATGAATAACCATCCCAATTACATTTCTTAAATGCAACCTATATGCCCCACCATCAAACCTACATGTCCTTCAAGCCAACAAACATGCCCCTCCACCAAACTCATATGCCCTTCATTCACATCTACATGCCCAACCATCCAACCCACATACCCTTCAATCCAACGTACATGCCCTTCAATTTAACCTACATGCCCTACCATCACATTTACATGCCCTTAAATCAAACCTACATGCCCCACCATCAAGCCTACATGCTCTTCAATCCAATCTGCATTCCGAATCACCCAACCAACATGCCTTTAAATAATATCTACATGCCCTTCAATCTAAATTACATGCACTACCTTCCAACATACTTGCGCTTCAATCCAACATAAATGCCCTGCTATCCAAACTGCATCCCTTCAATCCAAATTACAATCACTTTAATCCAACCTACATGCCCTTAAATCCACCCATATGCCCATCAATCGAACTTACATGCACTACCGTCCATCTACATGCCTTTCAATCCAACCTACATGCCCCAACATCCAACCTACATGCCCTGCCATCCAACCTATATGCCGAACCATCCAACCCACATGCCCTTCAATCCAACCTATATGCCCTACCATCCCACGTACATGCCTTTCAATCCAACGTCCATGCCTTACCATCCCACCTACATGCCCTTCAATCCAACCTACATGCCCTACCATCCCACCTACATGCCCTTCCATCCCACCTACATGCCCTTCAATCCAACCTACATGCCCTACCATCCCACTTACATGAATTTCAATCCAACGTACATGTCTTACCATACCACCTACATGCCCTTCAATCCAACCTACATGCCCTACCATCCTACCTACATGCCCTACCATCCCACCTACATGCCTTTCAATCCAACCTACATGCCACTCCATCCAACACACCTTTTCTTCAATCCAACCTACATGCCTTTTTTCAACAACCATGCCATTCAATCGAACCTACATGCCCTACCATTCAATCTACATGTCCTACCATCCAACCCACATGCCCTTCAATCCAGCCTACATGCCCTACCATCTAACCTACATGTTCTACCATCCGAACTACATGCCTTTCGATCCAACCTACATGCCCCACCATCAAACCCACTTTCCCTTCAATCCAACCTACTCGCCCTACCATCCAAGCCACATTTCCTTTATCCAACCTACATGCCCTGTAATCCAATCAATATGCCCTAACATCCAACCTACATGCCCCAACTTCCAACCCACATGTCTCCCAAACAAACCTACATGCCCTACCATCCAACCAACATGCCCTACCATCCAACCAACATGCCATTCAATCTAAATTAGATGACCTGCCATCCAACCTACTTGCCCTACCATTAACCTGCATGCCCTTAAATCCAACCCATATGCCCATCAATCGAACCTACATTCCCCAACATCCAACCTACATGCCCTACCATCCAACCTATGTGCCCCAACATCCAACCCACATACCCTTCAATCAAACTACAAGCCCCACCATCCAACCCACATGCCCTTCAATCCAAACTTCATGCCCCACCATCCACCCCACATGCCCTTGAATCGAACCTACATGCAATATAATCCCACCCACATGCCTTTCAATCCAACCTACATGCCCTACCATCCACCCTACCTACATACCTTACCACCCAGCCTTCATGCTTCCCCCCCCCCCCC
>CAXITT010000502.1:152405-166510 GCA_964033795.1 Lymnaea stagnalis | reverse complement strand
AAAAAAAAAAAAAAAAAAAAAAAAAAAAAAAAAAAAAAAAAAAAAAAAAAGAATTTCTAGTTGCACGAATGAAATCAAAGCAGGCGATTAGCTAAGCAGAAAGAGAAGGAGAGAAAGAGAAAGAAAGAGAGTTGCAGATAAGGAGAGAGAGAAAGAGAGAGAAAAACAGATAGAGAGAGAAAGACAGAGAGAGAAAAGATATTAGAAAGAGAAAGAGAGAGAGAGAGAGAGAGAGAGAGAGAGAAAGAAAGAAATAGAGAGAAAGACAGAGAGAAAGACAGAGAGAAAGACAGAGAGAAAGACAGAGAGAAAGACAGAGAGAAAGACAGAGAGATAGTGAAAGACAGAGAGAGATGGAGAAAGACAGAGAGAGAGAAAGACAGTGAGAGAGAAAGACAGAAAGAGAGAAAGAGAGAGAGAGATAGTGGAAGACAGAGAGAGAGAGAGGGAGAAATACAGAGAGAGAGAGAGATAGACAGAGAGAGAGATAGACAGAGAGAGGGAGAAGGACAGTGAGAGAGAAAGACAGAAAGAGAGAAAGACAGAGAGAGAGGGCGAAAGACAGAGAGAGAGAAAGACAGAGAGAGACAAAGACAGAGAGAGAGAGAAAGACAGTGAGAGAGGGAGAAAGACAGAGAGAGAGGAGGGGTGAAAAAAGAGAGGAGAGGGGGGGAGAGAGAGAAAACGAGAAATAGAGAAAGAGATAGAGGAAGAGAGAAGGAGAAGGGAAGAGAGAAAGACAGGCGCGTTTATTAAGAAGGCGAGTCATCGGCGGCCCGCGACAGTGGCGAATTGTTTTAAACAGGGGCGGAGACGTCAGGCGGGCTTAAAGTGTCATTTAATTGTAACGACCATTTTCGCGTGAAGGTTCCGACAGACGGAGGTAAGTGTAACCACGTCCAACCCCGCGACTGATCGGTTTCCACTCTTCTGATGGGCTGAGGCTTTGGGGGGGGTCTCGGCGAACAGCAACCACCACTACAGCAGCGGTTCTCAGCCTGTGGGCCGGGACCCCTTGGGGGGGGGAGGTGGGGGGTCAAACGACCCTTACACAGGGGGCGCCTAATACCATCGGAAAACACGTATTTATGAAGTGGCGAAGAAAATAATTTTGGGGTTGGGGGTCACCACAACATGATGAACTGTATTAAAGGTTCGCGGCATGAGGAGGTTTGAGAACCACTGCACTACTGTACTAAAATAAAGGGTAGAGTTGGGTCGTTCCCCCGCTCCGTAATAAAGTTCGGAGGCGTATGCTAGAAATGGGTCCGTGCTTGGCAACTTTCAAACTTACCTTGAGATTTGTTCTGGATAACATCTACAAGCAGCGGCGTATACCTTGACTTAAGGTCCCATTGGGATGAACTCCCTAAATTTGCGCCCCAACGCGCATGTACGCTTTATTTAAATAATCTTATTATTAACCACCCCCCCCCCACTGTCCCCCCAAAAAATAAATAAAAAATGAAATAAGTGCCACCGCTGACTAAATCAACTCATAAGTAAGTTGGTGTCCGAATCTTTCTTATCCATTTTCTTTAAAAATTACGCTAGATACGCCCCTGAGATGACCTTAAGATTGGTCCAGAAAAGTCGGCATCAGACGGGGGGTGGGGATATACTTTTTACAATGCGGATCTGATAAGCAAATAAGAAAGATGGCTGGCCGGTGAAATGAAGGAGAAGAAAGAATTTTTTTTAAAGTCAAATAATCCGCCCCCGTTATTGAATAATGCGTGAACGTCTTTTCTTTTTCTCTTCCTTTCTCTTCCTTTCTCTTTCTTTCGTCTCCTTGCTTCGTTTCATGTCGTCTGACCAAGTGGCGTCTCGATATAGAATTGCTTGCCTTGAAAGGGAACCAAGAACCAAGAATACAAAGAAAGAAGAACAAAAAAAAACAAAATAGATGTCTGGTTTGGGGTGAGGGGCAGAAAGGGAATTGGAGCCAAGGGTTGAAATGGAAATAGTGTTGGGCCTGTCCGGTAACTGGACAGGAGAATATGGTCACTCGCAATGTTAGGGGGTTGGGGGGGGGGGGCGACGACAATCCTCCTGGCAATGCGAGAAATTCATCAAGAACAAAATTTCGTTCTCAGAGTTGTCTGTTTGCAGAGGCCGACCGGGTTATACCCCCCTCCCCTCTTCCCCTCGCCTGGTTATTGGGTACTGATCTATTCTGGGAGTATTGGAAATTTCCAATTATTCATTTCCGATGTGGTCTGTTGGCATTTTTTTGCTTCCTAGTTTTATCTTGTGTTTTTTTGTTTGTTTTTTTGTTGCTGTTTTGTTTTCATCTTATATTCTTTCTTGACTCATTCTTTTTGGGACCTTGTTACAATTGCAATTTCACTCTTGGTACATATTGATATTGGGATGAGGACACGGGGGCCAGTTGATGTGGAGGACCGAAGGGACGCAATGGGGGAAATGAAAGGGAAGTCATTATGACATTGTTGTAGAAGGTGGGGTTTTTTTTTCGTGTTTCATTTTTTTTTTTTGGTCATTCGGTGAAGCATCGGCTGTTTGCATGGCAACACACTTCCTATAGTGGATACGGAACATCGCTTGTGTGGATTGTTGGAATCAGAAGTCGTTTCTGTGGATTGGTGGAATCAGACGTTGTTTTTGGTGGATTGGTGGAATCAAAAGTTTTTTTTTTGTGGATTGGGGGAATCAGAAGTCGTTTTTTGGGATTGGTGGAATCAGAAGTCGTTTTTTGGGGATTGGTGGAATCAGAAGTCGTTTTTTGGGGATTGGTGGAATCAGAAGTCGTTTTTTTGTAGATTGGTGGAATCAGAAGTCGTTTTTTGGGGATTGGTGAAATCAGAAGTCGTTTTTTTGTAGATTGGTGGAATCAGAAGTCGTTTTTTGGGGATTGGTGGAATCAGAAGTCGTTTTTTTGTAGATTGGTGGAATCAGAAGTCGTTTTTTGGGATTGGTGGAATCAGAAGTCATGTTTTGGGGATTGGTGGAATCAGAAGTCGTTTTTTGGGGATTGGTGGAATCAGAAGTCGTTTTTTGGGGATTGGTGGAATCAGAAGTCGTTTTTGGGGGATTGGTGGAATCAGAAGTCGTGTTTTGGGGATTGGTGGAATCAGACCTCGCTTTTATAGATTGATGGAATCAAGCCTGGTATTAAAGCGACCTGACGACAGGAAAGATAGCGAAAGGAAAGAAAGAAAAATAGATGAGCGGATGCGCGGAAATATATGACAGCGAAAATAAAAAAAGAGTTCAAAATGACGTCATACTGAAAGATTTTGCAGACGGATTCTGTCTAGGGACTTTATTTTTTTAAGGACACGCCATTTTTTTAAATCTTTTTTTTTCCCGAGGTGTGATAAAGCAGACATTAGAGTCTGTCATGGCAATCCTATTTATTATTTTTATATTTATTTATTTATTTTTGGAGAGGATTTTTTATTTTCCCCGTAATGATGGCTCTGCTATGAGAGAGGAATAACCCCAGAGTTGTTGAGAGGAAAGCACAGAAAGAGTGGGTTGGAGGGTGGGTCGCGCGGGGTTGCTTCAAATCATAGGGGAGATGTGTCGGAATGACACGTGTGGTTGGCAGTGTGACCTGACGCTCAAGTCCAGAGCGGGACTCGTGTGGCGAGTAAGATGAAGTAGGCTCGTGAATGAGTTAAGTCAAGTCCCAGGTTGTATCCCCTGGATATCATGGGGGGGGGGGGNTGGGTGATATGGGTTTGCGGGCTAGGGGGAAGGAACTACGGGGATGGGGGCTACGGGGTGGGGCTAAGGGGCTTGGCGCGCTAAGGGGTGTGGGGGCTAAGGGGTGGGGACTACGGGGTGGGGGCTAAGGAGGTGGGGCTTATGGGTAGGGGCTAGGGGGCTAAGGGGGTGAGGGCTAAGGGGTGGGGACTACGGGGTGGGGGCTATGATGGCGGGGGGCTATGGGCTCAAAAAGTCTGTGGTCAGTGTAACAACAACATTTTTCTTCCTCATTCCACATTCCTTTGTATACCTCACATCACGTGATCACTCGCTACAGTTCTCCAACAAAATATTCACACAATTAAATTTAAACATTCCTGAAAACAACTCACCACGTCCAGTCATACAACGTGACAACACGAGACAATCAGGTCATCAGGTTCAATCTGTACACGCTACCACCAGTATTGTGATTGGGGCACGTGGATTGACTGATTGTGTCGTGTGACTTGACGGGTTTGGTCGTGTGACCTGACTGATTGTGTCGTGTGACTTGACTGATTGTGTCGTGTGACTTGACGGGTTTTGTCGTGTGACCTGACTGATTGTGTCGTGTGACTTGACTGATTGTGTCGTGTGACTTGACTGATTGTGTCGTGTGACTTGACTGATTGGGGCGAGTGACCTGACTGATTTTGTCATGTGACTTGACTGATTGTGTCGTGTGACTTGACTGATTGTGTCGTGTGACCTGACAGATTGTGTCATGTGACTTGACTGATTGTGTCGTGTGAGTTGACTGATTGTGTCGTGTGACTTGACTGATTGTGTCGTGTGACTTGACTGGTTTTGTCGTGTGACTTGACTGATTGTGTCGTGTGACTTGACTGATTGGGGCGTGTGACCTGACGGATTGTGTGTGTGACTTGACTGATTGTGTCGTGTGACCTTACTGATGGTGTCGTGTGACCTTACTGATTGTGTCGTGTGACTTGACTGATTGGGGCGTGTGACTTGACTGATTGGGGCGTGTGGCCTGACTGATTCTATTTCAAACTCAACAATGCTTTATTAAATCAATGCTATTCAGTCATGTGACTACGGTATACGACCTCCAAGTGTTTTTTAGTTTTTGGTTAGGTCTCCGATAGCGGTGCTAACGTTAAAAGTACACAACTGGATATCGTTTTAGCATTAAAAGAAAAAAAATTCAAACCACCTTGTTAAGTTCGAACCTACGACCCCACCCCTCATCTCTTTCTGTACCCGCCCATGTCTGCTTCTCTGAACATCTGACCACTTCTCTGTACCAAACCTCTGTCCACTTCTGTGGACCAAGACCAAATCTATGTCTACTTCTCTGCACAAACCACTATAAACTTCTCTGTAATCCCACCACTGTCCACTTCTGTGTGCCCTACCACTGTCCACTTCTGTGTGCCCCACCACTGTCCACTTCTGTGTGCCCCACCACTGTCCACTTCTGTGTGCCCCACCACTGTCCACTTCTGTGTGCCCCACCACTGTCCACTTCTGTGTGCCCCACCACTGCCCACTTCAGTGTGCCCCACAACTGTCCACTTCTCTGTACCCCACCACTGTCCACTTCTCTGTACCCCACCACTGTCCACTTCTCTGTACCCCACCACTGTCTACTTCTCTGTACCCCACCACTTTCCACGTCTCTTTACCCCACCACTTCCACTTCTCTGTACCTAACCACTGTCCACCTCTCTGTGTGCACCACTGTCCACCTCTCTGTGTGACCACTGTCCACTTCTCTTTACCCATTATTCCCCCACATCTCTGTGCCCACCACTGTCCACCCCTCTGCTCCCACCACCACACTGCCCGTCGTCCACACCACCAAAGACAGCCTACACAACTCCTTGACGTCCTCAACTGACCAGCATATGATTTCTTCAAGTCTCCAATTACCCTCGCAACCCAACCACCCCCCATGCAACCGTTTTGCCCCCGGACAAAAAGCATAACTACCCCCCTTCCACCCCTCTCCTCCAGTTGTGTCCGCCCGCACAATCCATGCCTACCGGCTTGCCCCCCCCCCTTTTCACCTCTCTTTTGTTTATGAATCCCGTGATGAGCGTGGACAACGTTATGTCTCGGTCCCAGGTTCCCATTGTGGGCGGGAGAGCATAAGACAGCCGTCGTGATCAGCGGAATGACTTTTTCATTCACTCTTTCCTCATTTCTCTTTTCTTCCTCCTCTGAGGAGATGAGTGTTTGTTTGTGCGGAGTAAAGTGAACTGAAAGGAGGATTCAAAGTGCCGTGGGTGTGTTCTAAAGTGTGTACTTCAATGGATACTGCAGTATGTGCTTTAACTTTAGTGTACTTCAATGAGTAATTTAACGTGTACTTCAATGTCTACCTCAGTATGTACTTCATTATGTACTTTAGTGTGTTCTTCAGTGTTGACTTCGATTTGTACTTCAATGTGTACTTCAACGTGTACCTCACTATGTACTTCATTGTGTACTTTAAGTGTGTTCTTCAGTGTTGACTTTGATTTGTACTTCAATGTGTACCTCACTATGTACTTCATTGTGTACTTTAATGTGTTCTTCAGTGTTGACTTTGATGTGTCTTACGATAAGACTGAAGAAAAAGTTTTGATAGAATACGAACTATTCATAAATTTGATTTAATCATTTTCTCCCCGCAAGATGTGTGTGTGTGTGGGGGGGGGGGCATGGGGGTAGCACGGGACGGGACAGATTTATGTTTATTCTTTTAGTATTTTAAGAAATAGGGGGGGGGGGTTTTTTTTTAATTAATTAATTTTTTAGGCCCACACACTCAAGCAACAACAGCAGCAACAACAGCAGCAACAACAGCAACAACAACAGCAGCAACAACAACAGCAGCAGCAGCAGCAACAACAGCAGCAACAACAACAGCAGCAACAACAACAGCAGCAACAACAGCAACAACAACAGCAGCAACAAAAACAGCAGCAGCAACAACAGCAGCAACAACAACAACAAATAATGAATTAAATCTAAACATCTAACAGAGATAGTGGTGAGATAGCTAGTTTTCCACGTTGGTCTAATTCTACCCAATGGCCACCGGTATTTTCGTTTCCTAAACGGGCGTGTGTTTGGTTTGTAATCCCAGCGATTGATTCGCAGCAGTAAGTCCACTGGGCGGTACTACGTAGATACGTTGCCCTAGCAAAGTCAACCACTCCAAGTGAAAATGTTGCTGTTGTTGTTATGGTCAAGTGAACACCTCCGATCATCCTACAAGCTCCCCCCCGCCACACACACACACGCCCCTTCCGAACCCTAGTCCCATCATAGGACCATAGCCCCTCACCCAGACGTAGACAACACGGGGAGTGGGTGTGTACCAGGTTGGGGGAGGTTTCGTTACGCCCAACCCTCCACCCGAACAGTCCCACAGCCCCCCCCCCAACATTACCCTCACACCACCCCCTACCACCCAACATACTACCGCTTTCACACTCCTTGATTCCCTTGATCTGGCTTCCTGTTCTCGGTCACGTGGTGCACGAGGTTGATACCCCAGGTCTTGTCTGAGCGGAACGTGTCCACAAAATTCAATTTCTTACCGGGCTCCTCTCTCCACCCCCTCCCCCACTCGACCCTGCCGTCCTCATTCCACCCGACCCCCCACCCCCTTCGTCCCTCATCCCGCACCCACCCCCAAAGCCTGGCGCTGAATACAAACTAATCATGAGGAAAAATCTATAGACAATATCGGTGATCGTCAGTGCGTTTGAGGGGTGGGGGGTGTTATGATGGCCGCTGCTAACGATGCTCCTGGATGGGCCTGGACGGGCCTGGATGGCCCAATCCCCATTGGACTCAAACTAATGAACTTGTCATCTTAATTTTTGTTTTTAAAACGTATATTATTTATTTCTGACTCTGTGAGTCAAATATGGTGAGACCTGATAGGTCGATCTTGGATACTGACGTTAACTATTACAGCAATGATACTCTGTTTGGCAGGCAGTGCATTGGTGTCTAGGTTGCTTGGCAAGAAGTATATTGGTGTCTAGGTTGTTTGGCAAGCAGTACATTGGTGTCCAGGAAGTACATTGGTTTCCAGGCAGTACATTGGTGTCTAGGTTGTTTGGCAAGCAGTACATTGGCGTCTAGGTTGTTTGGCAAGCAGTACATTGGCGTCTAGGTTGTTTGGCAGGCAGTACATTGGTGTCTAGGTTGTTTGGCAGGCAGTACATTGGTGTCTAGGTTGTTTGGCAAGCAGTAAATTGGTGTCTAGGTTGTTTGGCAAGCAGTACATTGGCGTCTAGGTTGTTTGGCAGGCAGTACATTGTGTCTAGTTTATTGGGCAGGCAGTACATTTGTGTCTAGGTTGTTTGGCAAGCAGCACATTGGTGTCTAGGTTGTTTGGCAGGCAGTACATTGGCGTCTGGGTTGTTTGGCAGGCAGTACATTGTGTCTAGTTTATTTGGCAGGCAGTACATTTGTGTCTAGGTTGTTTAGCAAGCAGTACATTGGCGTCTAGTTAATTTGGCAGGCAGTACATTGGCGTCTAGGTTGTTTGGCAAGCAGTACATTGGCGTCTAGGTTGTTTGGCAGGCAGTACATTGGCGTCCAGTTTATTTTGCAGGCAGTACATTGGCGTCTAGTTTATTTGGCAAGCAGTACATTGGTGTCCAGGCAGTACATTGGTGTTTCGTTTTAAAATGTATTTAGTTCCACGAAAGCTGTTTGATAAATGTTGGAGTGGGGAAATCAAAGTCAATAGTTGGCGACAGGTGAGACGAAAGGTGGGACGACAGATGGGACGAAAGGTGGGACGAAAGATTTGATGAACCATTACTTTGCGTTAAATGACACGACATGTCTTTTATAGAGATAAGTCGTTTTGGTTTTTGTGTGTGTGTGGATTCTTGGATATTTTCAATTCCGTGACGTGTGGTCCATTTTTCGCTTAAGGAAAACATAACTCTTGTTTTTAAATGTTTGATGAACTTCCAGTGATTGTCTTGTGCTTGTACTTTCAACAGAGACGCAGTTTTAGAGAAATTGAAAAGTGTGTCTCACTCTCTAGGAGGAAAGGTGTGTCTCAGACTCTCGGATGAAAAGTGTGTCTCAGACTCTCTCTGAGGAAAAGTGTGTCTCGGACTCTCTGAGGAAAAGTGTGTCTCAGACCCTCTGAGGAAAAGTGTCTCAGACCCTCTGAGGAAACGTGTCTCAGACCCTCTGAGGAAAAGTGTGTCTCGGACTCTCTGAGGAAAAGTTTGTCTTAGACCCTCTGAGGAAAAGTGTGTCTCGGACTCTCGGAGGAAAAGTGTGTCTCGGACTCTCTGAGGAAAAGTGTGTCTAACAAGACAGCGTGAAAATGTGTATTCTTCTACGGATTACGGAGTGCATTCGATGGTGGATAATGGATACGATGTGGATTTAAGAGATGGCGGCGGCGAACGTGCCGACGATGGTGTAAGACAGGGGCGGCCATGGGGAACAAGCTGTGCGCCCCGCTCCTCAAGAAGAACTACCGCGGCAACGAGGCCAACCCGTGGCACTCCAGGAAGGACTCGCACCTGTTGAGGTGAGTAGATTTTCCTGAAACATTTAATTGTGTTGTGGTTGTTGTTTTTTTTATTTTTTAGCATTTACCGTGACATTGGTTATGTCAGCGGTTCTCAACCTGTAAGCCGCGACCATTTTGTTGGGGTGGGGGGGGGTCGAACGACCTTTACACAGGAGTATCCTAAGACCACAAGGAAACAAATATTTAAGAATTAGCAACGAAAATAATTTTATCGTTTGGGGGTGGGGGGGGGGCAGCGTGAGGAACTGTATTAAAGGGTCGCGGCATTAGGAAGGTTGAGAACCACTGGGTTATCTGTTACCTTACCGTGCTATACGTTATTTTGTTGGATTACCCTGATGTTATGTTTTTGTGTCTCGGTGATATTAGTTATGAGTAAGGGGACTTCATCCTTTTTTTTGCTATCTACATGTGTATAATGTTTTTGACCGAAATGACGCAAAGCCATTTGCAATCTGCTATTTAAATTTACATAAAATTCTTTATTTTAAAGTTTTCGTTGGCCCAGAAATAAACTTGCTGCGGCTCCCCGGGGGTTGGAATAAGGGGGGGGGGGCTATTTGGAAAACTTTGAGAACTGTTGCTCTAGCGACACACACACAAAATCCAATTAATTAATGTATGCTTCCTTACTAACTTTATTCGTCTCTCTGGGATTCACTTGTGTGTGTGTTAGCATCATTTGTGTTTGTCTGTGTGTGTGTGTTAGCATCATTTGTGTGTGTGTCTGTCTGTGTGTGTGTGTGTGTTTGCATCATTTATGTGTGTGTGTGTTATATTTGTGAATCAAATAAATAGAGAAAATATACATTCAATATCAGACACATCCAATATAGATACATCCAATAGTAGACGCATACAATTCAGACACATCCAAAAATCAGACACATCCAATATCAGACACATCCAATATCAGACACATCCAATACCAGGCACATCCAATATCAGACACATAAATATCAGACACATCCAATATTAGATACTTCCAATATCAGACACATCCAATGTCAGACACATACAATACAATACCACACACATACAATACCAGACACATACAATACCAGACACATACAATACCAGACACATACAATACCAGACACATACAATACCAGACACATACAATACCAGACACATACAATATCAGACACATACAATATCAGACACATACAATACCAGACACATACAATACCAGACACATACAATACCAGACACATACAATACCAGACACATACAATATCAGACACATACAATACCAGACACATACAATACCAGACACATACAATATCAGATGCATTCTCTTAAAATTTATTTTTTTAAATGCCCCCACCCCAAAAAAAAAAATTAAATCAAATGAGTTTTCCGACCCCCCCCCTGACCTCCCCTGACCCCCCTGTCCCACCCTGCCCCCCCCTGACCCCCCCTGACCCCGTTTCCCCCCTCTCCAGCTGAGTCTAAGTTTAGAGTGGCCTTCTCTTTCTTTCCGCCCCCCCCCCTGACCTCCCCTGACCCCCCTGTCCCACCCTGCCCCCCCCTGACCCCCCCTGACCCCGTTTCCCCCCTCTCCAGCTGAGTCTAAGTTTAGAGTGGCCTTCTCTTTCTTTATCACGTGACTCTGAAGCTTTTTTCTCTAACGTCATTACATGATGGAGTCGCCGGAGTGCAAAGCCGAGTTCTCCGGCCCAGAGTCTCCTCATATCTCTAGTTACATAAAACTCTAGTTCTGTGGTTCTCAACCTTCCTGATGCCGCGACCCTTTAATACAGTTCCTCATGTTGTAGTGACACCCGAACCTTACAATTAATTTCGTTGCTACGTCCTAAATCTGTCTTCCGATGGTCTTAAGTGACCCTTGTATAAGGGTCGTTTGACCCCCAAAGGGTTGAGAACCGCTGATCCAGTTTAAAAATTAACCAACCTACAATCTGGGCTGTCAACAATCCTGTTTGTCGCTACCAGGAATTTAATCTTTTATTTTGGAATGGCTTTTGTTTTTCATTTACCAGGTTTTCTTGGCAGGCTAACGCCATCATTGGCAGGCTAACGCCATCATTGGCAGGCTGATGCCATCATTGGCAGACTAATGCCATCATTGGCAGGCTAACGCCATTATTGGCAGGCTAACGCCATCATTGGCAGGCTAACGCCATCATTGGCAGACTAATGCCATCATTGGCAGGCTAACGCCATCATTGGCAGGCTAAGGCCATCATTGGCAGGCTGATGCCATCATTTGCAGACTAATGCCATCATTGGCAGGCTAACGCCATCATTGGCAGGCTAACGCCATCATTGGCAGGCTAACGCCATCATTGGCAGACTAATGCCATCATTGGCAGGCTAACGCCATCATTGGCAGGCTAATGCCATCATTGGCAGGCTGATGCCATCATTGGCAGACTAATGCCATCATTGGCAGGCTAACGCCATCATTGGCAGGCTAATGCCATCATTGGCAGGCTGATGCCATCATTGGCAGACTAATGCCATCATTGGCAGACTAATGCCATCATTTGCAGACTAATGCCATCATTGGCAGACTAATGCCATCATTGGCAGGCTAACGCCATCATTGGCAGGCTGATGCCATCATTGGCAGGCTGATGCCATCATTGGCAGACTAATGCCATCATTGGCAGACTAATGCCATCATTGGCAGACTAATGCCATCATTGGCAGACTATTGCTATCATTGGCAGACTAATTCCATATTGGTAGACTAACGCCATCATTGGCAGTGGGGCCTACAGTTCCACAAGCTCATGTCTTTATCCCATGTTATTGATTGATACATTTTGTATTCAGTATCCGTGGGTTATCCAAGGGCGAACATCATATTTGCCGGGCATTCCATAGAATATTTCCAGTGAGTTCCATAGAATATTTCCAGTGAGGTCCATAGAATATTTCCAGTGAGTACCATATAATATTTCCAGTGAGTTCCATAGAATATTTCCAGTGAGTTCCATAGAATAATTCCAGTGAGTTCCATAGAATATTTCCAGTGAGTTCCATATAATATTTCCAGTGAGTTCCATAGAATATTTCCAGTGAGTCCAATAGAATATTTCCAGTGATTCCCATAGAATATTTCCAGTGAGTCCTATGGAATATTTCCAGTGAGTCCCATAGAATTTTCCCAGTGAATTCCATAGAATATTTTCAGTGAGTTCCATAGAATATTTCCAGTGAGTCCCATAGAATATTTCCAGTGAGTCCCATAGCATAGTTTCAGTGCTTTCCATGCAAGTCAGAGATTGATGTCAGTAGACGACGTCAGAGTTTGATGTCACGGTGGGTGACGTCAGAGATTGATGGGTGAAGTCAGACATTGACGTCTTAGCTGATGACGACAGAGGCTGATTTCATAATATTGGGGGGGGGGGTTGTCAGAGATTGACGTCATAGTCATTGAAAATTCGACTTTGTCGTGTTAACAAGAGTTTTAACCGAGACAGCGAAGATCGGTGAGTGTTGGCAGTGGGTGTAAAGATTGGGGGGGGGGGGGGGTGTATGGGGTTAGATTTTCAACATGAAAGAAAGTGGAGACACAACTTTGGAGCTTAGATGAGAGAGAGGGAGAGAGGGAGAGAGAGAGAGAGGCAGGGGGTCGCTTGAGCGGGGTGAGAATGAGATGGGTAAAAAAATAGAGAGGGGTCAGAGAGAAAGAGATTGAGGAGTGAGAGTGCAAGAGTGCAGAAATTAGAAAAAGGGGGGGGGGCTAAACGAGAGATCTACTCAGGATGAACGATGTTTTGAGAGGGAGTAGAAATCGGAGAGAAAGGGAGAGTGAAAGATGCAGAAAAGTAGAGATGAAGAGTGAAATCCAGAAAGAGCTGATGTTTGTGTGGGTGGGTGGGTGATCGAGTAACCACGCTGGACAAAAATATCTTTTTTTTTTAAAACACCGGAATCAGGGAATCCCAAATCATGATAAATGGACACATTACACCGGCGGTTTTAAGAGGGTACTTAGGAACGGGGGCAGACAAATCTAATGCATCAGCGGAAATGGAGATTTATGGCCAGGCGGTCGGGGTATGTGAGCTAGAGGGTATGTTTGAGAAACAAAGAGGGTAAGTTCAGAGGGTAGGTTTGAGAGGCAGAGAGGGTAGGTTTGAGGGGTGGAGAGGTTGTGTTTGAGTGGCAGAGAGGGTGTGTTTGAGGGGCAGAGAGGGTGTGTTTGAGGGGCAGAGAGGGTGTGTTTGAGGGGCAGAGAGGGTGTGTTTGAGGGGCAGAGAGGGTAGGTTGGAGAGGCAGAGAGGGTAGGTTTGAGGGGCAGAGAGGGATTCAGAAATAGAAGAAAACAGCGACGAGAGAAGTGAGGTGAAAAAAAAGCAATTGGATATGAGAGATTGTTCAGAAGAGGGAGGAATTGAGGGATTAGTTCATAGGTTGGAGGAAGTGGGAGATTTAAACATGGGAGGGAGGAACTGAGAGATTGAAACATGGGAGGGAGGAACTGAGAGATTGAAATATGGGAGGGAGGAACTGAGAGATTGAAACATGGGAGTGAGGAACTGAGAGATTGAAACATGGGAGGAAGGAACTGAGAAATTGAAACATGGGAGGAAGGAACTGAGAGATTGAAACATGGGAGGGAGGAGCTGAGAGATTGAAACACGGGAGGAAGGAACTGAGAGATTGAAACATGGGAGGAAGGAACTGAGAGATTGAAACATGGGAGGAAAGAAGTGAGAGATTAAAATGTGGGATGGAGGAACTGAGAGATTGAAACATGGGAGGAAGGAACTGAGAGATTGAAACATGGGAGGAAGGAACTGACAGATTGAAACATAGGAGGGAAGAACTGAGAGATTGAAACATGGGAGGAAGGAACTGAGAGATTGAAACATGGGAT
>CAXITT010000502.1:118912-135090 GCA_964033795.1 Lymnaea stagnalis | reverse complement strand
GGGGGGAAGGGGGGGGATCATTGTTTGACTGTTGGTAGTTTGGTGGCTCCACAAGAGGTGGTCTGATTGGTCTATTTAAGGTGGTCTGATTGGTCTATTTAAGGTGGTCTGATTGGTCTATTTAAGGTGGTCTGATTGGTCTATTTAAGGTGGTCTGATTGATCTATTTAAGGTGGTCTGTTGTTTATTTAAGGTGGTCTGTTTTTTATTTAAGGTGTTCTGATTGGTCTATTTAAGGTGGTCTGATTGGTCTATTTAAGGTTGTCTGATTGGTCTATTTAAGGTTGTCTGATTGGTCTATTTAAGGTGGTCTGACTGGTCTATTTAAGGTGGTCTGATTGTTTTGTTTATGGCAGTGTGATTGTTCTATTAATTGTAGAAAGATTGTTCTGCTAATTTTGTTTGATTATTCTGTTGATGGTAATGTGATGGCTTCATATGAGGGTGCATCATTGCCACGATGCTAGAAGTATGTATATGTGTTTTGAAATTTGGAGTATGATGGTTCAATCAATGATAGTATGATAGTTCAAGCAATGATTAGTATGATGGTTCTAGAAATGATAGTAGGATGGTTCTATCAATGATAGTAAGATGGTTCTATCAATGATAGTAGGATGGTTCTATCAATGATAGTAGGATGGTTCTATCAATGATAGTAGATGGTTCTATCAATGATAGTAGGATGGTTCTATCTATGATAGTATGATGGTTCTATCAACGATAGTATGATGGTTCAAGCAATGATAGTAGGATGGTTCTATCAATGATAGTAGGATGGTTCTATCAATGATAGTAGGATAGTTCTATCAATGATAGTAGGTTGGTTCTATCAATGATAGTATGATGGTTCTATCAATGATAGTATGATGGTTCTATCAATGATAGTAGGATGGTTCTATCAATGATAGTAGGATGGTTCTATCAATGATAGTAGGATGGTTCTATCAATGATAGTAGGATAGTTCTATCAATGATAGTAGGATGGTTCTATCAATGAGAGTAGGATGGTTCTATCAATGATAGTTTGATGGTTCTATCAATGATAGTAGGATGGTTCTATCAATGATAGTAGGATGGTTCTATCAATGATAGTATGATGGTTCTATCAACGATAGTATGATGGTTCAAGCAATGATAGTAGGATGGTTCTATCAATGATAGTAGGATGGTTCTATCAATGATAGTAGGATAGTTCTATCAATGATAGTAGGTTGGTTCTATCAATGATAGTATGATGGTTCTATCAATGATAGTAGGATGGTTCTATCAATGATAGTAGGATGGTTCTATCAATGATAGTAGGATGGTTCTATCAATGATAGTAGGATGGTTCTATCAATGATAGTAGGATGGTTCTATCAATGATAGTAGGATGGTTCTATCAATGATAGTAGGATGGTTCTATCAATGATAGTAGGATGGTTCTATCAATGATAGTAGGATGGTTCTATCAATGATAGTAGGATGGTTCTATCAATGATAGTAGGATGGTTCTATCAATGATAGTAGGATGGTTCTATCAATGATAGTAGGATGGTTCTATCAATGATAGTAGGATGGTTCTATCAATGATAGTAGGATGGTTCTATCAATGATAGTAGGATGGTTCTATCAATGATAGTAGGATGGTTCTATCAATGATAGTAGGATGGTTCTATCAATGATAGTAGGATGGTTCTATCAATGATAGTAGGATGGTTCTATCAATGATAGTAGGATGGTTCTATCAATGATAGTAGGATGGTTCTATCAATGATAGTAGGATGGTTCTATCAATGATAGTAGGATGGTTCTATCAATGATAGTAGGATGGTTCTATCAATGATAGTAGGATGGTTCTATCAATGATAGTAGGATGGTTCTATCAATGATAGTAGGATGGTTCTATCAATGATAGTAGGATGGTTCTATCAATGATAGTAGGATGGTTCTATCAATGATAGTAGGATGGTTCTATCAATGATAGTAGGATGGTTCTATCAATGATAGTAGGATGGTTCTATCAATGATAGTAGGATGGTTCTATCAATGATAGTAGGATGGTTCTATCAATGATAGTAGGATGGTTCTATCAATGATAGTAGGATGGTTCTATCAATGATAGTAGGATGGTTCTATCAATGATAGTAGGATGGTTCTATCAATGATAGTAGGATGGTTCTATCAATGATAGTAGGATAGTTCTGTAAGTCTATTATCGTTCCCTAAGCGCAGGTATGTTTGCTTTATATGTTACGTCATATGCGCTTTGTAATATTTTTTGCGCTATGTATTACTTTGACAGTTCAGTATGTTGTAATGATGATAATGTTTATGACAGTGCAATAGTCCTGTCATCGACAGGCTAGTGCGAAATGCAGCTGTGTGGTGTTAATATAAGATGATGTGAGTGCGTCTTTAGTCAGCACTC
Source organism: Lymnaea stagnalis (assembly GCA_964033795.1). NCBI lineage: Eukaryota > Metazoa > Mollusca > Gastropoda > Lymnaeidae > Lymnaea > Lymnaea stagnalis. The sequence goes on along the minus strand of CAXITT010000502.1, from coordinate 132,677 downwards.
GTATTTCGGTGTATAAAACACGTCCAGGTCATGCCATACAGTACTGGCGTGCTACGCCAGATAATGGGGTACAGTACACGTATGTTAAGTTATAGAGTCGGGCAATAACGGGATGTAGTACAGGAGTGAAAAGTTTTAGAGTCTGGCCATAAGGGGATATAGTACTGGTATGTTAAGTTATAGAGTCGGGCCATAACTGGATATAGTGCTGGTATGTTAAGTTATAGAGTCCGGCAATGACGGGATATACTACTAGTATGTTAAGTTATAGACTTGGGCAATAACGGGATATAGTACTGGTATGCTAATTTATAGAGTTGGGGAAATAACGGGATATAGTACTGGTATGTTAAGTTATAGAGTACCAGCAGTAACGGGATTTAATACTAGCAGGTTAAGTTATAGAGTACCAGCAATAACAGGATAGTACTAGTATGTTAATTTATAAGAGTCGGGCAATAACGGGATAGTACTAGTATGTTAAGTTATAGAGTACAAGCATTAACGGGATATAGTTCTAACATTTTACATTATAAAACACCCAAATGACGGGATTTATTACTAGTGTATGAACTTAAGTATCCCTGCAATTACGGGATATAAAACTAGTATGTTACCTTTCACAGCACCTGAAATAATCGTATATATTACTCCCATGTTAAATTATTTGGTTTTAAATTTAATAGAAATGTTTCTCCCGTGGTTAAACTACATTCGATTTTCGACCTCCCCATGCACACAATACAACCTACTTAGCTGTCATGCATATTTCATCACCGTACACAATATCGCATTACTTAGCCGGCCAACAAATTCAACGTCCCGTAATCCAACAGTATTCTGCGTCTTGGGCACATGTGTTTATCTCCCCTGAATGAGAAGTGTCGCGCAGAGTTATTGCTAGTCAAACCTAATTTACGGCCTGAATTAACCCCCCCCCCCTCTTTTTTTTATGTTTCGCTCTTGTATGTTCAACTCTCTCTCTCCGTCTGTAACAAAGTTTTATTGCATTCTTCCATCCAATTGGGTTTCTCTTATTCGGTCATGTCTGGCACGACTGTGGAGTCGGCTAAAAATGTCAATTTTTTCCGTCGTGTGAGATAGCATGTTTTGCTTCTTATCCGGTGTAAGATACTTTAATACTTTTTCTTCCATGGGCGTAAGTAGTGGAAGAGTGCTGGGAATGTATCCATTTATTCTACATGGGTAATGTAAAATGTATTTTTGTTCATAATGTATTGCAGTATATCCCTTTTCACCAAAATCAGCTTTAAATATTCATATCTATCCACATTCGTTGAAAGATACACACACAAAAAATGACAGAATGTAGCAATTTGTTTTCTGTAGAAGGCGCTAGGTAGCAATTTTTTTCCTGAAGAAGGTGCTAGGTAGCAATTTTTCTGAAGAAGGTGCTAGGTAGCAATTTTTCTGAAGAAGGCGCTGGGCAGCAATTTTTTTGAAGAAGGCGGTAGGTAGCATTTTTTTCCTGAAGAAAGTGCTAGGTAGCAATTTTTCTGAAGAAGGCGCTAGGTAGCAATTTTTTCCTGAAGAAAGTGCTAGGTAGCAATTTTTCTGAAGAAGGCGCTAAGTAGCATTTTTTTCCTGAAGAAAGTGCTAGGTAGCAATTTTTCTGAAGAAGGCGCTAGGTAGCATTTTTTTCCTGAAGAAGGTGCTAGGTAGGAATTTTTCTGAAGAAGGCGCTAGGTAGCATTTTTTTCCTGAATAAAGTGCTAGGTAGCAATTTTTCTGAAGAAGGTGCTAGGTAGCAATTTTTTTTCTGAAGAAGGTGCTAGGTAGCAATTTTTCTGAAGAAGGCGCTAGGTAGCAATTTTTTTTCTGAAGAAGGTGCTAGGTAGCAATTTTTCCCGAAGAAGTCGTATGTGTGTAGTTTTTTCCAGAAACTTGGTAAGATATCCAGTGTTTTAACGCATAGTGTATTAAATATATCAATGTCCACAGTTTGTGTCAGATAGTTCTTCGTCTCAGCCGTGTCGGGTAGTGGGACACAAAAAAAAACGCCAGCCTTTCAAGAAATGATGAGTTCAGTTAAAGCCAAGCGTCTGTGTAGCATCCAATGTGTCTTGGTAGCATCTATGTGTCTTTATGGCATCCAATGTGTCTTGGTAGCATCTATGTGTCTTTATGGCATCCATGTGTCTATATAGTGTATATGTGTTTTTCTAGCATCCATGTTTCTGTGTAGTACATCCGTGTCTGTGTAGCATCCAATGTGTCTTGGTAGCATCTATGTGTCTTTATGGCATCCATGTGTCTATATAGTGTATATGTGTTTTTGTAACATCCATGTTTCTGTGTAGTGCATCCGTGTCTGTGTAGCATCCAATGTGTCTTGGTAGCATCTATGTGTCTTTATGGCATCCATGTGTCTATATAGTGTATATGTGTTTTTGTAACATCCATGTTTCTGTGTAGTACATCCGTGTCTGTGTAGCATCCAATGTGTCTTGGTAGCATCTATGTGTCTTTATGTCATCCATGTGTCTGTGTAGTACATCCGTGTCTTTGTAGCATACATGCGTCTTTGTGGTACCGACAGAAACTCGTACAGACGGCGATGACAACGTCTTGTGGTTTACGTCCCTGTCTATGTATCTAGATGTCTCTAATCTCTGTAAGTCTCTGTCTATATATCTAGATGTCTCTAATCTCTCTAAGTCTCGTTGTCCCTGCCTATATATCTAGATGTCTCTAATCTCTCTAAGTCTCGTTGTCCCTGCCTATATATCTAGATGTCTCTTATCCCTCCAAGTCTCTAAGTCCCTGGCTATATATCTAGATGTCTCTTATCTCTCTATAAGTCTCTATTTCCCTGTCTATATATGTAGATGTCTCGTATCTCTCCAATGTCTCTTTTCAGGCCATTATACTTCTCTGTCACTATGTTTCTATATCTCTAAATCTCTATACCTCTATGTCTATCCATATTTGTGTGTCTCTGTTTAACTATCTCCCAATGTCTCTAGCTCTATGTCTATGTAGCCCTATGTCTCTATATATTTATATGTCTATTGTTATATAGAGCTTGTTTACATAATTTTTCTCGTGCGTGCACGCACTCTGATTGACCCCGCATGAGACGCTGTGTTCACAGATGGGTGTGGCTTAGTCTTTTGATCTGTCGTGTTGATGCCGACTGCCACTAAAAATAATTAATCTGTTCTAAATAGTATTTTGTAGAATGATTGTGATTGTTCTAGAAATGCTGTGTAGCTTCTCGAAGTCAGGGCTTAGGCGTCGGTAGACCCACCTATATAAAGGATTGACAGGCTCGGACAGGGACGGAGATTCAGATAGGTTTTATTAACTTCACGAGACGTGTACTATTCTTTGTGTATTTGTGTGCTCATATGTGTTTATTTCGCATTTCATCATTATTCATTGGCACATTATTCTAACTGTGTTAACTGTGTACCGGTACAAGATCTACCATACTGTAAGTTAATGATTTATAATGATATTACTTTTCTTTTGTAATTACGTTAATACGTATTAAATCTTATTAATTGTAACTAGAAACTATTTTGGGTGACGTATCTTTACTAGTGTTGACTCTATGGTATCGACCTTTGTTAGGCACTGTTTACAACGAGCCAAATAAAATTAAAATGGGAGATTAATTTCTCATATTAGAAGTCAGTGCGTAACACTACACTATTTGTAGCTGTCTCTATCTCTCCGTCTCTATGCTTTTTATGTCTATATGCCCCTCTAGCTCTCAATGCCTCTCCATCTCTCAATCTTTATGTTCTGTCTCTCCAATTGTCTGTTTCCATATCTCTTTACCTGTCTATAGTTATCTCTCAATGTCCATCTCTCTATCTCTCTCTATATTTCACTATCCCTATCTCTCTCTCGCTATGTTTCTCTCCCCCTATGTTTCTCTCCATGTCTCTCTCTCCTTATGTCCCTCTCTCTCTACATATATATATATGTGTTTGTCTCTTTGTAGCTACCTCTCAATCTCTGTTACCTCATGTGTGACGTCACACCAGAGAGAGTAAGGTCTTAAACCCGGGGTTAGTCTCCACGCCAAATCTCATACACTTCCGCTACCACCCATCCCCCTTTCCACCTTCGCCACACACACGCACACATCCAAGAAGCAGTCCCCCCCTCCCCCCGTTCCCCACACCCACAACTCACACCAATTGCTGCCTGGAATAGCTCCTACAGACCAGACGTGATTGCTTAAGACAGTCAGAAATAGAAACACGTCATTGTCCCGTGGGGAAACTATACGATAATAAAATACAGTTATGCATTATTGATACTGCGGAATAATTTTACAGGTTTTTTTTTTTGCTGCTGGTCTCAGCCATATTGCTTGCTGGTCTCAGCCATATTGCTTGCTGGTCTCAGCCATATTGCTTGCTGGTCTCAGCCATACTGCTTGCTGGTCTCAGCCATACTGCTTGCTGGTCTCCGCCTTACTGCTTGCTGGTCTCAGCCATACTGCTTATTGGTCTCAGCCATACTGCTTGCTGGTCTCAGCCCTAAAGCCATACTGCTTGCTGGTCTCAGCCATACTGCTTGCTGGTCTCAGCCATACTGCTTGCTGGTCTCCGGCTTACTGCTTGCTGGTCTCAGCCATACTGCTTATTGGTCTCAGCCATACTGCTTGCTGGTCTCAGCCATAAAGCCATACTGCTTGCTGGTCTCAGCCATACTGCTTGCTGGTCTCAGCCATACTGCTTATTGGTCTCAATGAGCGTGAGACACATCCTCGTCTCATTCAGGGTGAGACACTCTCTGGTCTCATTTGGGGGTGAGACACTGGTCTCATTTAGGGCTAGACACTCTCTGGTCTCATTGGGGGTGAGACACTGGTCTCATTGAGGGTGAGACACTCTCTGGTCGCATTGGGGGTGAGACACTGGTCTCCTTTAGGGCGATACACTCTCTGGTCACATTGAGGGTGAGACACTGGTCTCATTTGGGGTGAGACAATGGTCTCATTGAGGGTGAGACACTGGTCTCATTGAGGGTGAGACACTCTCTGGTCTCATTGAGGGTGAGACACTCTCTGGTCTCATTGGGGTGAGACACTGGTCTCCTTTAGGGCGATACACTCTCTGGTCACATTGAGGGTGAGACACTGGTCTCATTTGGGGCGAGACAGTGGTCTCATTGAGGGTGAGACACTGGTCTCATTGAGGGTGAGACACTCTCTGGTCTCATTGGGGGTGAGACACTGGTCTCATTGAGGGTGAGACACATAGTATCCCCATGTATATCATCCCATGTATGCCATCCCATGTATGCCATCCCATGTATGCCATCCCATGTATGCCATCCCATGTATTCTATCCCATTTATGCTATCCCATTTATGCTATCCCATGTATGCCATCCCTAATCTTCTCTCCCCCCGCCCCCTTGCGTGTCCCCAGGCTCTGGGCAGACGTGTTCCGCGTCCACGGCGACGGCGAGTACATGCGCTGGGAGCGCGTGTCGGACGACGTCGTTCCGGTCAACATCTCGTGCGTCGAGGACACGCCCACCACCGTGTTCCACGTGACGGCGTACAACAGGCAGGTGGAGAAGATATTTGATGTGAAGATATCCCAGCCAGGTAAGTGGTGTCCCTTGAAATAATTAGACTCTTAGCTATATATATATATATATGAATAAATCTGCTTACTAAATCTATGTTCTATGTTCTATGTTCAATGCTATTAGTTTCCATTTAATTCAGTTAACAAGGATCACTTGCTTGTGCCAGATATTATGTATGTTTAATATACGGTTTACGGCGCGCTTTATAAGTAAAAAGAACCAGTGGTTCTCAAACATTTTTTTGGTGTCACGGAGAACTTCCTGAACCCAGTTTTTTTTCCCCCCAAGATGCACTTTTGTCTAATTCTAAGAAGTGCACTGCAAAATGGATTTTTTAATTTTTTTTTTAATTTTATTTTTTTAAGGAACACAGTTTGGGAACCACTGCTATAGACAGTAGACCAAAAAAAAATAACTCACTGTGAAATGAAATCTTCAATCTATCTCCTAAAGTTGTATAAATCAAAGCATTCACACGCTTTGTTCATCTCATGTGGTGCATTACATTTTCCCCCATCTGTACAATAAGACACGGGTAGATTTAAAACAAGATGGATCATAATTAAGAAACGAGCAGGATTGTTTCGTTGCATTGACAAAAAAAATAAAATAAATAAGATTCTGGTTTTCAAAATGCTCGTCAACCATTGCGTGGATTGCGTGGTCAAGACTGGTGGATTCGTTCGCGGTGGTGGTGTTGTGAAATTCTGTTTTGAAAGCAGAGCTCTCTTGTTGGCTATCGGGTTACTCCGCCCACCTGAGGGTGAAAGGATGATCAGCGGTCAATGGACGCGTGTCGCGCACATAGCCCGGTTTCACGTTGAGTTCGGGAATCTTATAAAGGGAAAGAAGCATTTAAGCTTTGATGTGCTGAATTAGGGCATTTTGGTGTTGTCGGTAGAGAGATGGGGGAAGGGAGGGAGTTTGGAGGGAAGGCGAGAGAGAGAAAGATAGAGAGATGGGAGATAGAGAGTGGGGATAAAGAAGGGCGGGGGGGGGGAAATAGAGAAGAAAGAGGGAGATATATAGGGGAGAGATATAGAGGAGAGAGAGGAAGGGGGTTGGAGGGTGAGAGAGAGGGGGGGGAAGGGAGGGAGGCAGAGAGAAAGACAAAGAGAGATAGAGAGAGGGCGAGAGAAAAGGGAGAGTTCGGTAGAGAGATGGGGGAAGGGAGGGAGTTTGGAGGGAAGGCGAGAGAGAGAAAGATAGAGAGATGGGAGATATAGAGTGGGGATAAAGAAGGGCGGGGGGGGGGAAATAGAGAAGAAAGAGGGAGATATATAGGGGAGAGATATAGAGGAGAGAGAGGAAGGGGGTTGGAGGGTGAGAGAGAGGGGTGGGAAGGGAGGGAGGCAGAGAGAAAGACAAAGAGAGATAGAGAGAGGGCGAGAGAAAAGGGAGAGTAAATGGGAGAGAGGGGGCGAGGGAGGGGGAAATGACCCACCAACTGAACGCTCGCTGGCTGGCGAAACTGTGCACACGGCATAAGGCGCCTGACGCTTTAAGTGGCCCGACTCTATAAGGCGCCCGACACTATATGGGGCCCAACACTTTAAGAATTCACCCAACACTTTAAGACGCTTAACACTTTAAGGCGCCCGACTCTATAAGGCGCCCGACTCTATAAGGCGCCCGACTCTATAAGGCGCCCGGCACTATAAGGTGCCCGACACTTTAAGTCACCCACAATTTAAGGCGCTTAGCACTTTAAGTCACCCACAATTTAAGGCGCTTAGCACTTTAAGTCACCCACAATTTAAGGCGCTTAGCACTTTAAGTCACCCACAATTTAAGGCGCTTAGCACTTTAAGTCACCCACAATTTAAGGCGCTTAGCACTTTAAGTCACCCACAATTTAAGGCGCCCAACACAATTTAAGGACTAGAGCGATATTTTGTTTGAATTAATATTTAGTGACTTTATTGTGTTAAAACACGTGGTACGGGGTAATTACGTCACAGTGCTGGAACCTAAAATGCCACCGACCCTGCCTGTCACACGTCACATTCCGTTGTGCAGTACGTCACAATTCCGTGTTGCATTACGTCACATTCCGTGGTGCACAGCGTCAACTTCCGTGGTGCACAGCGTCAACTTCCGTGGTGCATAAAGTCACATTCCGTGGTGCAAAAAGTCACATTTCGTTGTGCAATACGTTACATTCCGTGATGCATTAATACACATTCCGTGGTGCATGGCGTCACATTACGCGGTGCATTACGTCACATTCCGTGGTGCAGTACGTCACATAGCAAAGGGGGTGGGGTGGTGCTAGTAACATCCAGCAGCGCTATACGTCTTGTTCCATCGGGCATTGAGCCACGTCTTTAACAACCTTGCTATCTGCTCCCAATTACTTCAATTAAAAAGCTCAATTAGCGCTTGTATAGAGTGCGTATTATTAGATTTACCAAATTGTGTAAACATGTGCAGAGAAATTTTTGAAACGGAGGCAGCAACAAAAAAAAAAAATAAAAAAATAATAAAAACAAAAGATGTCGCCTTACTTTCCATTAAATGAAGTGCACTTGGGGCAGAGCTGGCGCCATTAGAAAATGCAGCCACATTGCATGCTTCTCATTAATTAATTAACACGGCCCCTGGGTTTGGGGGGGGGGTGGGTGTGCGTTAAAGCCGTGTAAAATAAAGACGTAGTGGAGGAAAAATTACGCTTTAGGCTCGGAAAGAAAAGACAGGATGATTAAAAGGACGTATCGGCCAGACGCCCTCTTCAGCAGACGATCAAAATAATTCTTTGTTGGTACTTCCTGATGTCTTCTTTGTTGGTACTTCCTGATGTCTTCTTTGTTGGTACTTCCTGATGTCTTCTTTGTTGGTCTTTCCTGGTTTCTTCTATGTTGGTACTTCCTGATGTCTTCTTTGTTGGTACTTCCTGATGTCTTCTTTGTTGGTGCTTCCTGATGTCTTCTGTGTTTGTACTTCCTGATGTCTTCTTTGTTGGTACTTCCTGATGTCTTCTTTGTTGGTACTTCCTGGTTTCTTCTGTGTTGATACTTCCTGATGTCATCTTTGTTGGTACTTCCTGATGTCTTCTGTGTTGGTACTTTCTGATGTCTTCTTTGTTGGTACTTCCTGATGTATTCTGTGTTGGTACTTCCTGATGTCTTCTGTGTTGGTACTTCCTGATGTCTTCTTTGTTGGTACTTCCTGGTGTCTTCTGTGTTGGTACTTCCTGATGTCTTCTGTGTTGGTACTTCCTGATGTCTTCTGTGTTGGTACTTCCTGGTGTCTTCTGTGTGTATGTGATTTCAAAGGGGGAGAAGGATAATGAAGATCAGAAGATGCAGAGAGAATGAAGACAAGGAGATACAGTGAGAATGAAGACAGAGAGATACAGAGAGAATGAAGACAGGGAAATACAGAGAGAAAGAAGACAAAGAGATACAGAGAGAATGAAGACAGAGAGATACAGAGAGAATGAAGACAGAGAGATACAGAGATAAGGAAGACAGAGAGATACAGAGAGAATGAAGACAGAGAGATACAGTGAGAATGAAGACAGGTAGATACAGAGAGAATGAAGACATAGAGATACAGAGATAAGGAAGACAGAGAGATACAGAGAGAATGAAGACAGGGAGATACAGAGAGAATGAAGACAAAGAGATACAGAGAGAATGAAGACATAGAGATACAGAGAGAATGAAGACAGAGAGATACAGAGAGAATGAAGACATAGAGATACAGAGATAAGGAAGACAGAGAGATACAGAGAGAATGAAGACAGGGAGATACAGAGAGAATGAAGACAGAGAGATACAGAGATAAGGAAGACAGAGAGATACAGAGAGAATGAAGACATAGAGATACAGAGAGAATGAAGACAGAGAGATACAGAGAGAATGAAGACATAGAGATACGGAGATAAGGAAGACAGAGAGATACAGAGAGAATGAAGACAGGGAGATACAGAGATAAGGAAGACAGAGAGATACAGAGAGAATGAAGACATAGAGATACGGAGAGAATGAAGACATAGAGCTACAGAGATAAGGAAGACAGGGAGATGCAGTGAGAATGAAGACAGAGAGATACAGAGAGAATGAAGACATAGAGATACAGAGAGAATGAAGACCTAGAGATACAGAGAGAATGAAGACAGGATGATACAGAGAGAATGAAGACATAGAGATACAGAGAGAATGAAGACAGAGCAATACAGAGAGAATGAAGACATAGAAATACAGAGATAAGGAAGACAGGGAGATACAGGGAGAATGAAGACATAGAGATACAGAGAGAATGAAGACAGAGAGATACAGAGATAAGGAAGACAGAGAGATACAGAGAGAATGAAGACAGAGAGATACAGTGAGAATGAAGACAGGTAGATACAGAGAGAATGAAGACATAGAGATACAGAGATAAGGAAGACAGAGAGATACAGAGAGAATGAAGACAGGGAGATACAGAGAGAATGAAGACAGGGAGATACGGAGAGAATGAAGACATATAGCTACAGAGATAAGGAAGACAGGGAGATACAGTGAGAATGAAGACAGAGAGATACAGAGAGAATGAAGACAGAGAGATACAGAGAGAATGAAGACATAGAGATACAGAGAGAATGAAGACATAGAGATACAGAGGTAAGGAAGACATAGAGATACAGAGAGAATGAAGACAGAGAGATACAGTGAGAATGAAGACAGGGAGATACAGAGATAAGGAAGACAGAGAGATACAGAGAGAATGAAGACAGGGAGATACAGAGAGACTGAAGACATAGAGATACAGAGAGAATGAAGACATAGAGATACAGAGACAATGAAGACATAGAGATACAGAGATAAGGAAGTCAGAAATAAATGGATACACTTATAAGTTTGACAAAGTGAACGAGAATTCTTTGTTTCTTTCATTTCATTAAAACACTAACACATAGCGAGACACGAAACAAAAGAAAGCGAAAGGGGGGAGAGGGGGAGAAGGAGTGGAGAGAGATAGAGGGAGAGGGAAAAAGAGAGAATGGGAGGGAAGATGAATGGAGGGAGAGAGATTGAGGAAGAGGTAGAGGGAGGAAGAGGAAAGAAGAGGGGGGGGAGGGAGCATATCAGGGAGGAAGAGCAAGAGAGGCACCAAGAGGATGGCAATGAAGAAGACGTGATGAGGACTTAAGAGGGGGGGGAGGGAGCATATCAGGGAGGAAGAGCAAGAGAGGCACCAAGAGGATGGCAATGAAGAAGACGTGATGAAGACTTAAGCTCAGGTACACACAGAGTGAAGCCGACGGAAGATTCAAATCAAACATTGATCTCCTACAGAGGTTCTCAAAGGAAGAGGCGGAGAAAAAAAGACAAGAAAATAGTTCTGGAGAGCGTTGGGAGGTGGAAAGTGAGGGGGTTGGAAGGTATGGGGGGGGGAGAGAGAATCTGTTCATGAACACAAGAGAAAGAGAATAAGCGAGAAGTAATGGGGGGGGGGAGATTCTGTTCATGAACATAAGAGAAAGAGAATAAGCGAGAAGTAATGATTGGAAATAAACAAGAAGGAACTGAAGGTACAGGCACATGCAATGGAAACAGGTCACGATGACCACAGGACTTCAATAGAGAGAATCTGTTCATGAACACAAGAGAAAGAGAATAAGCGAGAAGTAATGGGGGGGGGAGATTCTGTTCATGAACATAAGAGAAAGAGAATAAGCGAGAAGTAATGATTGGAAATAAACAAGAAAGAACTGAAGGTACAGGCACATGCAATGGAAACAGGTCACGATGACCACAGGACTTCAAGAAGGAAAAAAAAAGTAGTTTTTTTTTCGAAAATTTAAATAAGTTCGAATTTTTCTATATAAAGAAACGAAAGAAAATATAACGAAAGCATTTTTTTGTTTTTTTTTGTTTATTTCCTACTTTAAAAAAAACACAAAAATCTCGTCTGCATCCTTAAGCCTCTGAATATCAAATTAAAACGAGAGAGGAATATAGAGGAAGGGGGCAATGGGGGAGCAGAGAGAGCATGGGGAGATATTGGAGATCTGCATTTACTCCCCCCCCCACCCCCATTCATTGCAACAGCCTGGAGATTAAAGAGTGTGTGAGTATATAGGGGAGGTCCGGGGGTGGGTGGGGGGGGGACAGTCCTTCTGGAAGGGGAGTAGAGGTGGGTGGTTTTTCAGTTAGGAAAGTCAGTCCCGTGATTTGCTTTTGATATGCGGAACATGTCAATAGTTTCCAGACGGCGGGAGCTGAGGCGAGTTATCTTTCCTGGACAGGTTTGTGGTTCCTGGATTAGTTTGTGCGTTTAAGTAGACGTTTATAGGGCGATGTGGCTAATGGACACCCGGTGGTGGTGTCATAGGGGCGATGTGGCTAATGGAAACCCGGTGGTTGTGTCATAGGGGCGATGTGGCTAATGGACACCCGGTGGTGGTGTCACAGGGGCGATGTGGCTAATGGTCACCCGGTGGTGGTGTCACAGTGGCGATGTGGTTAATGGTCACCCGGTGGTGGTGTCATAGTGACGATGTGGTTAATAGACACCCGGTGGTGGTGTCATAGTGGCGATGTGGTTAATAGACACCCGGTGGTGGTGTCACAGTGGCGATGTGGTTAATGGTCACCCGGGGGTGGTGTCATAGTGGCGATGTGGTTAATGGACACCCGGTGGTGGTGTCATAGCGGCCATGTGGTTAATGGACACCCGGTGGTGGTGTCATAGGGGCGATGTGTTTAATCGACACCCGGTGGTGGTGTTATAATGGGGATGTGGTTAATGGACATCCGGTGGTGGTGTCATAGTGGGGATGTGGTTAATGGACACTGGGTGGTGGTTTCATAGTGGGGATGTGGTTAATGGACACCCGGTGCTGGTGTCATAATGGGGATGTGGTTAATGGACACCCAGTGGTGGTGTCATAGTGGCGATGTGGTTAATGGACACCCGGTGGTGGTGTCATAGTGGCGATGTGGTTAATGGACACCCAGTGGTGGTGTCATATGGGCCATGTGGTTAATGGACACCCGGTGGTGGTGTCATAGTGGGGATTTGTTTAATGTGCACCGGCGGCGACATAGTTGTGTTGTGATAAATGGCCGCCAATGGTGTCATGGTGGTGATGTGATCACTGGACACTGGCGGTGACACATCAGTGTTGTGATAAAGGGAAACACCTGTGCTGACATAGTGTTGATGTGATAAGTTGAATCCAGTTTTGTCAAATTGCTTGTGTGATAAATTGACACCAGTGGCGTCATTGTGCCGATGTGTTAAATATACACCAGTGGTGTCACAGTGCCGATGTGTTAAATGGACACCAGTGGTGTCATAGTGGTGACATATGTTTCCTTTCCGGCTTACCACGGCGGCTTACTGCAGTGACACAATTTTATACAAAATCAAACCAATTTTTTTTGTGGGGGGGGGGGGGTGTCGGAGTCCTAGACTGATCTTGACACCGCAACTTTATAAAAGATCAATCTTTTGCGGGTCTTGGAGTAAATCTTGACCACGAGGCGAAAAGTTAAACCCTTTTAAGCGGGTCAAGCCTTAAGGCACGGGCCTGGCTTCCTCAATTTACCCCCGCCCCCCCCCCCTTTTTAAAGACCGACAAATCCAGTCTTACTCACTTGGACACCAGCGCGTGTAGTCCTGGCACATCTCCGGTTGCCGCTTCCGGGGGAAAAAATGTACGACCTCTTGCATTCCAGGAAACATCATTTTTACATTGATCTAATCACTCGTCAGTTTCTTTCTTATAAAACTTGGAATCAGATGTCCTTGACCCCCCCCTTACCCCATTTACCCCCTTTACCCCCCTCCCCCCCCGAACCAAGAACCGACACCCAGAGTTTGCAGACTTTTAGACACCCCCCCCCTTTTTTTTTTGGCTCCAGGGGTGGGGGCAGTCTTTTAGAAGCTGAGACGGGTGGCGTCAATTGACCGTCTCTTCGCGAGGCGATCTGATTAATGACATACGCGCGGGTGCTGAGAACACCCCCCCCCCACAAACACAACACACACACACACACACACACGCACTTCCACATACACTCACACTGACACACAAAGTGACTGCTTATCGGCAAGAGCTCGGCGACTGGGTAACAGAGGTAATGGGTTCAGATCGCTGATAAATAGCAGAGATGATGAGCTGTAATCCTAATGGATTGTCCGGATTTGTTGTGCTTTGATCCGGAGGGTGGGGGGGGGGGGTTGTCTTT
>CAXITT010000502.1:97211-113651 GCA_964033795.1 Lymnaea stagnalis | reverse complement strand
GCTTTAAGAGGCTGAGGCATTAGCTTTAAGAGGCTGAGGCATTAGCTTTAAGAGGCTGAGGCATTAGCTTTAAGAGGCTGAGGCATTAGCTTTAAGAGGCTGAGGCATTAGCTTTAAGAGGCTGAGGCATTGGCTTTAAGAGGCTGAGGCATTAGCTTTAAGAGGCTGAGGCATTAGCTTTAAGAGGCTGAGGCATTAGCTTTAAGAGGCTGAGGCATTGGCTTTAAGAGGCTGAGGCATTAGCTTTCAGTGGAAGGAAAGAACTTCAGGGACAGAGTGCGAGTCAAGACAGACTTCAAGTTGGGCTTCAGCGTAGACTTCAACACATACCTCAAGACAGACGCTAAAGCAGACTTCATGACAGGCTTCAAGTCAGACACTTACACAGACTTCAAGACAGGCTTTAACATAGACTTCAAGTCAGACACCAACACAGACTTCAAGTCAGACACTAACACAGACTTCAAGGCGGGCTTTAAAATAGACTTCAAGTCAGACTCCAACACAGACTTCAAGTCAGACACTAACACAGACTTCAAGTCAGACATCAACATAGACTTCAAGTCAGACACCAACACAGACTTCAAGTTAGACACTAACACAGACTTTAATTCAGACACCAACATAGACTTCAAGTCAGACACCAACACAGACTTCAAGTCAGACAAAAACACAGACTTCAAGACAGATTTCATGACAGACGTTAACGCAGATTTCAACAACGACTTCAAGACAGACTTCAAGAAAGATTTCAAAACGGTCTTCAACACAGTCTTCAACACAGAGATCAAGACACTCTTGAACACAAATTTAAACACAGGCTTGAACACAGATTTGAACACAGGCTTGAACACAGAATTGAACACAGGCTTCAAGACACGTTTATTGACAAGTCATTATCAAAATGCCTCCCTTTTTTCCGGACACAGTGTATAATTACTTAATTGTTGTATGCTACTATAAATATATATTTATAGCTATTTTTCTCTCTCTAATTTATCCCTATAACTATATATATATATATATATATATATATATATATATATATATATATATATATATATAATATATATATATATATATATATATATATATATATATATATGTATATATATATATATATATATATAGCATATAACTTACTGATTGGATATATAGTTATAGGGATAAATTAGAGAGAGAAAAATAGCTGGGACCGGGGGTTGGGGGTAAACCAGACGCTGTAATCGATAAAGCTGGCGTGTCATTTTCATGACGGAACTTTGACTGGATTCGATCGCACGCTCACGTCTGGGTGTTGTTGTAAACAAAACATGTCTGATGAAGATCATCTCACGAGATGTAGGGGGGGGGCGGGGGGCAAAAGGGTCCAAAAGGCCAAAGGTCAAGAACATGGCGGCGTTCAGTAAACGGCAGATACTTTTTTTAATTGCGCTTTGCATTCTACTTAAATCGTGGCTATTTAATTAGACATTGACCATGTTAGACAAATCAGATTGAACAGTGACCATGTTAGACAAATCAGATTGAACATTGACCATGTTAGACAAATCAGATTGGACATTGACCATGTTAGACAAATCAGATTGGACATTGACCATGTTAGACAAATCAGATTGGACATTGACCATGTTAGACAAATCAGATTGGACATTGACCATGCTAGACAAATCAGATTGGACATTGACCATGTTAGACAAATCAGATTGGACATTGACCATGTTAGACAAATCAGATTGGACATTGACCATGTTAGACAAATCAGATTGGACATTGACCATGCTAGACAAATCAGATTGGACATTGACCATGTTAGACAAATCAGATTGGACATTGACCATGTTAGACAAATCAGATTGGACATTGACCATGTTAGACAAATCAGATTGGACATTGACCATGCTAGACAAATCAGATTGGACATTGACCATGTTAGACAAATCAGATTGGACATTGACCATGTTAGACAAATCAGATTGGACATTGACCATGTNAAGATGTGTGACTTGGCGACCCCCCCCCCCCCAAAAAAAAAAAAAGTAGACTTTATTAAGTTTAGAAATTTGATTCACAGACCATTATTATTATTATAATACTTGATCCACAGACCATGTGACAATGACTCTGATACTTGATCCACAGACCATATGACAGTGACTCTGATACTTGATTCACAGACTATGTGACAGGGACTCTGATACTTGATCCACATACCATGTGACAGTGACTCTGATACTTGATCCACAGACCATGTGACAGTGACTCTGATACTTGATTCACAGACCATGTGACATTGACTCTGATATTCTTAGAACATGAAAAATTAACTGCATGAAATTGTGAGCACCTGCTTCCCACGTGTCAGTCGACGAAGACGATTTAGCAGTCAACCATGTTTAGTTCAGCAGATCATGTCTGTTACCTTCGAGTGTGTGAGAAAGTTCAGTAGATCTTGTCTGTTACCTTCCATCGTGTTAAATAGTTCAGAAGATCTTGTCTTTTACCTTCCATCTTGTGAAATAGTTCAGAAGATATTGTCTGTTACCTTCCATCGTGTTAAATAGTTCAGAAGATCTTGTCTGTTACCTTCCATCGTGTGAAATAGTTCAGAAGATCTTGTCTGTTACCTTCCATCGTGTGAAATAGTTCAGAAGATCTTTCTTTTACCTTCCATCGTGTTAAATAGTTCAGAAGATCTTGCCTTTTACCTTCCATCGTGTTAAATAGTTCAGAAGATCTTGACTGTTACCTTCCATCGTGTTAAATAGTTCAGAAGATCTTGTCTGTTACCTTCCATCTTGTTAAATAGTTCAGAAGATCTTGTCTTTTACCTTCCATCGTTTTAAATAGCTCAGAAGATCTTTTCTGTTACCTTCCATCGTGGGAATTAGTTCAGAGGATCTTGTCTGTTACCTTCCATCGTGTTAAATAGTTTAAAAGATCTCGACTGTTACCTTCCATTGTGTGAAATAGTTCAGAAGATCTTGTCTGTTACCTTCCATCGTGTTAAATAGTTCAGAAGATCTTGACTGTTACCTTCCATCGTGTGAAATAGTTCAGAAGACCTTGTCTGTTACCTTCCATCGAGTTAAAAAGTTAAGAAGATCGTGTCTGTTACCTTCGAGTGTATGAGGTTTTCTTGTACCAAATTTCAATGGAATAATCTTTAGATTAGAGAGACACCTGTTTCTGACTAAATTACTCCCCCATTTGTCTCATTTATCTCCACACGTCTCATTGCTCTCCACCTGTCTCATTTGTCTCCACCTGTCTCATTTGTCTCTATCCGTCTTATTTATCTTAATCCTATATTCTTTATCCATAACATTGCTCTTTGTTCATCTCTCTGCTCTTCCTCCATGTCATGTCTCCATCTTCCTCCATGTCATGTCTCCATCTTCCTCCATGTCATGTCTCCATCTTCCTCCATGTCATGTCTCCATCTTCCTCCATGTCATGTCTCCATCTTCCTCCATGTCATGTCTCCATCTTCCTCCATGTCATGTCTCCATCTTCCTCCATGTCATGTCTCCATCTTCCTCCATGTCATGTCTCCATCTTCCTCCATGTCATGTCTCCATCTTCCTCCATGTCATGTCTCCATCTTCCTCCATGTCATGTCTCCATCTTCCTCATTTCACTCACTCCTATAATTTAAATCTATCCTCTTATTTCTCTCCATCTGCAAATGTCTGACCATTGATCCATTCGTCTCCATCGATCTATATCTGCCCATCCACCTATTTCTTTCCATCCACCAATATCGGTGTGTCCACCAAATTCTCTCGATCCACTTTCTTTCCATCTAATTCTTCTCCAATCCGTCTCATATCTTCCTCGAAACTATCATATTTATATGTATCTATTATCTTTTTCTTTTATCATTTCTTCGATCCTTTGATTTCACTCCATAATCTCATTTCTCTCCATTCACGTCATCCCCTTTAATCCATTTAATGTCTCTCAATCCATATCATTCCTCTCATTCCATCTAATTTCTGTCTATCCCTCTCATTTCTCTCGATATACCTCACTTCATTATTCCTTTACCATCATCTGCCTCACTTCACTATTCCTTTACCCACCAAGTGATTGACATCGTCTCCCTACCACCTATTCCGCAACCCCTTCTCCCCACCCTCCCCCACTCCTTCTCCATACCATCTTCTCCCTACCATCTTCTCTCTTCCATCTTCTCCCTACCTCCTTCTCTCTCCATCTTCTTCCTACAATCTTCTCCCTACCATCTTCACCCTACCATTTTCTCCCTAACATCTTCTCCCTAACATCTTCTCCTTACCATCTTCTCCTTACCATCTTCTCCTTACCATCTTCTCCTTACCATCTTTTCCTTACCATCTTCTCCTTACCATCTTCTCCTTACCATCTTCTCAATACCATCTTCTCCCTACCATCTTCCCCTACCATCTTCTCCCTACCATCTACTCCCCACCATCTTCTCCCTACCAACTTCTCCCTACTATCTTCTCCCTATCATCTTTATCCTACCATCTTCTCACTTCCATCTTCTCCCTACCATCTGCTCCGTACCATTTTCTCCCTAACATCTTCTCCCTTCCATCTTCTCCCTACCATCTTAACCCTACCATCTTCTCCCGACCATCTATTCACCTCAACATTCCCCCATCAGTAGTAATCTCTTCTGTCTATTTAACTAAAAAACCGACTTTGCCGATCTCGATCCAAGGGTTAAAAATAATTCAGTTTTCAAATAATCCCCCTTTTTCGAATGTGTTTCTGTCGGTGTGTATGTGTGTTGGGGTGTGCGTGGGGTGGGTAGGGGAGAGAGATTAGTCTTAAACGGAGTGTTCGACGACGAAGTCTGTGAAGCAAATATTTTCCAAAAAATTAAAATTTTAAAAAAGGTAATAATAATAAAAATTGAAGTTTCCTTCTACATTAACTTGGGAGTTCTTTGGCTTCGTAGAAT
This sequence comes from Lymnaea stagnalis, assembly GCA_964033795.1. Classification (NCBI taxonomy): domain Eukaryota; kingdom Metazoa; phylum Mollusca; class Gastropoda; family Lymnaeidae; genus Lymnaea; species Lymnaea stagnalis. The sequence continues at coordinate 108,700 of CAXITT010000502.1, read as the reverse complement.
GTCTTACTACCATTCTGGACAGAATTTCTTTGTCTTCATAGAATATCTTTAAGTCTTACTACCATTCTGGACAGAATTTCTTTGTCTTCATAGAATGTCTTTAAGTCTTACCACCATTCTGGACAGAATTTCTTTGTCTTCATAGGATGTCTTTAAGTCTTACTACCATTCTGGACAGAATTTCTTTGTCTTCATAGAATGTCTTTAAGTCTTATTACCATTCTGGACATAATTTCTTTGTCTTCATAGAATATCTTTAAGTCTTACTACCATGATAGACATACTTTCTTTATCTTCATAGAATGTCTTACTACAATTCTGGACAGAATTTCTTCGTCTTCATAGAATGACATACTTCCATTCTGGACAGAATTTCTTTGTCTTCATAGAATGTCTTACTCCCCTTCTGCACATATTTTCTTTACGTAATGAGTTGCACATTTTTTTTCTACTTTTTAGTGCCTTTAAGCTTCATTTTATTTTATTTTATTTCCTCCTAAGCCAAATAACCACCTCTCCCCACCCCCCCCCACCACACACACACACACACACACACACACCCACACACGCACAAACCCATTGATCTGACGACACTCTCTACGCACACAATTGCCAGCTGGCCACATTTCCTTTCTCGCACTTTCCTCGACCCTCTTCATCCCTGGTAGCAAACTCGCCAGAAGTATTTTAATAGACATTATAGTATTAACTATTTCATTTTAAAATTTAACCCCCAAAAAATTGTTCTACGCCCTCTTTCTTTTGACACCCCCGCCATAATCTTGCTAGCCTAAGAATCATCATGTCAGTAAGGCTAATTCTAGGCATCCAGCATCGCGAGTGAACTGTAACATTCATCTCTAGAGACCACCATAACATTTATTTATTTAGGCATTTTTATATAGCGCTTACCTTAAACCTCTAGAGACCACTATAACATTCACCTCTAGAGACCACCATAACATTCACCTCTAGAGATCACCATAACATTCACCTCTAGAGATCACCATAACATTCACCTCTAGAGACCACCGACGCCCTGCAGCGGTGCGCCCCCCACCCACCCGGAACCCCCCCCCCTGCCCCTCGTAGCAAACAAAATAATTTCGAACACACCACCCGTGACACTGCTGAGGCCCGCAAAGGGAGGGGGGGGCAAATTAGTAGGGACCGAGGGGGGTGGCAAGTCGGTACGGCCTGTGGGGGGCACATTATTTCGGCCCGCAACAGCTTCAGGAACTGGATTAAAGTTTCTGGAAGTTGGATTAACCTTCCTGGAACTTGGATTAATCTTCCTGGAACTTGGATTAACGTCCCTAGAACTTGGATTAACGTCCCTGGACACTGGATTAACGTTCCTGGATACTGGATTAACGTTTTCGTGACATCCACATCTTTCCAATGTTTATCTGTAAAAGACTTTAAACATTAATTTATGGAAGTATAAAAATTTTCTTACGTCAATACGAATACAAATATTAACAATTATAACAGAAACACTAAAAAAAAAAAATTCAACTGTTGCTGTACGATCCGAACTCGGAGAAAAGGAATTTTTCAACTCTACATTCCTAGAAATAGATTCATGCACACCACAACAACAACAACAAAATTGCCGTTCAGCTTTCGGCACTAAAAACCTGATTCCCGCCCCTACTTTGCTGTAGTTCACCTGCGCCATCGCACGTGCCAATGAATTTTATTCAAAGTATTACAGCACACCCACTGCCTTGTGTTTAGGATAGTTCCTGTTACCTTTACGATTAGGTGTCGCAAAGGCAGTTTCAGCTACCACCAGGTGTGTCGAAGGTAGTTTCAGCTACCACCAGGTTGTTCAAATATAATTTAAGCTACCACCAGGTGTGTCAAAGGTAGTATAAGCTACCACCAGATGTGTCAAAGTTAGTGTTTCAGCTACCACCAGGTGTGTCGAAGGTAGTTTAAGCTAAACACCATGTGTGTCAAAGGCAGTGTAAGCTACCACCAGGTGTGTCAAGGGTTGTTTCAGATACCACCAGGTGTGTCAATTGCAGTTTAAGCTACCACCAGGTAAGTCATTTATAGTTTCAGCTACCACCAGGTGTGTCAAAGGTAGTTTCAGCTACCACCAGGTGTGTCAGTTTTAATTTCAGCAAGGATCAGGTGTGTCAAAAGTAGTTTCAGCAACGATCAATGATATAATGCCATATACCACGACACACCACAAAATTCAGTTGCCTTATTAAGAGAAATCTCTCTCTCTGTTTCTTTTCCAGGCACCATCATATGTCCAGCGACCGAGTGCTTTGTCCACTGGCGTGACACGGCTGGCCACTGTGAGTGGGGGCTGAACTTCTCCACACCGACTGACGCCCAGAGGTTCCGGGACTGCTGCTCGGTAAGGACCCTGTATTGAACAATGAGATATTTTAAATATCATAAAAGAGGGTTACAGTTTTAGAAACACTGATAAATCTACTGTCTCATTATGGAATGACTTTAACACTCTATAGAACAGGGGGTCTCAAACTTAAATCATCATCAGGAGGTAGAGTCTGAGTGAGACTGGGCCCGCATCAAGTTAAAAAAAAAGAAGAAAAAGCGATGACAAATTCAATACAGTACAACTGGTACAATCTGCTCAAGCTTTATTAATAACAAAATAAAACATTAAGGGTTCTCAAGACTTAGGCTTCACTTCCCCCCCCCCTACTCCTTGTTGCCAGAGACCTGACAGCGGTTCTTCTTACACAGCTGAGCAACATTTGGCTTGAGTGAGGAAGCCACTGAGACCCTCAGTATAGCCTGAAAATACTCATCAGTAAGTTTGGCCCTGAACTTTGACGTGTTAAAATTTCACTAGTTATAGCCTGCTAAACATTGGCGACGGCAATGCGTGAACTTCCCATCGACTCAATTTATTTGACGAAACATGAACTCAAATATCGAAAATTTGTGAATTCCAGTTTTTTGCTACCTCCCCCCCCCCACCTCCCCTCCATGATACGTCACTGCACACTTTTTTTTTTTTTTCCACGGCCATGAACTATATTAAATATTCTTATGTCCCAAACACTTTTAAACTGAATATATATTTTTTTCACTATCCTAAAATGGAGACGATTTCATTTACGGAAGAATAGTACGCACCAATCGAAGTTGGGTTATTAAAAAGAATATCAATGATTTCGCGCAGTTATCGGGAATTATATTTTGCGCGCTATTGAACTCAGTATCTATATATAGCATGAGTGGTGGTGGTGTTTGACCTTTGTTGGCGAATTATATATATATAGATAGATAGTTGGAAAAGAGCTTTTCACACAGATAGGTACTTCCAAAAAAGCACATGATCCGCTTGAGCAACCTGGAAATCTCAGTGAAGGTGGAGGGCAACGCTTTCATCTATTGTCCACGCTTGTCTGTTTCACCATTCAATCCTTTAAATTAGAATTACACTGAAGCTCAATCAGCTCCATTTCAAGCGCAAATGGGGAGTTCAAATGGGGAGTGGGGGGAATTAAAAAATTTGAAAAGTGGCTCTGTGTGTTTTGAAGTCTTGAAACATGCGATCAGATTCTTCCTGCAGCGTTGCAATGGCATCAGCAGACTCACTACTTCATGGTGTTCCTGAATCCATGTGTACTTTTCATTTTGGGAAATGGCAGAGGTTTTTCTAAGAACCATAACACAAGTCTGTGCAGATTGCGTGACATTGCCATAGGCAACACTGACAAGCCACAGGCCCGTTCTTAGGCATACGCTGACCACGCATCCGCGTAGGGCCACGAACGTGAGGGGGCCCCCGTGAGGCGTCTTCGATCCCCAGGTTGTTGTTTTTTTACTGGCACTGCAGCCGTCTGTGTCACTTACGTTACCTTCCTCATCCTGAAATTTATCATTCTGAGTTGTATTTGGAGGCAGCGGAAGGGAAGCAGCAGTGGGGAGCTTTGGGGGTGGCAGACAGGAAATCGGCAGAATGGAGGTGCCGCAGAGGTGGGTGGTTTTTTCTCCTCAGCTCGAGGGAGCTCCATCCCCGGACACCCACCCTTCCGGGGCCCCCCCAACCTACGCTCCATGCTTAGGGCCCCCAAACTCCTAAGAACGGCTCTGCCAGCCACCCCTGATCGTGTAACTTCGTGCTGAGTACCTTCAGCTCCTGTGTCATGTCGACAAGAAAAGCCAAGTCCATAAGCAATTTGGTATCAGTTGGGATGATTGATGACTTGCGCGGGTGACTTTGTTTAAAGTGAGGAAGAGTTGCGCAGCGTCAACCTTCCTTTCTCGTCCGGACCCACCGTGTCCAGTGGCAAGACTATGTCAAGACGACCGGAAATGGGTACGGACGCAGTGGATGACCAAGATGTTCTACGTGCCCCATCTTGCTCTACGCACTCCACGGTGCGCTGCTGTAATCGCCTTCACCTCCGTTGCACCTAAATGGTTTCTTCCGCAGGATGCGCCGACGTCCAGTCTTTGCATGCATTAGGTAGGCAGACCTAAATCACGTAGTACAAGAACAACCACCCCATCCTTCTCCATGAAGGCTTTGAAAGCTAAAATGTGTTCAAACAGTAGGCAAGGGCAGGCAATATTTATTAATTATTGAAGCGAAGGCAGATGCTATTGTAGAGGGAATGAATTTTTATTTATTTATCGCAGCAAAGGCCTTTCTGACTAATCCCTATATTGAAAAGGAACCAATCTGACGGGCTTGAAATTTCCCTCACTCGTTAACAGTAGGGGCACTTTTAATGGGCGATAACTGCGTCAGGTTGCTATGATTGACACAGTTATGGTTGTGCACTACCCACGAACTGACATGTTAAACTTTTCTCAAAAGCGCACCACTTCGGTCATGTTTGTCTCATAAAATGCTACAAAATAAAAAAAAATTTAGTCCGATTTTAAACCGGTTTTACCATTATAATCAACGTCCAAATCTATGTAAACATATTGAAAATCGGAATTAGACTAGTCGGTGAGATTCGACCGGGGGGAGGGGGGGGGGGGACATATAATAGATAGGAGAATGGGGGAAACTCGCGGGCCGTATTACACTAAAATTTGCTGTCATGTGGCGGGCCGCAAAATATCGTCTTGCGAATGGCCCGCGGGCCGCGATTTTGAGACCCCTGATATAGAAGGTAGCCGTTTTCGTCCATAGGGTTCACTGACGCGTCACGATGTTTCTCAAATTGATCATCGTCTATTATATTGACGGTATCCCTCGCTCGTATTGGTTCTCAAATAGTTTTTATTCGGAGCGTTGTCTTTGAATCCGATGTCCTGCTTGGATTGGACGCATCGGTGCAGACGATTCGTGTGACGTAGAGGTTATCTTTTATCGAGTTTTTTTTTTTTTTAAAATAGTCACGTTTGAACAAACAAAAAAAATAGGTTTGCTAAAAAAAAAAAATTATACGATATTTGAAAAAAATTGTCAAATTAGAAAAAAAAAGAATAAAGTTTGAAAAAAAAATAGTAAACTTTTAAAAAAAAAAAAATGATGAAAATGACCTGCGACCTCTGACCCCTTACCCTCTTTGTTACGTTTAAACGTGATGTTATTTAAACTTTTCATATAACAGAAAACAGNTTTTTTTTTTTTTTTCTGTGTTCGAAATTGCAGCCTCGTCCACGAGACACCATAAAATGCCGGAAATAGTATTTTGTGGCTTGTCCTCACGGCAGGCGAGTTCCGGTTCCGGTTTTGTAAGAAAAGGGGGGGGGGAGCGTTTTTTTACCTCCCTTTTCTTCGTTCCAATGTATTGTTGTTTCGCTTTGGCACGGGTTTTCCCCATTCCAGATTCATTCAACTGGTAGTTAAGTCTTAGCTTAGACCGGCACTAAAAATCTCTCGCTCGTTGTTTTTGGGACGTAAATTTACGACAGCGTTAATTCCACCTGGTCCCGGTCGGTGGATATCGGTTGTTGTCCGCCGCGTTTAATGTTCCTGGGGGGGGGTTGTATCCAGTAGATCCAGTATCCACGGCCATAAACGTCATTGAATCAATAGCAAAGTAGTTTGTGTGTGTGGGGGGGGGGGGAGGGGGGGTTCGTTCTCTTACTTTCATAACTAAATAATTTAACCTCGGGTGAAATATCGACTTTTCAGCGGTGAGGTTTTCCATAACACTTAGAACAGCGGTTCTCAACTTTGGGTCGCGACCCCTGGGGGGGGGGTGGATCACGCGACCCCCGCGACCCACGCCCAGGGCTCGCCTAGGACCCTCTGAAAACACACTTCCTTACAGCTATGAAGTGGGAACGAAAATAATTGTGTGGCTGTCGGTCGCCACGACACGAGAAACTGTATTTAAAGGATCGCGGCAATGGGAAGGTTGAGAACCACTGACTTAGAAGAAGTAGAAATAAAACAAAAACAAAAAAACAACAAACAAACAAACAAAACCAAAAAAATACAAACAAACATAACCTATGACATACTTTGGTAATCTTACTGGTGTTGTTCAATATTTTAAACTCGTGTCATGACTAAACCCGGGGCGGGGGAGAAGAAAATCCTTTGCCACTTTGCAGGTTTACCCAGCTTTGAACAACATTGATGTTCCCTCAGGGTGGGGGGGGGGGTTGGGGGAGAGAGGGATTTTTACATTATTAATTTTGAAAAAAGAATTATCATCATCCACTGCGATTAAACCCTTCTACAAAATTCATTCTGAAACGATCGTGTCTTAATCTATATATTTTTTTAGATTGCATTTATATTTCTGTATTATGTTGTTGTTTTTTTTTTAAATATTTATATATATATATATATAATGTGGGTAGGTGGGTGTGTGCATAGTGTCCTTTTACTTGAATCACGAGTTCCCAAAAATAACTCCGACTCTTACTTGTGGTACCCAAGAAAATTGATTTTTTTCCCCCCACATTGTACTATCTTTCGATACCGGTGTCGCTTCTCCGAGTCCCGTTGTCGCCCTTCTGAGTCCCGATGACGCTCTCTGAGTCACGGTTTTGACGCCCTCTGAGTCTCGGTGACTCCCTCTGAGTCCCGGTGACGCCCTCTGAGTCCCGGTGTCGCTTCTCAGAGTCCCGGTGTCGCTTCTCAGAGTCCCGGTGTCGCTTCTCAGAGTCCCGGTGTCGCTTCTCAGAGTCCCGGTGTCGCTTCTCAGAGTCCCGGTGTCACCTCTCAGAGTCCCGGTGTCGCTTCTCAGAGTCCCGGTGTCGCTTCTCAGAGTCCCGGTGTCACTTCTCAGAGTCCCGGTGTCGCTTCTCAGAGTCCCGGTGTCGCTTCTCAGAGTCCCGGTGTCGCTTCTCAGAGTCCCGGTGTCGCTTCTCCGAGTACCGTTGTCGCCCTTCTGAGTCCCGGTGACGCTCTCTGAGTCACGGTTTTGACGCCCTCTGAGCCCCGGTGACGCTCTCTGAGTCACGGTGACGCTTCTCTGAATCCCGTCGACGCACTCCCGAGTTCCAGCCTACCTGAAATTAAGAGCTAAAGATTTATTTTATTTTATTTTTTTTAATTTTAAAATTATCTTATCAAATATTATTGCTCAAGAATTCTGAGGAAAATTTCTCTTCCAAATGTAGATTACGCGTGCAACAAGAGATATTGAAAATTTAGCCCGATAGAACTCGCCCGATCGAATTAGGCCGATAGAACTCGCCCGAATTCGCCCGATAGAACTCGCCCGATAGAACTCGCCCGATAGAACTCGGACGATAGAACTCGCCCGACCGACTCTGCTGCCTATGATCTTGTGTTGAGCACGTCCCCCAGGACAGAAGACAGAGCAGGCGCCAACACGCTGCTAGGACAGAAGACAGAGCAGGCGCCAACACGGTGCTAACCTTTTGCTACCACCTGTAATTAATTGTCTGGAGAATTCATTATTCATCGCGTCTCTAAACGGATACGGTGCGCAAAAGCGTGAGTTTGTTGGGGGGTGGGGGGTGGGGAGGGGGTAGGGTTTTTAAAAAAAGGGGGTTGGGTCCATCCATCGATCGCGCCATTTCCCAGAAGGGCTCTTATGCGCCCTTAGGCTCTACTCACCGTGGTCATCTTAATCTTTGGGGTCACGTTGACATCATGTGTGTCACTGAATTGATGGTCAGTGGATGGTCAGTGGATGGTCAGCGGATGGTCAGCTGAAAACGGCTGATGCGATCATCGCTGATAAAGATGGGTAGGTGCTTCCGATCGTTAGATGGTGAAGTGATGGTTGATGGTCTGATAAAGATGGGTAGGTGTTTCCCACGGTTAGATGGTGAGGTGATGGTTGATGGTCTGATAAAGATGGGTAGGTGTTTCCCACGGTTAGATGGTGAGGTGATGGTTGATGGTCTGATAAAGATGGGTAGGTGTTTCCCACGGTTAGATGGTGAAGTGATGGTTGATGGTCTGATAAAGATGGGTAGGTGTTTCCCACGGTTAGATGGTGAAGTGATGGTTGATGGTCTGATAAAGATGGGTAGGTGCTTCCGATCGTTAGATGGTGAAGTGATGGTTGATGGTCTGATAAAGATGGGTAGGTGTTTCCCACGGTTAGATGGTGAAGTGATGGTTGATGGTCTGATAAAGATGGGTAGGTGTTTCCCACGGTTAGATGGTGAAGTGATGGTTGATGGGCTGATAAAGATGGGTAGGTGTTTCCCACGGTTAGATGGTGAGGTGATGGTTGATGGTCTGATAAAGATGGGTAGGTGTTTCCCACGGTTAGATGGTGAGGTGATGGTTGATGGTCTGATAAAGATGGGTGATAAAGATGGGTAGGTGTTTCCCACGGTTAGATGGTGAGGTGATGGTTGATGGTCTGATAAAGATGGGTAGGTGTTTCCCACGGTTAGATGGTGAGGTGATGGTTGATGGTCTGATAAAGATGGGTGGGCGTGTCCGAGGGGGTAGATGGTGAAGTGCTGATTGATGGCTGATAAAGATGGGTAGGTGTTTCCCACGGTTAGATGGTGAGGTGATGATTGATGGTCTGATAAAGATGGGTGGGCGTGTCCGAGGGGGTAGATGGTGAAGTGCTGATTGATGGCTGATAAAGATGGGTAGGTGTTTCCCACGGTTAGATGGTGAAGTGCCGATTGATGGGCTGCTGGTCGCGTAAAATCTGAATGGTGGCTTGGTGGTCGGTGATTGTCGTGGCGAAAGGTTGATAGTTGTAGTTGACGGTGTACTTTTCGATTGGTGAACCGATCCTGTGTTGGTGAACTAATCCTGTGTTGGTGAACTAATCCTGTGTTGGTGAACTAATCCTGTGTTGGTGAACTGGGGATTTGAACTCACGTTTTTGTTGATTCCCGTTTCAATTCAATACCGATGCTTTTCAGGACGGATGATGTTTTTAGACTTGCAGTTTCAGATCATTGACATAGAGGGTAGGATGGTCAGATGGTGGTCACTGCATGATGGTCAAATGATGGTCACCGCATTATGGTCAATGAATGGTGACGTCGTGATTTTTAACTGATGGTGTGTGACAGAAAACCATGGTGGTCATCTGTTAATGGAGTTGGGGTTGGGGTTAGGGTTTGGGTTCAGGTTTAGGTTTTGGGTTGGCGTTAGGGTTAGGGTTAGGGTTGGGATTCGGGTTTTGGTGTTTAGGTTAGGGTTAGGATTAGAGTTAGGGTTAGGGTTGCGGTTGGGATTGGGGTTGGCGTCAGGGTTGTGGTGAGGGTTAGGGCTAGGATTGTGATTAGGGTTAGGGTTGGAGTTGGGGTTAGGGTTAGGGTTAGTGTTAGGGTTAGAATTAGGGTTAGGGTTAGCCCATACTGACTGACTGAATATTTCAAATGTGTACTCGGTCATATGTTACCCCACTGGTAGTTCAGGCATTTGGTCCGCCACTGGTTGGTCAGAAACGCCCTGCTGTCCGTTAACGTCAACGAAATCCAGTGGCGTAGCCACGTTATCGCCGCACAGGGGGGGGGGGGGGGGCGAGTTTGTTTCCCCCCCCTCCCACCCCCACCCCCCCCGGGGGGGCAAGTTATTTTGCCACCTCTTCCACCACCACCCCCCCCACGAAACACCTCTGCAGTCGGCTGAATATGCAGCACCTCGATTTATAAGATTAAAAAAGAGGTAGCTGGGGTGGATCAACCCCCCAACGCCCCCACCCTTTCTACGCAAGTGCGAAAAGCTATATAAAACTCACGCGCTCATATGTGACTCCGATTGCTGGGGAGACTTTTCTCCGCCACTGTCTTCCCAGACACTGTCTTCCCAGACACCCCTGCAGCCGGCCAATAAATAACGTACGGACGGGCGTCGAAAATGCGCCCTTTAGATTTGTTTGCAGCTACAGATTTGTCTTCCCCTGCCCTTGACCGCCATGTCTACAAGCGTTGTTGACTTGGGGAAGATCGAATTTGTTTTTATTTATTTTTTAAATTGGGGACAAAGCTACATTGCTTTTAAGATGATCGACAAATACAATTTTTTTTAAAGTCCCGGTCCAGATAAATAATGGGAAATAGTGTACTTTGAGGAGGTCTTGCCGAAACGACATTTTAAGTCTGAAAACATAATTTAGATTTGCATGAAATTCTTCTCCTTCTTTTTTTTTAAAAAAAAACCGGTCATTTGTAAATGGCCGTAGTGCGGCTATTCGATGAGCACGCGGCGCGCAGCAACTACCACAATCTTATGGTCAAATGTTGATTCCTTCTGACCCACCCACGAGGCTTTCAAATGACACCGTCATTGGATGAACAAATGTCACTTTGGACCAACCCAGGCCCCCTCAACCCCCCCTCACCCCAGGTTTTCCGTGCCCCCCCCCCTTGCACACATAGTATAATTTGGTCGAGTTATCAAAGAAGCCATTATAGTCATCTGCATGAAATGTTGGCGATTTTAAATTTTATATATTTTTTTTTATCTGATCGAGTAACTTTTTCACATACCTGTTTTTTTGTTGTTTTTTTCTTAAATTATTTACTCATGAAAGGTATGTTGAAGTAGCAATGACCTTGAGGAGTCTGTCAATGTTTGTCTAAATAAAATTAGTGTCTCATACGGTGGAGTGCATCGCTCCGAGACAAAAAGGAGGGGGGGGGGATGCGCTCTTGTCTTTTAGAACAGGAAGTTGAAGATCTTCTTTAAAAATCTTGCAATTAACAAACCGGTTTGATGTTTAACAGTTTGGGATTAGGGGGAAGGGGTGTTTGTGAAGGCGTTCTTTGGGGGGGGGGCGGGGGTTGTTTGCGAAGACATACTGGTGGGGGTTGGTTATGAAGGTGTGCTGGGGGGGGAAGGTTGCCCGTACCGATGGCGCCGAATCTGAACGAGAAGTAAACAACGGGCGTACTCAGTAGACCCCTCCAACTTTCATCCAACCTTCCACCCCTCCACCCACCACTCCTCCACCCACCACGCCTCCACCCACCACGCCTCAAGCCACCACCGCTCCACCCACCACCCCTCCACCAATCATCACTCCTCCCTCCACACGCCACGCCTCCACCCACCACCCCTCAACACACCACCCCTCCACCCTTCACCAGCCTACCCACCAACCCTCCACCCTCCACCC
>CAXITT010000502.1:32996-46935 GCA_964033795.1 Lymnaea stagnalis | reverse complement strand
GGGGGGGGGGGATAATACCGGCGGGTCAATATATTCCAGTCCAGTGGAAAGAGATTATAACAAGATATGGACGTGTGCAGTGATACAAGATATGGATGTGTGAAGTGATACAAGGCAGGGATGTGTGCAGTGATACAAGGCATAGATGTGTGCAGTGATACAAGATATGGATGTGTGCAGTGATACAAGATATGGATGTGTGCAGTGATACAAGATATGGATGTGTGCAGTGATACAAGATATGGATGTGTGCAGTGATACAAGATATGGATGTGTGCAGTGATACAAGGCGTGTATATGTGCAGGGATACAAGACATAGATGTGTGCAGTGATACAAGGCATGGATGTGGGCAGTGATACAAGACATGGATGTGTGCAGTGATACAAGACATAGATGTGTGCAGTGATACAAGGCATGGATGTGTGCAGTGATACAAGGCGTGTATGTGTGCAGGGATACAAGACATAGATGTGTGCAGTGAAACAAGACATGTATGTGTGCAGTGATACAAGAAATGGATGTGTGCAGTGATACAAGGCATGGATGTGTGCAGTGATCGAGACATGGGTGTGTGCAGTGTTACTAGACACTGCGATATACGTTGTAACATACGTTGAGACATCTATTGTGACATCCGTTGTGAAATCCTTTGCAATATCCTTGGGGACATCCATTGTGATATCCATTGTGACATCCATTGTGATATCCATTGTGACATCCATTGTGACATCTGTTGCGACTCGTTGCGACAACCGTTGTGACATCCGTTGCGACATCCGTTGCGAATCCGTTGTGACATCCGTTGTGGCATCCGTTGTGACATCCGTTGTGACATCCGTTNGGTGTAGGGGCTGGGATGGGGATTTAGTCTGAAGAGCAGTATTACTTTTCTTATTTAAAAAAAACAACAACAAAAAAACCGCCAAACACGAAGGATAGACTTGCGGGGGGGGGGGGGGGGGGGGGGGGGGGGGGGGGGGGGCGGGGAAAGCATTCGAATCAGACAGCCCTGCATAGCGTCACAGACCAAGATTGAAGAAAACCCAAACGCAACTGAATGTAAAACATTCTTCTTGCTGTCCTCTTGCTGTCCTCTTGCTGTCCTCTTGCTGTCCTCTTCTGTCCTCTTGCTGTCCTTTTGCTGTCCTCTTGCTGCCCTCTTGCTGTCCTCTTGGATACTACATTGAAGCTAAGTTTTGTATTTATTTTAATTTTGACTGTTGTTTGTTTGATGACGAAGGCTTCTTGCCGATACGATCTTTATTTCGATGCGTCTAGGGGTCGCAAAACCGGTCCCTTTTGCCAAAACCGGTCCCTTTTGCCAAAACCGGTCCCTTTTTCCAAAACCAGTCCCTTTTTTTCAAAACCAGTCCCTTTTTTCAAAACCGGTCCCTTTTGCCAAAACCGGTCCCTTTTGCCAAAACCGGTCCCTTTTGCCAAAACCGGTCCCTTTTTCCAAAACCGGTCCCTTTTGCCAAAACCGGTCCCTTTTGCCAAAATCGGTATTTTCGATATTGAAGTTTACCAATACCGGAATTCCTGTATTTTCGATATTTTCGATATTTAGAGAATTTTTAGTTTAGGTTCAAGATTAAAGGTTAGGATTTATCATTGAAATAAAAACATTCAGAAAAAATATCACATTTTAATATTTTATAAGCTTTTAACAATAACACAAATGTTAAACTTCAGACTTTAATCCAAAGAACACAAATAATATTCTTAACTTATGAAATTTAACAAGTTTTATTAATCAAATATGAAAATAATTGGTGTTGTTTTAATCTTTGGTCAAATTGAAATAATGAAATCATAAAAATGACCAAGTGTATAATGTTGGGTCACTTAACTTTGACCGGAAATGGTTACAAAAGTAACGCGATGAAGAGAACACCCGCTCTGACTCCACACTGGTCTGAGGAATAGACCTTAGGATATTTCTGGATGTTTTCCTCTTGAACCTCCATTCTTAAAGACATGTCTATTGTTACCAGATCCAAGATGTTCAATTTATTTGATCATAGATATTTCCAACGAGGAAGCCGCTGTCTGACCAAGCTTTTGAATATCTACGATATGTTGGCGCATCTCGTCGCAATCTGGCCTTAGAAATACGTCCAAGTAGCCACTGGAATGTGCACACTTTAAATGAGAGCGTAGGCCTGAAGTTTTGCCTCGAAATGTTTTAAGTATCTTGTCACATCTAATACATTTAGCTGTTGATTGCCCGTAGCTTTCAAGAAATAATGCCAAACTGCAAATGTCTTTGTTTCCGATTATTTCATATGCTTTTCAAATTTAGGTTTATTTTTTTCAGGGTCCCCCATTTTTTTTCTATCAACCTAAAGGGAAAATGTATCATTTAGAAAAATTTATTAATTCAATCAAATTGATTTGACGTGTTCAACTTTTTCCTTAATGTTTAAATGTTCATGTAAATGTTTGGCTAAGTACTTTAAAGACAAACTGGGAAATTTAGCCTGAGACAAAATAGCTCGAAAATCAATTATGAGTTGAATGTAATGTATTAATATTGTTATCACAAAATAGAAGTAACTTAATTTTTACGTGTCTTAAACACAAGGTATCTGATTATCAAAATACTGATTTACTCATATTTTTAAATATGTAGGTTTTTAGGCATAATTAAAAGAAATAAAGCACTGAATTATTTTTTTTTTATTTTAAAGTTGACCTCGTGCTTGGAGTGCAACGTGTTATTATTTCCATACAAACTCTTAATGGACGTCAAAATTCGATCTTCATCCGACTATTCCAATCACTTATTTGTCAATAATATGAGAACCTCTACTTACCAATCATGTACCCTCACGTCGCGGCTCGCCTCCACTTACGCTCGACACATGCACGATGAAAAACCAAAACTAATCACGACGTCATGATTCTTGACAAGTAAGAGTACACAGATCCAGCCAGATCTTTCAACGTGAGACACGTGGGGTGAGGGATTTGCACATCACATAAGTTATTTATATGTTTTGCTTTAACCACGTCTTGGAAACTAAGAAAAAGGATTTTAAAAAAATTGAAAATGAAATCCCGGGATGATCGAAAAACCTGGTTTTCATAAATCCAATCCCGGTTTTTTCGAACATCAATTATGGTTCGGTATTCCGGTATTTTCGAATTTCGGGATCCCGGATTGCAACCCCTAGTTGCGTCCTTTCTTTCGGGTTTTCCCGTCCTCCTTTATTTTAGCTCAATTTCCTTTGTATGCAAGACTACACGCCTAGACCTGGGGTAACCTGAACAGGGAGCTTCTAAGTAGGCCTGCTAGCATCAAATCTTTTGAACTCCATTTAGAGTGCGACATCAAATATCAAAGAGATTTGATGCTGAAATAGTATCGGTTGCACAAATATTCCAGATTATGGGTAGTACAATAGTCCAGATTATAGGTAGTACAATAGTCCAGAAACCAGAGGGAATCGATAATCGCAGCGCTCTGTGGTACAATTCACGGGAATCCAAAGGGGTACTCACCATACCAAAGGGGTACTCACCGTACCACTCAACTCACAGCTGACGTTGAGTGATGTGTGTGTGTGACGAATGACGGCCATTAGGCCTTGCCCAATCAACGGTTGGTGGGTGGTCAGGGGTCGAAGTTCATTCTGGGGTCACGGCGACCATCTTCCGTGTGATCTTTCATCCGTCTTTTCTGTAAGCCCGCTTTCCTCTTTCTTCCACCCTAACACCCTGACATCCCGCCCACCCCCACCCCCCCCCCAATCCACTTCATACATCGATCTACCGTGGTCCGTACTTTTCATGCATATAAATGAAGGTGAAGGTTGGGGGGGGGTGGTGGGGGGTGGAGTGGAGAGTTGACAGGCACTGATCACTGAAACCGTTGTCAGAGATTGATTTGTCAGCGATTGATTGTCTGCGATTGATAACAATACAAGTACTGTTAGTGTGAAGTCGGTCTTTAACATCACTGTAGGGTCTGTTACTTACAGAATCATTAAACCGTCGACGTGATTGTTGAAGGGACAGACAGTGGCGCAGACAGACTGATCGTGAAACGGACAGCTAGACAGACAGTGACGCAGACAGACAGATCGTGAAACGGACAGCTAGACAGACAGCCAGACAGACAACTAGCCAGATAGTGAAACGGACAACAGTGAGTCAGAAGACGTTGAGTCAGAAGACGTTGAGTCAGAAGACAGTGAGTCGGAAGACAGTGAGTCAGAAGACAGCGAGACACACAGACAGTAAACAGACAGAAAATGAGACAGGCAGACAATAAGACAGTCAGTTGTTGAACAAGTACATTAACACTCCAACAGAGATAATCATAAAATACATCATTTATAAAGCGCTTCAGATCCACATTCGCATTGTGAGTAAGATGGCGCTGAACATGGGTTTGCTATGACATATAATTGGGACAGTGTCAACCTGCAGTGGGATCCTGTATCAGCCTGCAGTGGGATCCTGTATCAGCCTGCAGTGGGATCCTGTATCAGCCTGCAGTGGGATCCTGTATCAGCCTGCAGTGGGATCCTGTATCAGCCTGCAGTGGGATCCTGTATCAGCCTGCAGTGGGATCCTGTATCAGCCTGCAGTGGGATCCTGTATCAGCCTGCAGTGGGATCCTGTATCAGCCTGCAGTGGGATCCTGTATCAGCCTGCAGTGGGATCCTGTATCAGCCCCCTTGATATCAACCTCTGTGGGCCTACTGGGAACTTGACCATAAACTTCTCTGTTATTACTTTAATATGGTTTTTTTTTTCTTATATGAGCGTTGACTCTGGACACGAGCAATGACTCTTGACTCTTTCATCACGAGCTATGACTCTGGCCACGAGCAGTGACTCTTACGCTTTCCATCTCGACCACGAGTGACTCTGACCAGGAGCAGTGACTCGGACCATGAGCAGTGACTCTGACCAGGAGCAGTGATTCTGACGCTCTCCATCTCGACAGTGACTCTGACCAGGAGCAGTGATTCTGACGCTCTCCATCTCGACAGTGACTCTGACCACGAGCAGAGATTCTGACGCTCTCCATCTCGACAGTGACTCTGACCAGGAGCAGTGACTCTGACCACGTATTTAGCCGGACACACAATTGATAAGACACCACGTCCACGTCCGCCGCGGTCGGGGCCCACCATTAGTCCGATTGTCCTCTGATTGCTCCCAAGAGCCGGGGGGCCGCCCATGGCTAACGGTGTCAACCTACAGACCACTGAGACCTTCCTCCTTCCCCCCCCCCCCCCCCCCCCCCCCACCCACCCCCTTCACCCTATCCCCCACCCCCCCTTTGCTCCCAAGAGCCGGGGGGCCGCCCATGGCTAACGGTGTCAACCTACAGACCACTGAGACCTTCCTCCTTCCCCCCCCCCACTGCACCCTCCATCCAAACCATTTAACCGATTCCGCCGACACCCGTGGCAATTTTACGAGCCTTTCACTCTACGTCACTTCCTCTTTACGGCCGTGACAGCGACTAAACGCGACAACAGCGCCGCCTAGGGCCAGGATTTATAGGTTAGACTTTTCCCTCGTCCTTGTTGTCTTCTATGGGTTCAGATGCGGTGTTCAGCGAGGTGGGGGACGGGGTGGGTGTGGTGTAGAGTGAGTGGTCTGGTCAATACCCCCCTCCCCTGCCTATTCCCCATCTTTTATCTCAACCACCACCAGAGACAGTTACCCAGAACTGGTCGAAAGAAGAAAAGAGTTTCTGGAAATGCAACAACCCCCCCCCCACACACACACACACACTACAAATCCAAGTGTCTCCTCTCCCACCCCACCCCCTTATCTCTACGTTCCCATAAGTTATATCACTCATTGTTTAAAAATATATGTTTATTTTACTTTGCTACGAACGTTAGTATTTGTATGTTTGTGTATTTGTATGTTGTTGTATTTGTATGTTGGTGTATTTTTATGTTTGTGGATTTGTATGTTGGTGTATTTGTATGTTGGTGTATTTGTATGTTGTTGTATTTGTATGTTGGTGTATTTTTATGTTTGTGGATTTGTATGTTGGTGTATTTGTATGTTGGTGTATTTGTATGATGGTGTATTTGTATGTGTGTGTATTTGTTCCAAAGTAGCCTCATTGGGAATCTTATAAAGTGCCCAACTCGAGTGCGTGTTTCGTCCAGTAACTTGAGCACAGGTGGGAAGTCCACGCATCGCTTCCACCCCTTGTTTGGCCGCCATGGTTTGGGCGGGGCTAAAGTTAGTTAAATAACAGGTCCACCCATTCTTGTCAAGGGTCATTGCCAAATTAAATTGGTCAAATTCTAAATTTAAATGTTTGCCTTTTTTAGGATTCATTTCTTTAATGCCTCTGGTCTTTCTTTTTTTTTTTTTCTTTTTTTTTAAATAAAAATCAAAATCATATAATTTATTGATAAAAAGACATAATACAATTTCGGAAATGTGCAAATTTTAACACCAAAAAAAGTCTAGACATTCTCGTTTAGTACACATGTACATTCACATCAATTTATTGTTAACAAAGACAGTGTGGTCAGTACGATATGGCATGTGTATTGAGTGTTAACAAAGACAGCGTTGACAGTGTGATATGTCCTGTGTATTGTTCAAAGGCGCAAGTGTTTTCCTTGCGTTTTGGGTGAGGAAAGGTTGGGGGGGGGGGGTTAAATTGCATTCTGCAAATGTCCAAACAGAATTGAAAGCGAGGCTAAAGATTATTTGATTTTTTATTATTATTTTTTTTTTTAAATATTTTTTTTTTCTGTATCATCCAACGTGAACAACATCATAACATGCGTTTGATGGAAATAATGGAAGGTGCCATGGCAGGTCAACCTGACCCGGAACCGGAAAAGCCAGACATTTTCTTTTTTCATGTTTTTTTTTTTCCCATCTTATATTTTTGGAGCCGTCCTTTTGGAAGGTTGAAGAAGAAAAGGGGGGGGGGATTGAGGAAGAAAGGGGGGTAATGTTGAGAGTTCGGTTTAGTCAGGGATTAATCCGACACCGGCAAGGGTTAATAATGTCCCCGGATTAGAGGGATTATCAGCCGAACTTTCTGGGAGGGCTTGTATCTGTTGGAAAGTTTGATGGGGGCAGGACATATTGGGGGGGGTGGGGGAGGGGCGGCTTGGGATGGGGTGGGAGAGGGGAGGGGGGTCAGAATCGATTTTCAAATGTCGTGATTATTGGGCGGATATGATGTCATGGTGTTTTGCTATTGGACGATCTTATGTCGTGACGCGTTTCCTGGACAATGTGTGGCCGTCTCGGGCGTAGGAAAGGGAGTGGTGGGGGGCCAGTCCATCCCCCCCCCCCGATGGCGCTTTTGGTCGATGTACTGAAGAGCAGAATGCTCGTGCATCTGCAGAGCTTTTTTTCTTGAGGAAGGGACGGCGAGATCTCCCAACCCCCTCCCCACCCCCGGGCGGCACCTACTCTAGTTACGTCGCCGGTTTCCGTCGTATTTTTAATGGCCGATGTGACGTCATGGTGGGATGATTCGACAATACGTCGTCACGGTGGGCGCATAGATGAGAAATACGTAGTCAGTGGAGTTGAATGGATGAAGGAAATAGTGGAACATGGTGGAATCTTGAAAGAGAAAGACGGGACAATGACGGAAGAACGTTTCGGCCAAGAGCCTTCCTCGGCAGACAAGACAAAAGAAGAAACAACAAGAACTATCTCAAAAAACCCCAGTGTTCGCCATTGATGCTATTGTCAGAAGTGGGTTGAATGGATGAACTCACCTTTTAGATCCATGTATGGACCATACATACTATGATTGTGACTATATGGGCCTGAATGTGACAGCTTTGGGCCTTATGGGACAGCTTTGGGCCTTATGGGACAGCTTTGGGCCTTATGGGACAGCTTTGGGCCTTATGGGACAGCTTTGGGCCTCATGGGGCAGCTTTTGGGCCTTATGGGACAGCTTTTGGGCCTTATGGGGCAGCTTTGGGCCTTATGGGACAGCTTTGGGCCTTATGGGACAGCTTTGGGCCTTATGGGACAGCTTTGGGCTCATGTGACAGCTTTAGGCTTGAGGGGACAGTTTTGTTATTTAGTGTGACAGTCTTGGGCCTTATGGCACAGCTTTGGCCTTATGTCACAACTTCTGCCCTGTGACTAGTGTTGGATAATAAAAAGTTCTAAGCCCCCATAACTTATATACCCGACGCATCCCAGCAATATATTTTCGTTCTATCATCTCCTCGCTCGGACAAGAGCGCAATTTGATCTCGCTGTGTCGCTTTTAAATCTCCATCAGGTCCTTGCCGCGAGGGGTGAGATTTTAAAAAATCACTCAGTGATAGCAAACATCGCGAGACCGGGGGGTGCATCTCATCAACATGCTCTTATTAAACTCTGCGAGACGTCACAGGGAGGTGGGGGTTCGGAAGACGGGAGAAGGTGGGGTGTGTAAATAAAATCAGTGTGTCCGAGTTGGGGCGTAGAGAGTAGGGATTATTTTTTAGGACGTCGTTCCAGCTGCCACAAGAGTACGTTCATTTGACTCCGACTGCTGCAGTATTTCAACAGTTTGTTGCTTGAAACACTCAAGAGAAAGACAACGCAACAACTGGTCTGTGGCTGCCATCCGTTCGTGTTAAATCACGATCAGTTCCTGAAAACAACATAGAAATTGAATGAACCTGTCCCCCGTGACAACATCTGCTGGATGCCCGTTGTTTGTAACAAATTTTAACAATTATAAGAAAACAACATTTGAACCCGGGGAAAAAAACGGTGAAACGGACACGAAATTTTTTACTCCGGCAACAGTCGACTGTCTTAAACATTTCTACGTTTCTACGTTGCAGGAGTTAAACCTTGATGAGAATGTCGTTCCTTACTTTGGATGAAAATCAAAGATATAAAATTCACTTCTAATTGCTCCAGGGTTTCAAGGCTTCAAACATGTCAAAGATTTCACCGTCCTCCTATACTATTATTCAAATCCGTTGTATTTTTGGTTTGACACTGGATAACTTTAGCCATGGCTTACGGTGGGTAACTTCAGCTACGGCCTACAGTGGATAACTTTAGCCATGGCTTACGGTGGGTAACTTAAGCTATGGCCTACAGTGGATAACTTTAGCCATGGCTTACGGTGGGTAACTTCAGCTACGGCCTACAGTGGATTACTTTAGCCATGGCTTACGGTGAGTAACTTAAGCTATGGCCTACAGTGGATAACTTTAGCCATGGCTTACGGTGGGTAACTTAAGCTATGGCCTACAGTGGATAACTTTAGCCATGGCTTACGGTGGGTAACTTAAGCTATGGCTTACAGTGGATAACTTTAGCCATGGCTTACGGTGGGTAACTTAAGCTATGGCTTACAGTGGATAACTTTAGCCATGGCTTACGGTGGGTAACTTTAGCCATGGTTTACGGTGGGTAACTTAAGCTATGGCTTACAGTGAATAACTTTGGCTTTTGTTGACCATGGATGACGTTAGCTGTGGTTTGCAGTGGATGACTCTAGCTGTGGTTTGCAGCGGAGGACTCCAGCTGTGGTTTGCAGCAAATAAAATTCGGTGTGGTTTACCGTGGGCAACTTTAGTTGTAGTTTACAATGGATAACTCTAGTCGTGGTTGACCATGGTTAGCTCTAGCTCTGGTTTAAAATGGTGAACTTTAGATGAACAATTTACAGGAGAAAAAAAAAAAGCCCAAAAATCAGTGCTGAACACCAAAAAACAGCGCCATCTGCTTACGCGCAACACGAGACGTTTGGAGCGCGCCGGTTGGTCAAGATGACATCACATTTATTCTCGCGCAAGCTTGCTCGAGGCAGGAAGGGGAGAGCATTATGGGCGTAACTCTCAATCTTGTAATTGTGTTGCCTGTGTGTTGTTTTTTTTCCCCCCTCTGGAGATTGTTACTGTAATAGCGATTTCTCTCTCGTTATTACAGAGTGTGACGTCACGCCAGACGACTTTTTTTTTTTAATTTTTTTTTAAATTTCTGGATCTGCACACTTTCAAGCCACGCCCGCATTTACACATACACACACATACACACACACACACGCGATTTGCTCTTCTTTGTTGGTTTTTTTGTTTTTTCTTTTTTCATGTTTCTAAACATTTTCTTATTAACCTTTGATAGAAAAAAATTACTTTTTCAAATAATATCCATGTTTTTGGTTATCCGTTTTTAACTTGCATCTAAAATTAAAATATGCCAAGTATACTTGCATTTCTGTATCGCCTGTGTGGCTTTCGTCGCTGAGAAGAAATAATAAAAACCAATAATAATTCGAAAACTCTTTTAAATATTTAATTTTGCGTTAAATTAAATTTTGGTCATAGGGTTAGGGGTGTAACGAAACTGCTTTGAACTTCAGAATTTGAACTTACTTCACAATTGGAACTTCAGAATTTGAGCTTCACAATTTGAACTTCCTTCAAAATTTGAACTTCAGAATTTGAACTCACTTCAGAATTTGAACTTACTTCAGAATTTGAACTTCAGAATTTGAACTTCAGAATTTGAACTTCAGAATTTGAACTTCAGAATTTGAACTTCAGAATTTGAACTTCAGAATTTGAACTTCAGAATTTGAACTTCAGAATTTGAACTTAATTTAGAATTTGAACTTCAGAATTTAAACTTACTTCAGAATTTGAACTTCAGAATTTGAACATACTTCAGAATTTGAACTTCAGAATTTAATAAACGTACTTCAGAATTTGAACTTACTTCAGAAATTGATATTTAGAATTTGAACTTCAACATTTGAACTTCAGAATTTGAACTTCCTTCGGATTTTGAACTAACTTCAGAATTTGAACTTCCTAAGCAAAAAAAAAAAAAAATGGTTTTAAAATGTACATTTCAATCATTTCATGTTCAATCTTGACATTCCTAAGATCAGACAGTGCAACTTTCGCAGATACTTGTAAGATGACATCATAGCCTCAAATATCGTTAAATTTGATATTATGACTTATATGTCAACAACATTACCCACGTGCTCTTGTTCGTTCTTTGGCTGTTCTTTAGGGTTGTTCGGGTGCGCATTAATTGTTCTTCGGTTGTGAATCAAGTGTTCTTCAGTTGCTCTTCGGGTGTGCATCGGGAACTCTTCTGGTGTTCTTCTTGTTTTCTTCCGGTGTTCATCGGATGTTCATCGAGTGTTCTTCTGGTGCTCTTCTGGTGTTGTTCGGGTTTTCTTCGGGTGTTCTTCGGGTGTGCATTTGGTGTTCTTCGGTTGTTCTTCAGATGTGCATCAAGTGTTCTTCTGTTGTTCTTCGGGTGTGCATCAAGTGTTCTTCGGTTGTTCTTTGGGTGTGCATCAAGTGTTCTTCCGTTGTTCTTTGGGTGTGCATCAAATGTTCTTCCGTTGTTCTTTGGGTGTGCATCAAGTGTTCTTCGGTTGTTCTTTGGGTGTGCATCAAGTGTTCTTCCGTTGTTCTTTGGGTGTGCATCAAGTGTTCTTCGGTTGTTCTTTGGGTGTGCATCAAGTGTTCTTCGGTTGTTCTTTGGGTGTGCATCAAGTGTTCTTCCGTTGTTCTTTGGGTGTGCATCAAGTGTTCTTCGGTTGTTCTTTGGGTGTGCATCAAGTGTTCTTCGGTTGTTCTTTGGGTACTCTTCTGTCTTCACCAACCAGATGCCGGATCCATCTCTTGTCATCTTTTTTTTTTTTCTAATCGCACGGACAGATTTGCCACGGAGGACTTCTTCCCCTCGTACACTTCTCGGCAACGATGGTCTGTGTGTGCCTCGCTCACACACCAATCGATAAAGGCGTGTGTGGGGGGGGGGGGCAGGGAGGAGGCGAGGGGTGGCGGAGGCGAGGGAGGGGAGGGAGTGAAAGAGTGAGACCCTCGCGTCCGCATGATTTGGCCATTTAGAGTGTCGGTGTCAGACTTGGAGACTAGTTGCCTTTCTGATGCTGCTGTTGTGTAATTTTTTTTTCCCGGGAGGTTGACTCTTCTCGTAGAGTGAGTTTAGGAACATTCTAGGAGGGCCATGCGCCCCACTTGTGGGAATGGTCCGTAGACTGAGGTTAGGAACATTCTAGGTGGGCTATGCGCCCCACTTGTGGGATTGATAATTTGGCCGTGGAAGTTTGTCTTTAGTCGAATTATTTGTGTGTGTTTGTGTGTGTCGACATTCGCGCTACAGAGGGAGAATTCATTTAGGATTGATTTCTGGATTACAAAAAAAAAAAAAAAAAAAAAAAAATGTGGATACTCGTAAAGTAGCATGGATATTTGTAAAGGGAAGCAAAAACGAAAAAAAAAAAAATTCCCGATTTTCTACTTCCGCCCGACACCGCGCGTGTGTTGTGATCGCGTGCTGCTCACGTGCGTGACCAGAGTTGTGCGACCTTTGATGACACTGTGTGAAGCGTGAATTACTTTTGTTGTTTTTTTTTCTGGAGGATACATGCTGGATATTTATAGAATCAGATGTGACTTCCGGGTCAGAAGGGTAAGGGTCATCAAACGTAATATTATGTTGATGTGTACACTTTCTCGTGTGTGTCAGTGTGTGCGTTCTTGGTGTGAAGTGGCGTGTTCATAGAGTAGATCTATGTGTGCTCGTGTTTTGATTGTTGACTGTGTCAAATGATTGAAATCCCAACCTAATTTTCCTATACCACTAAATTTTAACCCCCCCCCCCCCCCCCCCCCCCCCCCCCCCCAACAATGGCGGAGGCAACTCTTCTTGAACTTAGGGCTTAACTCCCCACACAGGATCGCCACCACACACTTTTTCACACCCCTGAACTCTATGACTATTATTCGTATTTCCCCACCCCATTTCACATTACCGCAGATATGATTCCATCATATTTCTATTGAGACTATTCAGTCTATTCCTGTCAACCAAAAGGAAATGTTACGCACCAGACTTACATGCGGCTATTTTTAAGAATCTCATTTAGTGCAGTTATCGGGAATTTTTATTTTAATTTTTTTCTGCACGCTATTAAACACGCCATTGCACAATACTTTCTTTCATACTTCGAGGATTACTGTGGATTGATTTGCTCGAAATTGCACACCCAAAGAGCAACCAATGGCAGCTGATCATGTGACCGTGCTGCTGTCCTAGTACTCCTTGCAGTATCTTTCTTTTTTTACGTAACATTGCTTTCCTATGCGACACTAACGAGAAAATAAGAGAGAGGATGTGAGAGAGGATGTGAGAGACGATGAGAGATTATTGGAGAGAAGGGGAGGCGAGGGATATAAAAAAGAGTGTGCGAGGCTGATTTGGAAGCAGACTGAAAGATTAAGAGAGGGACAGGAGAGTGATGGAAAGCAAGAGTGATTGGGAAAAGAGTGTGGACAGAGAAGGGGGTAGAATGATAAAGATATACATGAGGATGGATAGAGGGCGTACGAGAGGGAGGGAGGGAGAGAGAAAGGTGGAAAGAGGAAGTTAGAGAGTAGAGGGATACGGTAAAGGGGGGAATGGAGAGATAGAAGGGGGAGGGTGAGAGTTTGAGAGAGGGAGGTTCGGTGGGAAATGACATCGTTTAGGAGAGAAGGACATGGGAAGGAGGAGGGAGGGAGGCAGGGAGGTGGGGGAAGAGGCGAGCTGGGAAGGATGATGTTTGAGAGTTTGGGAGAGGGAAGTGAGGGAAATGACATCGATTAGGAGAGAAGGACATAAAAAGGAAGAGGGAGGGAGGAAGGGAGGTGGGGGGAAGAGGCGAGCTGGGAAGGATGTTTGAGAGTTTGGGAGAGGGTTAGATAGGAAGGAAGTAAGAACATTATAGTTCACGTCATTTTTATCAGAAGCGATTTCTTTCGATAAGTGGATGACGATGACCTGGGAAAGATGTCCACTCTATCAAGTGACCTCCCCAACCCTCCAACCCCCATCCCTCTTGCCTCATTAACCAGTCTCCTCTTGGTCGTACTTGAGACTAATGGCAACACTGACGTGTAAACTACTTTTCTCAGACCTGTGGGGGGGGGGGG
>CAXITT010000501.1:579537-595806 GCA_964033795.1 Lymnaea stagnalis | reverse complement strand
CCCCCCTAGAAAGTTTTCTGCGGGCGCCAATGAATGGGAAGATGTTTAATGAGAAGATGTTTCAGGGTAAAGTCTGTGAAATGGCACAGCGACTTATTTTTAACTTTAATAACAATTATTTATTTTAATTTGATTTAATTGTCAAGAAATAGTTAAAGGCAATGATGAGTCTTTCTTAAAATCAATTCTTTTAACTTCGCTTCTGTTCGAGTGTTTCTGCGTTTAAGGCAAAATCTTCGGACGGCTCACTGAACCCCTTCCCGTTATCCTATCGAAATGAAACTTGGCACATAGACACGTTGTCGATGACAACACATTCTATTGGAATTGTAAGCCCCACCTCCAACCCCCCCCCCCCACCCCTATAATCTATTCTTCCTGTTTTTCAAGGGGAAGATGAATTCAAAAGTATTTGTTCAATGGGTGCGTGTTTTGGTGTGGAGATTAATTGTGTGGCTCTTGGTGTGTGCTTTGCATTTTTGACGTATTTGAGTACGCAGTAAAACTAAAATGTATTTTTGAAATAGAAAATATAGTAAATTTGAAATGTATTTTCGCCAGAAGTTTTCCTATTTACATAACTGCTTCTTAATAAATGATAAATGACATACAGTTACATAAATGCAACAAAAAAACAAAATGCATACAAAGGATTTTATACGAAAAACTTTGTTCTTAAGTGTTGTTTAATTTCAAATCAAAAGGATCCACATATTTGTAATGAATCTAAGAGGGCCAACGATCATATTTGTTTCTCTGTTATTGTGATGAGTCAGTTTCACCATTAGAGGAAATCGATTTAATGCCTCTGTTATTAGCCGAAACGCTGATATAAAATGTAGAGTACCGAAACTTCATTGGACATCCTCCTCTTGTATAAATGTCATCTTTTAAACACTTTAAGATTATAGGGGAAAACGACCGGAGTTTTAGTCTTTTTAATTTGTATTTAACGTTTAATATACAGGGTGGGGCCAATAAAAGAGAGAACATTTCGTAGCGTAATATTTTACGAGATGTTCTCACTTTTATTGGCCCACCATGTATATGACTTTACGATATATTATATTACTATAAAATATATATGAATATTTAATATATATGATGATATAAATATAGGACTATTAAATATAAATGGATATTATATATATATATATATATATATATATAAATATATATATTTATATATATAAAATATATAACTACTTAATGTAACTACTATTAAATAAATAGGGCTTTTATTTTAAAAGACCAACTACTATAATGATATTTAAGGTAAAAGTATACATTATTTTACAACATACCTCTCCCATGTTCAACCCAGTTCTGTTTACCTTGATGTGGGTGTCTGGCTGGGCTTCGTGTGACAAGCTACTTCGTATACCTGTCTACTGTGGAATATTCGGCTGGCTGGGCAGCGCTCTGGTCGTCTGGTCGGCCGGCATCATTGTAATCATGACCAGCTGCAGGTGGGTCCCCACTTTAACTCGACATGGATTTACACCAACTTATAATCGTTCAGCTCATATAATCTTCCAACTAGTGCCAACTCATAATCTGCTAACTCATTATATGCCAACTCATAATTTACCAACTCATAACCATCTAGCTCATAATCATCTAGCTCATTATCATCCACTCATAGCTATCCAGCTCGTAATCATCAAGCTTATAATCTGCAACCTCTTACTTAATTAAGTGGCACTACAGCCAATGTAGGGCCCTGGCCTGCTGCACCACATCCTTCCACTCGGTGCGATCCATGGCTTTCCGTCTCCATGCTCGAACCCCCAACTGGTGTACATCTGTCTCCACATCATCAATTAACCATCAATATCATTAGACATAAATCGGCTGAAATTGAAATGAATCTTAACGATGACGTCATTAAAACTTAAGACTGCTCATTTACTCTATTTGCACAAAATGGACTCGTCACTCAATCCGATAGTTGGGTGACCGGAAGTTGACGTTGTGCCTGTGACGTCGCCGTGGGGTTATCCCTCATCCAAGAACATCAACTCTGATGCAACTGTGAGCACAATCCCTTGATTGTACCCCTTTGCTAAAACCTAGTTTTGGATACAGCAGCTTGTGACCGGCGGTAGAAAAACCAGTCATTCCATTTAACATACTGAAATGTTCTAGAACAATTCATTTTTTAATTAAATGCCTTCTGGTTTAAAAATATAACGTTAATATATCTCCCAATTATTCAACAGACGTAGTAGATAATATGACCTGGTATTGATGTCTTGGGTTTTTGTCATGTGGACGTGGGGGTGGGGGGGGGGAAAGGGGGGTGTCATAAAGAAAGAAAAGGAATCGACCGAATGAAATCATGTAATCTACTTTTGGATTGATTTAAACTTTAGAATCTTTCTCATAATCTTTCTCATAATCTTTCTCATAATCTTTCTCATAATCTTTCTCATAATCTTTCTCATAATCTTTCTCATAATCTTTCTCATAATCTTTCTCATAATCTTTCTCATAATCTTTCTTGGGTACAACATTTCTGCTAAGTTTTAATTTTAATATTTGTGTTTGTTTTTTGGTTGGGTTTTTTTTTTTTTTTTTTTTCTGAAGAAGGCGTTTTGCCGACACGTTCGTTGTTGTTGTTTTTTTTGCGTCCTTTTTTTTTTGGTCCATTTTTGACCACACCTTGCTTCACACATTTCCCAATAAACTATTTGTGATATATATTTTTTTTTTTTTTTTTTTCTTTTTGCCTATATTTTTTTTTTTTTTTTTTTTTTTTTTTTTTTTTTTTTTTTTTTTTTTTTTTTTTTTTTTTTTTTTTTGCTGAAGAAGGCGTTTTGCCGACACGTTCGTTGTTGTTGTTTTTTTTGCGTCCTTTTTTGTTTGGTCCATGTTTGACCACACCTTGCTTCACACATTTCCCAATAAACTATTTGTGATATATAAATCAATGTAAAAAATCCAATGCAAACTAAACCATCCATGTTGCATGAGTTCAAGACATTGAGAAAATACAAAGAACTCGGATTTTTTTTTTTCCCCAACTTTTATTGAATTCACAATCTAGAAACCGATCCAATGATTCCTTCCTTTCTTCCGTGTTCAGATACCTGTCCTTGGTCAAGCCTTTGTACTATCGGACTAACGTGACCACGACCAGCGTCACGCGTGGAGTCATAGGGGCGTTAATCTTCTGCCTGGTGTTCTTCATCTGGCCCTTCACGGGACTTACTGCCCCTTTCACGTAAGTCGCCTTTCTCTGTGTTTAAAAAATGAGATGAAAGAGTACATTGGATTATGACGATTTGAAAGTTGTCTTTTGTTGTTGTTGCCGACGGCATACTTTTTAATTGTATTTTTATTTGTTATTTTAGTTAATTGCTTCTAATTTAACTGTGCTTATCTGGTCTGACCAAAAGGTATTTGAACAAGATTAGAGACGTGTTCATTAATTTTTTAATTAAAATGCTTTTTTTTTTTCATTTCTGTAGGTTCCTTTTTTCTATTATTACCTGTTTTGTTGTGTTTTTTCTGATTTTTTTTTAAATTAAATTTTGTATTATTTAGTTTGAGATCATGCAATAAATTCAGTAGATCTTGGTCAGCTGTACTTAGCGTGAGATCATGCAATAAGTGCAATAAAGTTGATCTTTGTCAGCTGGCTCAAGTTTTGTTGAGAATTTTGAGTTGATCACAGTCATGATGTGTCCTGTTTGTCTTTGACCTTCCAATTTTGTGCCACCACCCCCCACCCCCCGTTACAGCATCTATGAAGACAACCACATCTGCGCCACACAGTTCTCCCCGGGCGGCGCCGGTATTGGCCAGAGACTGTTCATTGGCGTCACTGGAGTGATTGGTTGCCTGACGGTGGTCCTTGTCTTGGTGTGCAACCTCACCATCGTCAAGACGGTGAGAGGAAATAGTTCATGAACCGAAATTATTCTAATCACAGAAATGATATCCACATTTCAACGACTGTCATATGATTCAAAGAGTATTTTCCTGTTGCTCTCTCCACTTTATGGTCTGTGTTATTTAATGCCTTAACATGAAATGTCTTGATGACCGTATTCTCTACCTTCCTGTAATCGCCTAACTCTGTAGCAAAATTGTAAATCAGTTGACATATTTGATCTCAGCTTCGTCAAAGAAACGCCATCCGGTCAGAGGTCATCAGTGCGCGAGCTGACGGCACGAGGACGAACGCACACGGAAAACGACGGAAATTCGGTCACGTGACACTCGTGGTCTCATTCGTCTATGCATTATGTTACGCTCCTTTTGTGGTAAGCCTATTCTTCTCCGGACATAAATACATAGAGATTGTTGCGTGTTGATATGAAGGCCTTCGTACACCGTCCTTTGTTCAAATGGTTTGTATATCCCTGGCCCAACACATATTAATCTCAACTTCGTTTTCTTCTTTCATATCTAGTTATACCAAAAACTCCGGGAAATATTGTACCATGTTTGGGGAAATAATAGATGAAAAAAAATTATAAAATAATCATATGTAAGCCCTAGGGCCTAGGGTGTTAAGAAATTGTTCATATGACACAAACTCTTGAAACATGGCTTGTTATTCTCTAACATTTTTTTGTCTAAAGTGTAATAACTATAATATTGTAATGCATACCGTACACAAAAATATTGTTTCTGTAATTATTGAAAATATCTAAGCATCGGAGATGACTATTTTAAATAAGTAAAAAAATTACGAAAATGCTTTTCTCAGGTTGTGCATTCAAAAAAAAGTAAAACTATCTGTTAACAAAACGCGATAGGCCCCCAGCATATAGCACACGTACTTGTGTTAATGCTTTCAATTTATAACACAGCCACATGTGTTAATGCAGTCATAGTAAGTCCATGAGATTGTAAGCGTTAAAGTCAAAACCAAAAGATAAGCTCCACAACATACCCTCAAAATGTCTGCCTTATTTATCCTTTACACGAGTGCTAACATTTCCCTCCTAGGTCTGCCTTGTCATAACAAACCTTTCCCTCCTCAGGTCCACCTTGTCGTTACAAACCTTTCCCTCCTCAGGTCCGCCTTGTCTTTACAAACCTTTCCCTCCCCAGGTCCGCCTTGTGATTGACACCATCAATGACACAGACCACCAGAACCTTCTCATCCACTCAGTGACTCTCAGCCTGCTGTTCCTCAGTCCCCTCCTCAACCCCATCGTCTACGGCGTCTTCAACAAACAATTCAGACAGACCCTCTTCAGCATGTTCAAACCCGGGGCCAGGAAACCCGGCCCCTCGGGCAGTGTGGACTCACGGTCCGGTCAGAACGGAGACGCCTACCTGCAAAGGTCCATCAAGGACGGTCAAAAGGTCAAAGTCCAACCTGAAAGGTCAGGGTCAGGGTCAAATTTGGAGACACAACATGGCCGGTCCGCTGTCCAGGTCCATGAGACGGACGTAATTATAACCGGATATGCACGTCCATATGAAGTGTTTAGCTATTCGTGTGAGTGAGGTTCAGAAACATAATTGGGTGTGTTGAAGTTCCAAAAAAAAAAATTTTTTTGACTGCTCTGACGAGGATAAATGACAGCATGTTGCCAGATTTAATGAGACTCAGTGTGTGAGATATTGGAACTAATAAAAGTCATACAATTAACACCAAAGAGTTCGACTTTTTATTGACGTCTTCCAAATCTCATAGCACTACTACTGACACAAGAAATCACATGTCGGTTACTTAAATTACACGTACACAATTGTGTACTTCTCACAAATAGCATAGCATGGCTGTTGACACAAGTGTGTACTTCTAACAAATAGCATAGCATGTCTATTGACACACTTATGTACTTTTCACAAATAGCATATCGTGGCTATTGACACAATTATGTACTGCTCACAAATAGCATATCATGGCTATTGACACAATTATGTACTTCTCAATAATAGCATATCATGGGTGTTGAATCGGCTATTGCTCTCCCTGGACATTCCTATTTTGGCTTTAGACACAACTATTTGTC
Organism: Lymnaea stagnalis; assembly: GCA_964033795.1. NCBI lineage: Eukaryota > Metazoa > Mollusca > Gastropoda > Lymnaeidae > Lymnaea > Lymnaea stagnalis. Next base: position 589,825 of record CAXITT010000501.1, on the reverse strand, counting down.
TATCACCTACTTACATCATTGATGTTCACACAACTGTGTACCGGTACTAACAGGGTCTGTATTAAATCTCTAGACTCCATTGAGCCGACTTCTGGATTAATTAAGATAAACCAACTCTATTTAATATATATTTTAGAGATGGAAGATTCCCTTATTACTCATCTCCCCACCTCTCCCCCCCCCCAACCCACAAAAAATCCCACCTTGGTATAATTATTTTCTCAGATTTAAACTTTTTAAATGTTATACAAACTTTATCATTCTATTTCTCTCTCTCTCTCCCGCTCTCTCTCTCTCTCTCTCTCTCGCTCTCTCTCTCTCTCTCTCTCTTCTGTCTCTCTTCTTACCTCTGTCTATATCTATTCTCTCTCTCTCTCCCCCCCCCCCTTTTCTCTCTCTTTTTCTTTCACTCAAATTTTAAACCTACTACTACAACAAAGGGAGAGAAATGTTGTGTGGAACGGAAGCGGTAAACGTCTGTGTGAGCTATTAATAGCTCCGCACGCGAGAGATACGTTCTGATGACCTGGTAGCACGTGTGTGTCTCGTGGTGTAATTTTTAGGTAGTATCATGGTGTAAATGGTGGCATCATGTATTAATGTTGCGTACATGGTAGTGTGATATATGTATATGGTGTAAATGGTAGTGTGATATATGTGTGTGGTGTAAATGGTAGTGTGATACATTAATCTGGTGTAAATGGTAGTGATATATTATTAATCTGGTGTAAATAATAGTGTGATATATTAATCTGGTGTAAATGGTAGTGTGATATATTAATATGGTGTAAATGATAGTGTTATATATTAATGATGTAATTATGGTGTAAAGTCAAAAGATAAGTTGAGTTTCGTGGGATGAGGAAAAGATATTGAAGATATCTGTTATTCTGTGGGAGTGGGTGGTGGTTGTTGGTTAAAGAAAGGAAATGTTTATTTTATTCTATTTTTCCAACAATATCATTTGAAATAACGAACCACGACCAGCGATGGAAATGTTAGCATTGGTCAAATTTAACATAAACTTACCACGGCCAGTGATGGAAATGTTAGCATTGGTCAAATTTAACATAAACTTACCACGGCCAGTGATGGAAATGTTAGCATTGGTCAAATTTAACATAAACTTACCACGGCCAGTGATGGAAATGTTAGCATTGGTCAAATTTAACATAAAATTACCACGGCCAGTGATGGAAATGTTAGCATTGGTCAAATTTAACATAAAATTACCACGGCCAGTGATGGAAATGTTAGCATTGGTCAAATTTAACATAAAATTACCACGGCCAGTGATGGAAATGTTATCATTGGTCAAATTTAACATTAAATTACCACGGCCAGTGATGGAAATGTTAGCATTGGTCAAATTTAACATAAAATTACCACGGCCAGTGATGGAAATGTTATCATTGGTCAAATTTAACATTAAATTACCACGGCCAGTGATGGAAATGTTAGCATTGGTCAAATTTAACATAAAATTACCACGGCCAGTGATGGAAATGTTAGCATTGGTCAAATTTAACATAAAATTACCACGGCCAGTGATGGAAATGTTAGCATTGGTCAAATTTAACATAAAATTACCACGGCCAGTGATGGAAATGTTAGCATTGGTCAAATTTAACATAAAATTACCACGGCCAGTGATGGAAATGTTAGCATTGGTCAAATTTAACATAAAATTACCACGGCCAGTGATGGAAATGTTAGCATTGGTCAAATTTAACATAAAATTACCACGGCCAGTGATGGAAATGTTAGCATTGGTCAAATTTAACATAAAATTACCACGGCCAGTGATGGAAATGTTAGCATTGGTCAAATTTAACATAAAATTACCACGGCCAGTGATGGAAATGTTAGCATTGGTCAAATTTAACATAAAATTACCACGGCCAGTGATGGAAATGTTAGCATTGGTCAAATTTAACATAAAATTACCACGGCCAGTGATGGAAATGTTAGCATTGGTCAAATTTAACATAAAATTACCACGGCCAGTGATGGAAATGTTAGCATTGGTCAAATTTAACATAAAATTACCACGGCCAGTGATGGAAATGTTAGCATTGGTCAAATTTAACATAAAATTACCACGGCCAGTGATGGAAATGTTAGCATTGGTCAAATTTAACATAAAATTACCACGGCCAGTGATGGAAATGTTAGCATTGGTCAAATTTAACATAAAATTACCACGGCCAGTGATGGAAATGTTAGCATTGGTCAAATTTAACATAAAATTACCACGGCCAGTGATGGAAATGTTAGCATTGGTCAAATTTAACATAAAATTACCACGGCCAGTGATGGAAATGTTAGCATTGGTCAAATTTAACATAAAATTACCACGGCCAGTGATGGAAATGTTAGCATTGGTCAAATTTAACATAAACTTACCACGGCCAGTGATGGAAATGTTAGCATTGGTCAAATTTAACATTAAATTACCACGGCCAGTGATGGAAATGTTATCATTGGTCAAATTTAACATTAAATTACCACGGCCAGTGATGGAAATGTTAGCATTGGTCAAATTTAACATTAAATTACCACGGCCAGTGATGGAAATGTTAGCATTGGTCAAATTTAACATTAAGTTACCACGGCCAGTGATGGAAATGTTAGCATTGGTCAAATTTAACATTAAATTACCACGGCCAGTGATGGAAATGTTAGCATTGGTCAAATTTAACATTAAATTACCACGGCCAGTGATGGAAATGTTATTTACAACGTATCAGCTCTTCGCCAACATTTTTTAGTAAACATCCCACACACAGACCGCACACTCATCCCACACACAGACCGCACACTCATCCCACACACAGACCGCACACTCATCCCACACACAGACCGCACACTCATCCCACACACAGACCGCACACTCATCCCACACACAGAATGTACACATGCCAGACAGAAACAAAACACACCCCACACACAGACCACACACATAATATACTGCTCCATACTCTACTACTCCATACTCTACTACACCATACTCTAGTACTCCATTGCCTGACATTTCATATTCTACAGCTCCAGAAACACTCCATAATCTACAACTCCATTCTCTACTACTCAATATACTAACACTCCATAATCTACTACTCCATTCTCTACTACTCAATATACTAACACTCCATAATCTACTACTCCATACTCTACTACTCAATATACTAACACTCTATAATCTACTACTCCATACTCTACTCCTCCCCACTGTATGACTCCAAACGTCCAAAGATACGCTACTCCACATGGTCTCTTGCCGTACTCAGGGGCGTCGCCCACAATGTCACTTTCCAAACCCCCCCCCCCCGTGCTCTGCATTACTCACAGTTACACATGCACTCTTACCTCTGTATGCTGTTATTACCACCTTGCCGGGGTGGATGGGGAGTAGGGGCAGGGTGGTGGAAAAGGTGGAGGGGGGGAAGGTGGCCAAACGTAAGCATTGAATCCAGCACTTGGAGTGAAGGGAAACAATCGAGGGAGGAATTTTGGGAAGGTAGAGAGAACTCGGTCTTGCAGGACTTGTCTAGAACGCAGCTCATCCTAGTGCAAGGATCTGTGTTAGTGATTAGGTGAGCGTGTTGAGGCAGGAGATTTGTGGCTACACACCGGCGCATTGGTGTGTTGATTTACGAACTGGGATTTGTTTAATATCATATTATGTTCAAAGTTTGATTTGGTTGTTGTTGTTTTTTTCCAGGAAAATCCTAAGTTTAAATGGCTTTAAAACAAACCATTTCAATTCGATAGTCTCGCGTGAAACACTTGTCCTACTAGGATTAAATTCTAACACCGTGCCAACTCTGGTGCGCAAGTTGTAAGAAGTACGGTTATGTATTGATTTTATTGAACGATCTATTTCCGAAACAACCCAATATGAAAAAGTCAAATTCTCTACCGACCACTGATATCATTATGTTCATCCTGAGCTACGTCAGCGCACTGAGGAGGTTCAAAATGTGACCTAAGTTATCGCGCTTGCGTTTGATTTTTTTTTTTCCAGAATGAAAATTGGCTGGTTTCAGGGTAAAACTGACATGAATCATATTAGATTTACCCTGCAACAAACCAATTTCACCGTTACTTACCTCATAAAAAAAATTAGCCAATATACCGTTATTTACGTCATAAACTACAAGCCAATATGACGTTACTTATTTCGTAAACAAAGAGCAAACGTGCAATCCAATGGGATTCAAACATCGCGAATAGTAGTGCCTGTAGATATGGATAGTTACATACATATGCGCCATATTTGGCAAAGTCGATTACGTTTAAATCCCTGACAGGTTGTCATTGGTCAACTATTTTTAGCTTATCAAACGAACGGTCAGACAGTTTCACAAATCCCTGTGGAGAGAACTGAACTAACATTGCGCAGACTTGATCTACAAAAGGAGTAAACTTGACCATCGCCATGTCTCAGACCATCGTCCAGCTCCACAGAAATCCCGGCGTGCCCTGGGGTTTCCGGTTACAAGGCGGGCGTGACTTCTCTTCGGAACTTAGCGTCAAAAAGGTTGGTGTGTTGTATGTACCGGTAGTAAATGTGGTATGTTGGATGTCGAATTTGAAAAATAACCGGTTGCAGTGGCTATTCTTAGCCCCACCACACAAAAAAAAACCAAAAAAAACCAGACAAAGCTGTGTGTACTAGGATGCAATTAAACATTGTATATTAGAAATTATACATTTTCAATATAATAACAATAATAACTGTCAAGGAATTAATTTATTAATTTTCTTTTCCATATTTTGAACCAAATCAAAATTTTAGGACATTGTGAACTATGTATGACATCAACCTCGAAACGAAGTACTTTAAAAATTCGACGAAGTCAAGTCTTAGTCGCTGATCCCAGTGTAGATCGAACCCTCTTGGCATTACTGTCCTGCAATATTGCTATGTTGAAGTTAAGAGAATGAATAGAAATCTTAGGGTTCCTTTTCCTTGTTATCTGTAATCTGACAGCGAAAAATGATGACGTGATCCACCGTGCTTTTCAAGTCCGTTCTGTGTTGTTTGTTGTGTATTTTTTTTGTTTGTGTTTCTGGTAACAAGGATTGACGCTGTGTCTGAAAACAAAGTCGGCTCTGTGCAATATACATTCCTATAAACAGATACCGGCAGCGTGGGTGTGATAGTGTGGTTGTGTGGATGTTGAAGTGGGAACGGAGTAGTAGAGGCCTGACAGCGGTGTCTGACAGTGTGGGTCAGGCAAGGGGGGGGGCGTGATAATGTTGGGCGTGGCAGTGTGGGCGTGGCAGTGTGGGTGCATCTCAAGGGAGCTTTATAATTTAGAAGAGGTGTGCGTCGAGCCGTATGAATGAAATAGGAAATGTCTGCAATGAGCCTACGTTAAGACAAAAGGGCAATCCAATGAACGCTTCTGCTGAAAACCTTCATCGGGAAACGAAATAAAAACAAACGAGAATAAAATCTGAACGGGAACATTAACTTGATACACAGCACCGCAAATTAATGTTGAAAGACAATGTACAAGTTTTGATCATATCTTGACCTAATCAGAGAATAAACTTTCTTTTTTTTTTTTAATGCATTTCAAATGTAACAAAGTCTTGTGAACATGTTAGGTGCGTTGAACCCCAGTAAATTGTCAGACCGGGGATCTATCCCACAACTGTATCCAACCAGTGTAGAGTAGCTCTGATGGCAACTGGTCAATTCTCTTTTGTGGATCGGTCAGTGCTATGCGCGGAAGAGGTGGTAACTCTTCTGGGGAAACGGCCACTGTTTCTCTGGGAAGTGACCACAACCAAGTGACACAACAACCCAGCGCTTCATTTAGTAGACTTCATTTAATTCATGTCTTTTGGGAAGTGACCACAACCAAGTGACACACCAACCCAGCGCTTCATTTAGTAGACTTCATTTAATTCATGTCTTTTGGGAAGTGACCACAACCAAGTGACACACCAACCCAGCGCTTCATTTAGTAGACTTCATTTAATTCATGTCTTTTGGGAAGTGACCACAACCAAGTGACACACCAACCCAGCGCTTCATTTAGTAGACTTCATTTAATTCATGTCTTTTGGGAAGTGACCACAACCAAGTGACACACCAACCCAGCGCTTCATTTAGTAGACTTCATTTAATTCATGTCTTTTGGGAAGTGACCACAACCAAGTGACACACCAACCCAGCGCTTCATTTAGCAGACTTCATTTAATTCATGTCTTTTGGGAAGTGACCACAGCCAAGTGACACAACAACCCAGCGCTTTATTTAGTAGACTTCATTTAATTCATGTCTTTTGGGAAGTGACCACAGCCAAGTGACACAACAACCCAGCGCTTCATTTAGCAGACTTCATTTAATTCATGTCTTTTGGGAAGTGACCACAACCAAGTGACACAACAACCCAGCGCTTTATTTAGTAGACTTCATTTAATTCATGTCTTTTGGGAAGTGACCACAGCCAAGTGACACACCAACCCAGCGCTTTATTTAGCAGACTTCATTTAATTCATGTCTTTTGGGAAGTGACCACAACCAAGTGACACAACAACCCAGCGCTTTATTTAGTAGACTTCATTTAATTCATGTCTTTTGGGAAGTGACCACAACCAAGTGACACAACAACCCAGCGCTTTATTTAGTAGACTTCATTTAATTCATGTCTTTTGGGAAGTGACCACAGCCAAGTGACACACCAACCCAGCGCTTTATTTAGCAGACTTCATTTAATTCATGTCTTTTGGGAAGTGACCACAACCAAGTGACACAACAACCCAGCGCTTCATTTAGTAGACTTCATTTAATTCATGTCTTTATGGTGCCGATGATTTTCTTAAAAAATCGAATTGTTGAAGATCACATACAACGCCAGAGAAACCTTATAGCGCCTAATTTGTTAATAAACAGTGTGTAAACATTGGTTACGAAAATAGCGCAGAATGCACAGTGCGCTACACTATACGCGGGTAATAGGCTCACACCTTGCCAGGCTGGTGACGTCAGACGCGTTCCGCGGAATGCGTGAACTAGCCTCAAAGACAAAACGAAAAGAAATGAAAGATGGGTCTGTAGAGCTGACATTCAAGAGCACGTTGCTAGGCAACCTGTCAACAATGGGTAACATACGGCGCTGGGGCTGGTATAAGGGAGAAGTTTGTTGTGTTCCAGCAGCAGGAAATGAAAAATAGCATGTTTCGGTTTGCTTTCAATTTCAAGTTTCTTCATCGTGATTTAACATTACAGTAAATTAAGATTGCGTAAAGCTTAAGAAGTTAATACAGCTGTTTTTATATAAGGGCAAATTTACTAACTTGGCCCAGGGGTGTCTACACAGGAGGAGGGAGGAAGCTACTGCTTCTACTCTGAGAGGGGGGGGGGGTAAAAATCCTCCCCCTGCCCAAGACCATTCTCCACTTTCGATGGGGGCAGTCGGCCAAATCGATTTCGGTCCTACCTTCCTTCCACCCAAATGGCAGTCTCATCAGAATCTTTTAGCAACAGCAAAACAAAACACTTACCAGGGACCAAAAGCGTACCCTAAGGCAGCGGTTCCCATCCTCTGTTAAGCGTCCCTGTGGGGCCGTTTAGAGGTATGAAAAGATTGTATCGATAATTGCAGAAATCGGCCCCAAACAATTGTGTTTTTTTTTTACACTTCTTCCCATCAGAGAAACCATATTTCCATGTAAGTCTAATCAAAGGGTACGGGAGAAAAATAAAGGTTGGGAACCGCTGCTGCCCTAAGGAGTGGCACAAATTGAATGAATTTATTTTGTGTTAAGGGAGGGGGGTGGAGTTACACCTGGCCCTTGTGGTCATTATGACCAAATGTGGCTCGGACAGACGTACTGCCCAAAGGCGTAACTAGGGTTAGTGCCGCCCTGGGCGGGGCCAAGATTGTTTCCACTCCCTTCCACGACAAAAACTCTGCAGGTAGTCGAAAATGCTGCCTCCAGCCCCAAATTAAAATAAGAGGGGAAAAAAAGGAAACCAGGAGCGGATTACCCCCTTCGTAAGCCACTGGCAGTTCCCACCCTAAGATCTCAATTTGCTCCTCCTCTGGTTGAACAAGGCCAATATCGAGGGTCGCGTTTGCTTCCACCACGGGTAGATGTTCCTGACTAGGTTAAAAGGTACGGGGGGGGGGGGGGGGGGATGGATGCCCCTGACTAGGCCGGGGGGTGATAGATACTCTTGACTAGGTCTACCAAATCATAGCTATAAATAGGTGGATTTTCCCTTTTTAATTTCTTTTCTTAAATAACTAAATATCTATTATATCTCCTTTGTTGTTGTTTTCCTTGAGTCTACAAAGCAAGAAAAGCCCATCCTATTCCGGCAAAACTCCAGCAATCCCAAAGGTTTGTTCCATGTTTTGTTAAGAAAGCAATAAACGAATGAAAAGCTGCAAAGAACAAGTCATGAGGCCCCGAGCCGGCCGTTTATTTAACAGCACACTATCAAAAAGATTAAGTTTCACTACCGTAGGGAATTAACTTCAAATATTTAATCTTTTATGGGAGAGATAATTTGAGCTAACTTTTAACAAAATTAAAGTAGGTCAAATGATCCTGATTTTGAAATGTGATACAAACTATTTTGGTTCTTGTTGCGCACCGTTAGACGTGACAAGATTTTGGACATTTATTCTGTTTTAGATTTGGCTCGTTAGATGAAAAGACGTAACATGGAACTGAAAACCAGTATACAAAAAAAAAATAATAATAATAAGATACCAAAGCTGGTGATACTAGCAATAATCAAATTTAATTTTACTTATAGATATAAAAACGATATCAACTTACAGAGCAACAAGTGAAAAAGTACAATCCTCGAAAGATACAAATATTAATACATACACACAAAGAGAAAAGTCGTGTAAATTTCTAGGAAAATTGGCAAAAATCGCTTCCGGCTCGAAAAGCTGCCGCTAATTATTTATAGGAAGAATGCTGGAACCCTCCAGAAAAGAAATTTAAAAAATTGCATCAACCAATGGTATTCTCTATTAATAATTAGGGCATTTGCGAAAGTAAACAACCGTTTCCCAATCAAATATGGGTGGGTAAAAGAAGGGGCGCTGCACATTTAATTGGAGACGTCAAAATCAAAACAAAAAAGGGGGAGGGGAGTTGAGGTTGAATGCCATGCCCTGTGGTGAACTAAACAAGGGTCAACATACAAGCTAATCAACAGTCATGCTATTTGTATGTATTTATTTTAAGATTATCCACTGACAGAAAACAATTTAGTCCTTTTCTGTAGTTTTGTCCGTGTGCTATGTATGGGCTGATCACCTCAATCACCTTCGATTCGTCCAATCCTTATGATAAATGACCCAACGACCTGAACAGTGAGTACCTCAACGCCAACTATCAATGTAAAGTGTGTGCTCCTGATGGCTGGGCGGGTCTCGGGTTCAGACGTAAATGTAATGGTGAGCGCGGCGAAGACACCTCCTAGAGAAATAGTTGGAAATATCACCAGGGCCGGCCCTTCGGTCACTGACGCCCCTGGCACGAATGACTTTGGCCCCTTTGAAGAATAATCATAGAAATAATTTGTGCAAGGAAGAAACTGGGTGTAATATAATAAGTTGATTACTTAGATTGTTTTTTTTAACAAATGATGAACAATAAATTTATTTTCATAACTTGTATTGGGACAATATGAACAATTAGCCTACCGTGGGCAGTATGAACAATTAGCCTACCATGTGCAGTATGAACAATTAGCCTACCGTGGGCAGTATGAACAATTAGCCTACCGTGGGCAGTATGAACAATTAGCCTACCGTGGGAAATATGAACAATTAGCCTACCGTGGGCAATATGAACAATTAGCCTACCGTGGGCAGTATGAACAATTAGCCTACCATGGGCAATATGAAGAAATTAGCCTACCGTGGGCAATATGAACAATTAGCCTACCGTGGGCAGTATGAACAATTAGCCTACCGTGGGCAGTATGAACAATTAGCCTACCGTGGGAAATATGAACAATTAGCCTACCAGGGGAAATATGAACAATTAGCCTACCGTGGGCAGTATGAACAATTAGCCTACCGTGGGAAATATGAACAATTAGCCTACCATGGGAAATATGAACAATTAGCCTACCGTGGGCAATATGAACAATTAGCCTACCATGGGAAATATGAACAATTAGCCTACCGTGGGCAATATGAACAATTAGCCTACCGTGGGCAATATGAACAATTAGCCTACCGTGGGCAATATGAACAATTAGCCTACCGTGGGCAATATGAACAATTAGCCTACC
>CAXITT010000501.1:528907-578953 GCA_964033795.1 Lymnaea stagnalis | reverse complement strand
AAGATCGTATATGGCGCCATAAGCACATGGCGCCCACACTCATATAGATATTTGGAAGATCGTATATGGCGCCATAAGCACATGGCGCCCACACTCATATAGATATTTGGAAGATCGTATATGGCGCCATAAGCACATGGCGCCCACACTCATATAGATATTTGGAAGATCGTATATGGCGCCATAAGCACATGGCGCCCACACTCATATAGATATTTGGAAGATCGTATATGGCGCCATAAGCACATGGCGCCCACACTCATATAGATATTTGGAAGATCGTATATGGCGCCATAAGCACATGGCGCCCACACTCATATAGATATTTGGAAGATCGTATATGGCGCCATAAGCACACGGCGCCCACACTCATATAGATATTTGGAAGATCGTATATGGCGCCATAAGCACACGGCGCCCACACTCATATAGATATTTGGAAGATCGTATATGGCGCCATAAGCACATGGCGCCCACACTCATAGAGATATTTGGAAGATCGTATATGGCGCCATAAGCACATGGCGCCCACACTCATAGAGATATTTGGAAGATCGTATATGGCGCCATAAGCACATGGCGCCCACACTCATAGAGATATTTGGAAGATCGTATATGGCGCCATAAGCACATGGCGCCCACACTCATAGAGATATTTGGAAGATCGTATATGGCGCCATAAGCACATGGCGCCCACACTCATAGAGATATTTGGAAGATCGTATATGGCGCCATAAGCACATGGCGCCCACACTCATATAGATATTTGTAAGATCGTATATGGCGCCATAAGCACATGGCGCCCACACTCATAGAGATATTTGGAAGATCGTATATGGCGCCATAAGCACATGGCGCCCACTTTCATAGAGATATTTGGAAGATCGTATATGGCGCCATAAGCACATGGCGCCCACACTCATAGACATATTTGGAAGATCGTATATGGCGCCATAAGCACATGGCGCCCACACTCATATAGATGTTTGGAAGATCGTATATGGCGCCATAAGCACATGGCGCCCAGGGAAACTGCTCGAGTTGGCGGTACCCTCAGCCGGCCCTGAATATCACATCGTCGACCAGATATAGTCCCGAATAGGATCTCATGTAAGCTTTGAGACATCGCGGAGTGATACATCCCAAAGTGTTAACATCATGACAGTTGATGTGTACTCAGGTTTACTGACTCACGACAGCTTTTCTTGATCAAACACGGCCATCAATTTGCCATTCTCAGTCCATTCAGTGTGTAGGGAGGGGTGAGATGGGGTGGTCTGCACGGACGGCAATTTTGTTTGTTTTCTTTACATGGTGGGGGGCGGCATTTTCGGCCACTGTTTTTTTCATGGTGGATGCCGGAAACCATCCTCGCCTACCCCCGGGGGCTGCACTAATCTTAGGTACGCCACTGACCCTGACGTGAGAAGTTGACCTAGATACTTTATAGAGTAACACAAGACTTCGGCCGGCACGAGCGTACAGAGGTAGGCGTTTAGGGTATCAACAGCACGTGAGACTCTTGATATGAGAATAAATTGTGCTTTTCTGTTACCTGACGCCAGATTTTAAACCAAAACACAAAGTCAGTGGTCAGCAAACTCATTGGTCAAAAGAGCCAAAAATCAGCAGCAGAACGATTAAAAATTTATTTTCAAGAATCTGTCAAGAACCATGTTTTTGGGAGTCAAAACCGATTTGTGGCCGGCTGGCCAAGCCGTACTCAGGTCGCTAAAGAGCCGTGATTTGCCGACCCCTGCTTTAAGACATGTATGCAGCAACGTATGACTCAAAGGAGATACGCCCATTCGTAATGATCACATACATTTATATATTTTGATATAACTTCTATAAACATTCTGTTATAATTAAATATTAAAGTCGTTTGAGGTGAACACAAAAAACATATAATTATTATAAATATGGCAAGTGATGCAATGAGAAAACATATGAATACCTAACCCTATGGACACACCCTAATGTCAAATGTTATCAGTATTAAAAAGTTATAAACATATGCAGCTCATCATCTTGCCATGCGGCGATCATGATCTTAATGCTATATTCATTACTTATCAGTCTGCCTATCCCAAACTCTCTAAGCTAAAATGTTATCGTAGCTTAACAACAGATCTAGCTAGAGAGTTTCCCCACCCAAGATATTTTTAGATGCTTAAACTGTGCCAGAGCAACATCGCCTATAAATGTCAGACGTTCACAGACGCTACGACACACCAGGTACACACTCTTTGAATCCTTTAATTATCACAATTTTGCACAAAAAATGAACACAGGATGTTAAACAATCGTAATACAAGTGTCATTTTTGCGAGAACTGTCGGGAGTTGCACAGCAACTACGTGAAACAACAACCAAACTGTGATGTATCTCTAGGTATAATTACAACCTCTTCAGGCAAAGCAATAAAAACCAAATTGTGGACCACATGTAGCCCCTTGACATTCTCTTGAGAGCTGTTTATTTCGTTGCCATCGGAGAGACATAATTTAAGCGTACGAAGAAAGGAATGGAGGCATCGTGTGGAGAGATGTTTGTGCTGAAACAAGATGCGCTTCTGCCAGGGTAACAGAGGCATGGCAAGGGATATCATTCGGCACAATCATGTATATGTCTCCACGCGATTTGCAATCTGGGATGGCTGAAACGTGTGCTGGGATGGCTTTAGACGTGTGATGCGATAGTTGTACGTTTGTACTGGAATTGGTGTGTTCCTGAGCTGGGATAGTTGAAAACTAATTAATCGGTAGAAAATCGGTCATCGGCCTTACCGAACATATTGGCGATTAACCGACTAATCGGAACAAATTTAAATAATCTCTAGATATGAGATGTAAATCTGGATAATTTCAATAAAATATAGCACGTTCTTAATGATTTCGTCAATTTGTGTTGAACTTAGGTATTTCAAGACTCTAAGCTTGCCCACCCCACACCTACCCCTTCTATTTCATTGGCAATTGTTTTTTCGTGTGATGATGTCTGTGTTTAAACTACACCACGGTCACCAAACGACACTACGCATATTGCTCCATGAGATGTCAAGTCATAAATAGCTTGCTTTGACTTAAGCCATCAATAGCTTGCTTTTACTTAAGACATCAATAGCTTGCTTTGACTTAAGACATCAATAGCTTAATTTGACTTAAGACATCAATAGCTTGCTTTGACTTAAAACATCAATAGCTTGCTATGACTTAAGACAGCAATAGTTTTCTATAAATCAAGACACCAATAGCTTGCTATGACAAGACATCAGTAGCTTGTTATGATTTAAGACACCAATAGCTTGCTATGACTTAAGACACCATTTTTTGTGTTTGGCTGTTGATTGGGGCAACACAGCTGTAAAAGAGTGGGGCAACACAGCTGTAAAAAAGTGGGGCAACACAGTTGTAAAAAAGTGGGGCTACACAGCTGCAAAAGATTTGGGCAACACAGCTGTAAAAAAGTGGTGCAACACAGTTTTAAAAGAGTGGGGCAACACAGCTGTAAAAAAGTGGGGCAACACAGCTGTAAAAAAGTGGGGCAACACAGCTGTAAAAAAGTGGCGAAACACAGTTGAAAAGATTTGGGCAACACAGTTGTAAAAGATCTAGGCGCAAAATGGCAATGTTTAGGCAACAGAGAAGTACTCGCTTCTATTTCTCGACCAGGTTATAATCATAACAATTTTAAACAATATGCTATCCTCATTATACAATAGTAGCACTATCATTGTGATATATTATACAACAGTAGCACTATCATTGACCAATAGACCAATAGTAGCACTAGCATTGTGATATATTATACACTCGTGGCACTATCATTGTGACAATAGGTTTTCAATAGTAGCACTATCATTGTGACAATATATTATAATGATAGTAGATTTATCATTGTGATATATCATACGATAGGAGCACTTTAAATGTGATATATTATGCCAGGGGTCACACAAAAATTTTCACGGCGTGTCGGATAACGGGAAAATATGACGAGCGAGGGCCGGATAATCAAGTCTGTACATACTTGCAAGCCAGAACGAAAGCTATTGGGAAAAAAGGCGAAAAACTCAATTTTCCTTTCACCCATTTACAGTTTGTGGTAGTTGTCAGACTACAATATATTAGCGGGAATAGGCTTAACGGACAGTGATTATATTTTTTTAACCAGCATTTCCTAAAAATAAGTTACCTGGAAGGATTTTTTTTTAAAATTATGTCATCATTTGTTCGTTAATTCTTATTTAAATACATCTTGTTTTATAATGATCTGAGTTCTAGTTTGAAGCACGTTAAATTTCACCAATAACTTTATTTTTACCAGTGATAGACTGTGATAATGTGATATGTGCGTCCACTCAGTATAAATTAATAGCAAATACACGTCTGACCGCAGATTGTATCATAAACGTCGGTCATCTACTTTTAGTAGTTCAGTTTTTTGACGCCAGCTTAACTCGATCCCACCACGCACTGCGATGCGGACAGTTATTAAGAGTCATTTTACACACTGTAGGATTATTTATTTATTATTAAGATACCGTATTGTACTATTTTTGAGAAGATATTGAACGCTTTTAGTATTCTAAACATAATATTGAAATCTAAATTGTATCACGTCTCGTGTTCAATACGTTTTATCAAGCAAGTCCAAGTACCGTCGGCGGGCCGGATGAACTTGCCTCGCGGGCTGGATCCGGGCCGCGGGTCGTAGTTTGGTGACCCCTGTATTATGCAATAGTAGCACTTATCGTTGTGATAGATATCATAAAATATTATGAGTTACCTAAAATTGTAATTAATAAAAGCATTTCATTTTCAAAGTTAAAGAGGTGATAGTTAATTGGTATTCAACCCTTTCGCCAATCTTTCCCACCCTTGTTTGCGTTCAACTTTGAAATAGAAGTTTCTCACGTCCATTCTCTCTCCCACCCCAGATTCAACCTGGGAGTCCAGCTGAAGGTCAACTCAGGCCCGGAGACCGTATTGTCGGCATTGGCAACACAGGTACACAGAACCTAACACACATGCAGGCCAACCATCTTATCAAAAGTGCAGGCAACGTGGTTCAGTTTACAGTGATCAGGTACAGTAGCCTACACAAATAACATAGAGATGGTGTGGATGTTGAAAATAAGCCCGTAAATAAATTACATTTTTAACTATCTTGAGATGGAGGCTTTTTTTTTTGGGGGGGGGGGGGGGCAGTCGGTGGCAAGAAGACGCGAAGCCCATTTCACAAGTCCTTCACTAACTGTTTGCTAAATAATTTATAGAAATAAACTAATTAATTTAAAAATATAAATATATATATATTCTTGTAGGGAATTGAATGATCAAATAATATCTTTATGAATCGAACAGAAATCTGAACATTTATGTAAATACGTACCGTATTCTAAATTAAAATTTCATAATGAGATTAATTTTTTATTTTTTAACAACTAATTTTAATTCTTCTTCTCCAATTTTAAAGAAAGTTATGAATTTTTAAAAACTCGGAAACAAGGTCAATTATTAGACCACAAGTAAGTGTAGTCTCGACACCCGCTGTCTTCTAAAATAACTCAGTTGAAACTTTCAGCCCTCTTGCACACACAGTCAGTTATACATTATATAACAAACTCAATTTTTTTTTTCGGTGTTGTCACAATAATGTAAATACAAATTGTATTCATACAAAATGGGCCGAAGCATTGCAAATGAGATATTCTGATTGGCATTATTGAAGCATACAATTTTTTTTAATATTTTTTTTTTTTTACATTAAGAATAAGCTTGAATTACTTGCAGAATTTTGTTAAATGTTATGATTGTTGAAGTCTAAATAAGACCTAACAACCATTTGAAAGAGATCCAATGTGGAAAAACTGCATAAAATATTCCCTTAGTGCTGCTTAGAACTTTAACCATAGTTCAAGGTCACATATTTTAATGCATTTTAGGGGTCATTGGGTACAAAAAATGATATAAAATGACAGAACACTGTAATATACCAATGGAAGCCGCTATTCAAATGGAGATATGAATAAGAGATGCGAGAAGCAAGCTGACTTGCTACTAGCGGGTACAAAGACCAGCGAGCCAATCCCGAGGCTTTTGCTATTGGGCCGATGGATCGGCCTTTCGTCTTTTTCGCCTCAAGACTCCGATCCCATTCGTCTCATGAGGGTTAATTTTGGTAAAAACTAAGCATGTCAAATGAATAATAACGATTTTTTTGGTAAAAATTTTAATAACTAAAATCAAATTTCCGTAATACACTGGCTACTGGTGGCCCTATAATGGTTCAATCGTAATCGGAAGCGGCAAATAATTCAACTTTGTTTTTATCTTTTCGGTGCAACATCTAGAGATGACACTTAAACAAAATATTTTGGAAAGCACTGCAACGGGCGTGAGACCCACGGGGGTGCGCTTTTAACTTAACGTTACAATTTACAAGGCTTTACACGTTTACATTTTACCTTATATAGGCCATCAGTTAAATTTGGATATTTGTTTCTTAAATATCAGGATGGTCTTCTGAGATAAAAGGTTACATAACTAATGAAGGAAATGGTATAACAGGACTCGTGGAAGCTTGAATCGAAAAACATGACCATAACAGGACGTGTTGGCTTATTTCAAGCTTCCACACAAACCTTGTTCTACTATTCCCTTCACATGTGTTCTACTATTCCCTTCACAAACCTTGTTCAACTATTCCCTTCACATGTGTTCTACTATTCCCTTCACATACCTTGTTCTACTATTTCCTTCACATACCTTATTCTACTATTCCCTTCACATGTGTTCAACTATTTTCTTCACATACCTTGTTCTACTTTTCCCTTCACATACCTTGTTCTACTACTTCCTTCACATACCTTATTCTACTATTCCTTTCACATGTGTTCTACTATTTCCTTCACATACCTTTTTCTACTATTCCTTTCAAATAATTTGTTCTACTCTTCCCTTCACATACCTTGTTCTACTATTCCTTTCAAATAATTTGTTCTACTTTTCCCTTCAAACACCTTGTTCTACTATTTCCTTCACACAACTTGAACACAGTCCTTCATTCCTTATAACTAATGAAGTATCGGGTAGTATTTTCTGTATCCCTTCACCTTCCTCATTAAGGACGTTTAATATTTTAATTTTAGGCAGGAATTGTAAAAATTAATTCCAAGCAAGATAAAATAGGGATTACTGACATGAAAATTGGACATGCAAAATCACTGATTCCCTTTTTATGTACGATATGCCCAGAGCAGGAATAAAAACCTTTTTACCCTTTGTAGACCGCATGTCCTGTGTTAAACTGCGCATGTCCCGAATAATCCCAGTAATTTCCTCTTTCATTTCTCCAGAGGACCTTCAACAGATTTCTCAAGCATCAAACCTTCAGGACCTGTGAAATTCTCTCCCTGGAAATACAACCAACAGCAACAACAACAGAACCACTTTTAGCTCTATGGGTGTACGCATGTCTAAACTGAAATCACGTGATCAACCTGTCACCAATATTCTGTCTGTGAAGCTACAGTGATGAAACCTGGCAACACTTTCACAAGTGACAAAACTTTTGTCCTAAATGTTTGATTGGAACATTGAATATATTTATGTCATTTTCATTGAGCTTTCTTGCTTCAGGCTTGTGATTTGTGACCTCTTCGTCAAATAAATAAATTATTATTTTTGTATCTGCTGCTATTATTAGAGAAAATTGTGTGCTAAGAATAAGTAGGGTATGTAACATGATTGGCTGAGAAAAAGTTAACCTTTGGCAAAGAAAAGGCCTACCGGATGTGATATAGAGCATGTTTCAAAGAGTAGGCCCACCGGATGTGATAAGAGTATGTTTTAAAGAGTAGGCCTATCGGAGGTGATAAGAGTCTGTTGTACTTCCAGCCCTGTACAAAGCATTGTGACAAAACCAAACATTCTTTGTCATGTCATTTGTTCTCAGGACCGATGAAGGTTGCGGTCAGCACCAGACGGCACTTTTTTCTTTAGATGGAGAGACGGCATTTTCGGTCAACTGCAAGGGGCGGGGGGGGGGTTCGTGGAAGGGGTGGCAAAACATTTGGTCCTCCCCGGGTGGCATTACCCCTAGCTAGGCCACTGTTTGTTCTTAACAAGTCATCTGTGTATGATGGGCTGTCCTGCTAAATTGTGTGATTTCATCGGGGTTTGTAAGATGTTATATATTCGTGCGCTTCAAAATTTCACCACCGGCACTTGTACAAGTCAATTCGTGGATACATAAAAGTCAGTGCCGTACACTTACACATTTGCACCGGAACTAGACAGTGTTATCATAAAGTCATTTTGACCAGATTAGTGTTGGTGAGGAACCCATTTATTCCAGATCTTGAGATCTAACAACAGAGGGTGGATATGTGAATGAGGTTACAAAATACTTACAAACCTCCCCATTTACTTACGTACCAGTGGATGATACAATCGAGGTCTTACAATTCTTATGTCTAGCTAGCCATGCAGATACGAACATTAGCCTTTACGGAAGCTTTCCTCCAAAAATAGATTGTGACAAGAGTTATGTCAATATAATGTGTCACCTGGGGGAGGGAAGGGGGAAAAGATCGTCATTTTCACATCTCCTGGTTAAATTTTAAAAACACCGCTGGTGGAAGGAAAGGCTTGACAAATTGTTGATGAATGTTGAACAACTTTCGAGATCTCACAATTTGTTGGACACAGAATATTATAATTAAGTTTTCTTTTTATTTTTTTTTTTCTTTTCTAAAAAGACATCAAGAAAGATGTCTCTGTTCAGCAAAGAGATTTAAAAAAAAAAAAAAAGAATGCCCGAATCCTAGTGACAATTTGAAACATTTCTATGGATTACCCGGTACTTATAACTTATAGAGAGTGACTAACAATAAATAAATACAGTTAAACTATAGGCCTGTAATCTATGATTAGAGGTCAAGAGATTAATTTCAACAATGTGATATTTAGACATCTGTATGAGATAAAGCCTACAAGCCTATAATCTTCTAGAACTATTTTTATTGTCTAGGAATATCGACCAGTAGCCAGCAACACTTGGATTTCTTCAAACCCATTAAGGGCCTACTACGTGTATTGTAGAATTGTACCACTGCAATGTTATTGTACTGTAACACTACACAAGTGTAATTGTAGAAAAGTTTTGTTGAACCTTGTGTTTGTAGCACAAATGTTGTAATCCTTACCCTGATGTGATGATTAGCGACTGTGATGTTTTCCTTGTAGGATAAAAATGGCCGACTATCCAAAGGAGAGTTCATTGAGCATAGTGTAGGCCTACAGTACCACATGCATGTCTGTTTACTATAGAGATACTAGAAATATAATCTTGTATAGCTAGAACATGTAAGTGTATCTTTCCATAGAAAGAAGTTATTTTTTTCCTCACTAAGAACCTTTGTTTGTTTTTTCAAACGTTGTAAAAAAAATGAATTTGATGTGAAATTTTGTACATGTAGACCCTTAGCTACTTGAGTGTAGTATTTTAAGAGTGGATCCAACAAAATAAAGATTGTTCTATTTATAGTAAAGATCCTGTTGGTAAATGTGCATGCATTTACAATCTTTTCTTGCATAATGTGTCTGCTTTATTCAAGCAATTTCCTTTTACAGTGGTTCTCATGTTATCCAGATATCAATAAAAAATGAAATGCAGATATGGACCACAGCCAGTTTCCAGGATGGTATAGAGGTACCGTACTGTTGAACTGAAGGATAATCTGATGGTGTAGGGATACTGTTGAGCTGAAGGATAATCTGATGATGTAGAGATAATGTTTAACTATATGTCTATGGCAGCTAAACCATGGATTAATAAGGAAGTAATAATTTTTAACTACGGTATATGTCGATTGGCACCTACAGTAGGATTAATGAGGAAGTCAAACAATACCGGTACAAAGAAATACTTTTTTAAAAACAAAAATGTCATGTATGGTACCGGTTCTTACAAGTATGAAATAAATGTCCTCCAAAACTTGAGAGTTCTATAAGTCAAATGTCCTCCAAAACTTGAGAGTTCTATAAGTCAAATGTCCTCCAAAACTTGAGAGTTCTATAAGTCAAATGTCCTCCAAAACTTGAGAGTTCTATAAGTCAAATGTCCTCCAAAACTTGAGAGTTCTATAAGTCAAATGTCCTCCAAAACTTGAGAGTTCTATAAGTCAAATGTCCTCCAAAACTTGAGAGTTCTATAAGTCAAATGTCCTCCAAAACTTGAGAGTTCTATAAGTCAAATGTCCTCCAAAACTTGAGAGTTCTATAAGTCAAATGTCCTCCAAAACTTGAGAGTTCTATAAGTCAAATGTCCTCCAAAACTTGAGAGTTCTATAAGTCAAATGTCCTCCAAAACTTGAGAGTTCTATAAGTCAAATGTCTAAACAAAAATATTTTAAAAAAGCCTGGAGTGCGCAGGACATAGAAACAAAATGACGTCATATGACTTTTTCTTAGGTTGCTCTATCTGTTAGTTTGTGCAGTTGGAGATTAGGAAGTGGGTCGAAATTGAGATTCAAACTTTGACCCTCAGAGAGGTCACAAGAGCCAGTGGAGGTCCCTGGTGACTTACTGCATGTAGGGCTGCACTGACATCATGGGTGGGTAAGTGTTCAAACTCAAAGTATCAGCTCAATTGGAGATCTGGAAGTGGATCACAATTGAGATGCAAGATTTGATCCGCACAGGTCACTGTCGGGTGACTAAGAGATCCTTGCTGACCAAACGGATCACGAAGGGTTGTAATTTCACCAGAATAGAGTACCAGCGGACACTGAAGGGTGACTAAAATCCTTGCTGGCCAAACGGAACATGAAGGGCTGTATTGTCACCAGAATGGAGTACCAGAGGTCACTGTCGGGTGACTAGAAATCCTTGCTGGCCAAACGGATCACGAAGGGTTGTATTGTCACCAGAATGGAGTACCAGAGGTCACTGTAGGGTGACTAGAAATCCTTGCTGGCCAAACGGATCATGAAGGGTTGTATTGTCACCAGAATGGAGTACCAGAGGTCACTGTAGGGTGACTAGAAATCCTTGCTGGCCAAACGGATCATGAAGGGCTGTATTGTCACCAGAATGGAGTACCAGATGTCACTGTAGGGTAACTAGAGATCCCTGCTGACCAAACGGATTATGAAGGGTTGTATTGTCACCAGAATGGAGTACCGGTCCCCATGCAAATTTCAAGTCCATAGGACGAAAGGAACAGATCGAAAACTGAGTTACAAGATTTGACCCAGACAAAATAGCAAGCTCAATAAAACTTTTTTCATTGAAATTCAAGGATATTTTACCATTGCAAAACCAAAAATCAATGAATCTTGACATTCTTATTTACTTACCATATCAAAACAATTTTTCAATTTTGCCTTAACTAAAAAAAAAATTATAAACTTAAATGTTGAACTTGAGAAAACTGTTGGCTGATTCAATGCAAAGTCAGTTCAACATCAATATTATCTCCACACAAGGAAATAAACACAGGCCTTCCATCTTCCAAATTATACAATACTCCAGATAACAACAACGCTTTTGGCATTGAGTCTAATGGGACCCGGGTCCGAATGGTGGCGCTGCGTGTCCGGGGCCATTTTGACTACATGCTATTCGGATGTCATTTGTGGTCGTTTATTTTAGTTAAACTGAACAATTAAGTTTACAAACATCTAGTCCATTCAATTATCTTTCATTTGATACCTCATTTTGTCTTACAAACCCAACAATAATATTTTAAATAGTTTGTTGTTTTTTATCTCAACCTCTCACTTCTGGTACCCGAGTGCTAATAGCCACTTCGTTTATAAATACTGGAACGTAAAAATGACCTGAGACAATTTTATTCAATTCTTTAAAACTTCACTATAAATTATAAATACATCACTGGGAGAAAAAGGTGTTTTTTTAAGGTTCTGTATTACTGGCACAAATCATAATAAAAATAAAACTACAAGGGGAAATAAATTTTAACAGTTTTAT
The DNA here is from genome assembly GCA_964033795.1 of Lymnaea stagnalis. Lineage (NCBI taxonomy): Eukaryota > Metazoa > Mollusca > Gastropoda > Lymnaeidae > Lymnaea > Lymnaea stagnalis. Next base: position 566,951 of record CAXITT010000501.1, on the reverse strand, counting down.
TCAATGTTAATATTTTTAACACAGATTGGTGTTACTATTAGTTTGGATCCTACTGGTACTACAAAATATAGTAAAAATGTCAACAGTAAGATATCATAACTCAATCTTTTAATGATAATAAAGTAAAAGCTTACTGAGTTCAGGGCAACACATAATTTGGGGTTGAAGTTGAATGTAAAAACAACAAATGCAATTTTCCATTAGAAAAATAATTATAATAATAGGCCTACTCACATTATCAATTTATATTTAAAAAATATTTATTTTAATCATTGCATGTTTTGTAGAAATATCTTCAGTTCCATGCAGCAGTGAAATGTGTGTCCCAGTGCTGTTATTTCAACAGTTAAAATTCATTAGTGCCATTATAATAAGTATCAGATATCTTTGTAAGAGACATTAACTAGCTCTACATTTCTGTAAAAGATAAATATAACCTTACAACAAAAAAAGTTCTAGAACAACACTGTTGCCTGATTTAATTACAAGCTTTGATAAAACTGGTCAGGTAAGACTACAGAAACCAGAAACTTTTATTGAGCCATATGTAGTACAATTTACAAAGCATTCTCAATCATTTGTACTGATATAGACACAAGTAGTGTCCCTCTGCATGGAGTTGGAGACATTATTTTAATTTTAAGTAATTTTAATTTGTTTTAATTCACATGACCACAATATGTCGAAGTAAATAACCAATCATCTCTAACCAGAGAAATAAGCCCAGGGGCACCACAAGGCTGCGTTCTCTCTCCTGTACTGTATACAATATATACCACTGATATTCAGAGCTCAAGCGACACCGTTCCAATCTTAAAATTTGCTGATGATACCACCATTGTTGGCTTAATATCTGAAGGAGAAGGCCCATACCACAATTTAGTTACAAGCTTTATCGATTGGTGCGATGAAAATTTTCTCCAGCATATCTCAAAAACAAAGGAAATGGTTGTTGATTTCCAGAGTGGGTGGGGAACACCAGATTACAGATCTCAACATAAAAAATCAAAGTGTAGAGAAAGTGGAGACATACAAGTACTTAGGCGTCACCATTAATAATAAGCTAACATGGCATGAGCACAGCTAAATGCTGTATAAGATATCCAACCAAAGACTGTTCTACCTCAAAAAACTGTACAATTTCAGCGTAAACGATTCATTAACTTATTCTACAGTGCAACAATTGGAAGCCTCCTTAATTTCAGTATGACCTGCTGGTGTGGGAATTCACTGTCTGATATTAAACACTGCATAAACCGACTAATCAAGAAAGCTAGGAACATAACACAAACTAAACATCCTTCACTTGAAGAACTATTTGAAGAAAGATGTTTTTGTAAAACTCAACACATTTTGGATGATACCCCAGGTACATCCCACCCTCTTTATCACAAATACTTAGGATCAGGCCGTTCGGGATGAATTCTTTCCATCACGGCGAGGACTGAAATACTCGGTATATAAAAATTCTTTTGTTCCCCAATCTGTACGAATTTACCGGCATGCTCCTTCTGAAATCACACACTTCATGAGAACTAATAAGTATCCGATTTAGCTAAGAGAACTCACTGAATGGCTGTTTGAGATAATTTATCATAAATGTCTTGTCTTCGAATTGTTTTATTTATGTGCTGAAAATTTATAATGCAATCAAAAAACATTTCCATTTATTTGGATCAATAAAAGAATCTTATCTTATCTTATGACGCTACTCAGACTTTTTAACATACCAGTCTTGCGTTTTTCATCATTCTTCAAATGTAATCTCCCCTGCCCATCATCAAAAACAGCTATGGAAGAGTTAACAAATATATATCAGTGAAATATCAGTTTAGATATCTGGGAGCTTAATCTTCTTTTGTTCACAATCTCAGGCTACATGATCTTCTGAAAGGTTTATATCATTACGCTATATACATCAATAGTAGTTAACATGCACACACATGTTTATTTCAGTAACTTTTTAAATCCATTTTACAGTATCCCTAGATTATTTTTAGTACACAAGTTCAACCATCATTCTGAGTCCTCGCCATCCTCTTTAGCTCTAATGTGCCTCCTTCACTCTGACTCCTCACCATCCTCTTTAGCTCTAATGTGCCTTCTGACATTTTTTCTAGACTTAAAAGTGCTGGCTACCTGTTCTGTTTCACTTTCTCTATTAACATTTCCTGACTCAGAATCCACATCTTCATCTGTTGTTTCAGATGAAACTTTGAGTGTGGTTGCATCACAACTATTTGTGTTTACTAGCTGATTAGAATTAGAATGATTTTTTATTAGTTTGGGCTTAGAAAATGTTATTTTGCCCTGTGAACAGGCGGCATTACCGACATCAAATTTAGGATCTTCCTCAAGTAATCGGAGAGAATTTATTTCCTTTTGGCTCTGCTGCTTGCGCTCCTCTAAGAAGGCCAAGGCGGTCATTGTATTGGATTTTTCAGACATATCTTTCTCTGAGATATCAGCAAGGGAGTAACAGGTGTATTTTTCTGGATGTTTCTTGAAATCTGGAATAGGTTGACAGCCTTTTCTTTGAGGTCGGTAGGGACGTCTAAATATGTTATCCTTTTCTACACAACTATCTTCTCCATTACCAATGTCACTTCTCTCTAGGGATCTACTATGATTTCGAGACACGAAATCTGAGTTCTTTGTCTCACTTAGTCTATGCCTAGGTCTATTACTTCTTTCCCTTTCTTTAGCCTGTTTTTCTAATTCATCATCATCTTCAGGATCAGCTTTCATGATCTCTGCCTGATCTAGACTCAAAACTTTAGATTTGAGAAAGGCAGAGTGTTTATCTTCTAAGGCTCCTAAGCTAGCAAACACATCTTTGCTTCGGGAGACAAACAAATCTGTGCCAGAACGGAGGCTAAAGTTCGATTTTGAATCATCATCTTCATCTTGTTTATTGGAGTACATCGTGATATATCTGTTGATGTAATGAAAATCGATTATGCTAATAAAGCTGATAATTTGATATGTAACTTTATTTCTCCTATAAGAAAATATAATGTTGCTACTAATAGCAAGTACCAGGAAACTCTCAGACTACTGGTATTTAAAATAAATAAATTTATGATTTTTCAAAGAAAATCCTTAAATTTTAAATTACAATAATTACGTTTTATAACATAATTTAAACTTACACCACCAAAGACTTGGATACATTCTACCAACTTCAAAGTATAAATAATTAGATATTATAAGTCATTAATTTTTTAAAATGTGTTATAGAAGTTTTGTACATGATTAAATTTTCTAAGAACATTCATTAAAAATTTGATTCATAATATTATTAATAACCACATGTACTTATATCTAATCTTAGTTTAAACTTTTTCTCTTTGTGATGCTGACTGCTGTACCTACACTCTTCCACCTCACTACTCCCCTCTACTGATGGCATCATTACCTTTAACTTACTTTTCAGCCTTTTGTATCCTTTCTCTTTCCCCTCACCCTACTCCAACCTCTCCTAGGTGCTCTAGGACCTCATCATAATATTATGAATAATTGATTTAATTAATTATAAAAACCTCTCCACCAGGGTTGCCTACCATGAGTAAATTTACAGACAGTCCGTAAAAATGTTACCTTAAGGTAGAGCCAGGGCCATCTTAACAGCAAAGTAAATGCACAGAGGCCCACTATTCCTCTATAACCTATTCGAGTAATGTTAGGAAAAGCTGTAGGGACCCATGTTGGCCCATTCATTATGACCAGTGTTTCTTTCAGACAATATCATTGGCACTGCCCCTGCTATACAATAACATCAATTCATTCCAGTTGTGGTGCCCTTCAAGGTAATAGCTTTGGACCAAGCTTAGTTTCATCCATGGGATGTACATAGTCAAAATATCTAATTTAACAAACTAAAGGCTAAAGGAATCATATTTTGGAAGCTGGTAGAAAATCATTTTAATAATTAAATTAACATCCAGTGCTTTTTTTGTAGATAAAAAGGTATCAGTACTGTCTTTTTGGTTGTGGAAGGAGCAGAAATAAAAGTTATAGTAGAAAGCTCCTGAACGAACCTGGAGATGAGCCCCCCCCCCCCCCCCAAGATTTTTTTTAATTTAAAAATTAAAAGTGGTTTTTTTTTTATTATTTGATTTTTTTTTTTTTTTTTTTCTTTTTAAAAGGTATCAGTACTGTCTTTTTGGGTGTGGAAGGAGCAGAAATAAAAGTTATAGTAGAAAGCTCCTGAACGAACCTGGAGATGAGCCCCCCCCCCCCCCTCAATTTTTTTATTACATTCAAAATGCAAGGGTGGATTTTGGAGCATACCTGAATTTAGTTTGCATCATTCCCGATTTAATTCGTGAGCAATTTAAATTTACCTGGTTTTACTTGCACAAATATTCTTTGTTAAAAAAAAAAAAAGTTTGGCTAACAACATTAGATCTATACATGTTGAACAAAAAGAAAAAACTATACTATAACTTCAAACATTTTTATAATTATTTTATTTTTAATATTTCCAAGCTTTACAGACACAAAAGAAGGAGAGCGAACAATATTTTGTAAAAATTCTTTGGATTTCTTTATGGCCATTTAGAACTGCTCATTATCATTATTAAAATAATTTTTTTATAGAAGTAGATGGCATAGTTATGTAAAGAAGATAGGATATATTTACAAAATGGATAATTTATTAAGTAATAAATAACTATAAACATTTAGTAAGTAATAAAACACTTTTCTACTAAACTTCATTTTAGCCTATATAATTTAATTTCAAAACACATTTTTAACAATTGTTTGGCCTGAAGTTTTCTATGGATATTCCTAACCCTATTATGAAGGTCCTTTAGTAGTATAAATGCTTTACACAGAAGGCAAATTTTTGTTGGTGCTTTCAGATTAAATTGCATTAGTGCTACTCAATTTTATATCCATATTATCCCATTATGGTGAGGTTTCACTGTACATACATTCAATAAAACAAAGATAATTTAATAATTATTTAAATAATTAACACAATTTATTGTGTTTTTAGGATTACTCAATTTTTTTTAATTCACAAAAAAAGTAAAATAATTATTAAATTCCAACACTTCTAATACCACCTCTCCCTGTGCCAACAATGAACATTATTGCCAAAAATTCAGAAACAATTAATGTGTTATCAAACTGTTATTTTTAGTAACACTGCTGCCATATTGGGAACCTAATTTGCAAAAATGTATAATTTTATCTCAGATTTTAAATATTAACCCCTTAGATTCTATGTGGTTAAAATAATATTCAAATTGAGGGTCTTAGGTTCTCATACAAATGAATAGATACCGGTGCCGGTACTGATCTTCCATTGAAGCAACTCCCCAGGTGCAGGATAGCATAGCCTATGCCATAGGTCATAGGGGAAAGTCCACCAGATATAGGCAGGTACCAGGGAAATAAGTATAAACTTTAAGTAACCTATAATTCAAATGATTAAGACGAAGAATATTTTTTTCATATTTTTTTTTTTTTGAGCTGGCAACAATAACATTATTAACATCTTATTACCTATTACCAGGCATTCAGTGTCATTCACCATCATCATGCCCATTCCCTGACTGAGTAAACAGTAAACTAATCCAGAAGAAGAATAGAGTTAAGCAGTAAACTTATTTGGTAGAGAAGTTAAGTAACAACCACTCATACAGTGACTGCACATTGCACTGCAACAAACATTGTTTAAAGTACTTTTTAAAAGGCTTACTAACTTTACTTTACTGTTAAACTCATAAAAATAACCATTAAATTTACCTCGTTAAACTCTTTTTTGGTCCAAAAAAAAATATTTTTATAGTTTATCCATAGTTCTGAGGTAATTTAAAATATATATTAGTTGTTACTACTATTTGTTAAAGCACTAGTGGTATGCCTATTTATTAGACAACTATTATATTATTAATTATTAAAAATTATTTGCTGTGCTTCAAAATCTTCAAGACGAGAGTTTACCTTTTGATTATGCTTCTTCAAATTTGTAATTTAAAAATATTAACGGATAAAATTGATATGAGCTAGCAATAATATAGATTACATTTAAATAAAAACAATGAATTTAAAAATCAAAATAAGTTTGTGAAATTCAACATTAATTTTGCTTATTAAAAATAAGAAAATAATCTTAATAAATATCTTCAATTTAACGATTTCCACAACAATAACCAGGCCATTCATTATGATAGCTTTAGTGCATTATACTATGTATACGTCTTGACGGGGCGATGGTATCTCAGTCGTATCACTAATCTGAAGGTAATTAATATTAATAACTCTCATATAAGCCACCAAGACATGGAAAATGTACACTAGCCATGCCAGACAACTGAACTATATACACCTACGCCTGTTACGTAAACATCCTGGCCTTATAAAGGCCCTGAACAAAGGCCCTGGTACAGAAGCTCCCCAACCGGCTGGCTTTATCAGCATCCTCACATTCTTACAAAAAATGACAAACCATATGAACAGGACATGGTGCGGGAATGCCAGACTGCCTAAAAAAAAACTAATGTACGGTGAACTTTCATATGGAAACGCTCAGCTGTTGGGCAGGGGGAAAACGCTTTTAAGACTGCATAAACATGTACCTCAAATGAGCTCAAATCCATGGACATCGACCTGAACTCACAGGAAACGCTTGCTTTGGAGCGCAGAAGCTGGCGAGACAGACACAGTGTTGGAGCCCATGTTCAGAGAATAAACGTACTGCTCAAAGAAAGCACATATCAAGGAAAAGCAGAATCGGGTCAAATCCATCGACCTCAAGACACGTGTGCCTTACATGCTTTCAAGTACAAATTGGAGTAGCAACCAACCGAAGTAGGCCTACTCACCGTTGAATATAGCCCTAACAGAGCCTAACGTAGCTTTTTTTTTAGCCCGGAGACAAGATTCATCCCTCCCCACCCCCCACCCCACCCTTCAACGCTGAAACCCATTTAGGTACACCCGCTTGTCTGGCGCAACTCCATAATTATTATTCTTTTTTAGAAATAGGTAAATTTAATTTATAATTATAGATGTCCTTTGTTGTACCGATGAAGGCATTGGCCAAAACGTTTTAATTTGTATTAGGTATAATTATAATCATAATTAAAGATTAATATATTATTGTTTTATTTACACAAATTGTTTCTCATAAATTAGTCTACTTAAAAGCTTTGTCGCAGTCCAACTCTCTGCCTTTTTTTATTGCAGGGATCAACGTTTAATGAGTGTGTTGTTATGTTTTTATCCCATCAGTGCATTAGATCAAAATTAAGAGTATAGGCCCTAGTTCACGGAACCCCTAGGTCTATGTTTGTCGAGACCTTCGTTAGTTTACGGATCAGACGGGTCTTAAATGTACGGCGTGTACACTACCTTTGCCTTTATGTAAAAACTACGACTTCCGCCGGTTGATATCTTTGTTTGAAGCTCTATAATTTGACTCTAAAAATTCAAAAGGGACATAGATTTATAGCATTTATATTAATTTACAGCGTTAACAAAAAAATCAACATGAGTGGGGGTGTGTACGGTGGAGGTAAGTGTTTTGATTATGTCGAATATTTTAGGCTAAGGCGCCTAGCATTTTTTTTTTTGCTTTGATTTTGATTCCTCTATTCAGTAATTCTATCTGTTTACTAAAAATTCATAATACTATGATAGTCACTATGATTTTTATGTATTTCACTGATATCATTAAATTTAATATAATGAATAATGCATTAATAATTAATATATATATATGTCAGTATATGGCTTTTCTGTTTACCAAATCTACGGCGTCCATGACTAGGTACTTTAGTGAAAAAATTCAAAATAATTTTTTTGATTATTACACCAGTTATTTAGAGCAAATTTCGGCTAAAACCGAGGACGGCTGCCACAGCGTCTTTTGTGTCTTTATTATAGTTGCAGTGAATTAGAGTTTAGGTTAGGTTTAGGGATCGATTTAGGGTTCAGGTTAGGCATAGGGATCGATTTAGGGTTCAGGTTAATCACACTCACAGGGATCGATTTAGGGTTCAGGTTAGGCATAGGGATCGATTTAGGGATACATTCGTGAAATTCAATAAAAAAGTGGCAGGCGTCCCCATTTTTAACCCAAATTTCAAACATAAAATAGGATCTCCAATACTGGACTACGCGGGCTAAAAAACCTGCCGGCTTTGCATGGTACATTTCTGTAACCAGCCGTGAAGGGCGGGTTTCGGTATATGTCGGGCTTGTTCGTTCCTATGCGTCATTTTCTAAAAATAAATAAGTTTCAGTCTTAAACTTTATTTGCTGAAGAATTCCGGTCACGGTGGTATAAATGCTGAGTCATTCTGACCTGTTTCAGACTAACAGTTGGAGCGTAAACTTGGGTAAGTGTAAACATGTTGATCGGTTATTTTTTTGTTATACCCAGTAAAAGGTTAAAACTTTTACATAATGCAAGCTTGATCACTTTTACTTCGAAATCATTTATTGTTAGCGTTACTGGCTATTTCAGGAATTTAAGATATCGTTCGAAAAAAAAAAATCCACATGTTATGAAAAAAAGGTGGCCATCTTTTTTTACATAATTTTATTGACCGGAGGAAGGTGAAATTATTAGGAATAAACGCTTTAAATAAAACATTTCTAAGTCATTGAAAGATCTGATTAAATAAAAATTGTTGATTCTAATATGAATAAACAATATAAATGTATTCAAGAAAATATTTAAACAATTTTTTTTTTTAGTTTGTACAATTATTCTATATTAAACAAGAAATTGATCAATTTGCAAATATGAACTCCTCTTCAACAACGACAATGTATTTATTAGCTATTAATAATTATTAGATAAACTAATACTAGTATTAGTTATAAGGGTGTATTTTTAGACTTATATTCATACTTGAATTAAATTAATGAAATAAATACATTTTAATACGAGGGAAATTTCTTTTATTTGTGTGATTTGATTGTAAACAATCTTTTCTTTGTCAGTCCACTCTAATTATTATTCTTTTATTATTTGATAAACCAAGACTATACCTATATTCATACTACCTAATTAAATTATTAAATATATTTAACACTGGGGACATTCCTTTAATTTATTTTGTCTCATTAAAGTGATTTTTGTCTAAAAAGCAATTTATATTTGCAATGACATTAGCTTATACTTGAGTCTGTCTTGAGCATTTTCCTTTGTTTTTGCTATAGATTCCACTTGGGAAATGCATTGCAACCTGAAGGAGATCAATAAACAACCCAATTTGATGCTGACAATGATGTTGTTTTTAATCTACCTATCGATGAGAATGAAGTGTTGCCACTGTTGCTAGAACTCCGGCGCCACGAACCATGTCCACGATCTTTTGAGACAGTTATTGCTCTGTCTTTAGGATATATTAAGACCACTGTTAAATTATTTTGTAAGTTGATATTATTTAACATAGATCATGAAGAAATAACATTGTCAATTTTAGTTTCTAATGTTCTAATGTGAGATTTTCATTTTGTTAATTTATATTTTGATTGAAATTGCTTTTGTAATACTTGAATATTCTGTTACATTTGGGTTGTCACTATCTATTTGTAATGAAAATTTCATTGTAGTAGCTTTATTAGTTTAAAAGTTATTTATTTAAGTGTAAAAATGTCTCTGCCGCGGTCGCTTTTCATGAAATATTTTTTCTAACGTCGCATAAATTTTTCTGATCTGCATTTTATTTATTTTAAATTTACCTTACTTTTAGATGGACATTATCACATTATCTATTTGTTTTGAAAATTTCATTGCAGTCGCTTTATTAGTTTAAAAGTTGTCTATTTAAGTGTAAAAATGTCTCGGCCGCAGTCGCTTTTCATGAAATATTTTTTCTAACGTTGCATAAATTTTTCTGACCTGCATTTTATTTATTTTAAATGCGCCTTACTTTTAGATGGACTTTATCTGTTTGTATTGAAAATTTTATAGCAATAGCTTCATTTGTTTAGTAATCATGTCATTTTTTGTAAAATTAAATTTTCGACTACTGTCATTATCAACGCCATGTGCAAATAAAATCACATTTTTTCAAATATAATAAGTTAATTCACAATTCATGTGTTTTGTTTTGTTAAACATTGTATTGTAAATGTTTCCTCCGAATTTGAGAGCTATAACTTTAATAGCCAAAAAGATACATGCAAAATAGTATTTAAAGAGTAATAATGCGATCACAGTCTTAAAAATTAAATGCAAAGCCGAATAGTGGGGAAAAATTAATCACTAAAAAATTCATAACTTTAAGTGATAGAAAGATTATCTTGGTGTCATTGGAAAGCTTAGAGCCAGCTCTTTCCAATGATATGCTCTTTGTGTATGTCGGATGTATTTGAAAATTTGAGTTGGAGTGCCTATTAGGGTTCAGGTTAGGCATAAGGATCGATTTAGGGATATTTTCGTGAATTTCAATAAAAAAGGGGCAGGCGTCCCCATTTTTAACCCAAATTTCAAACATAAAAGAAACCAGAATCAACTTTTTATCGTAAGTACTTTTTGAGCTGCGAATTTTTAAAGTGTGAGTTTGTTTGGTATTTTTAACTATGGCCGAAACCTCCACATCTTGTGACCTCACTCCGCATCCTCTTATCACTAAAATACTGTTTAGGGTCGACTTATTTTAAACTTTCAACTTTGGCACGTGAACAATTAATTAAAGCTTTCCCTTACCAATGGTTTAATAGTTTTTGCACACGGCAAACTCTTACGAATGAAACTGTGAGATAGTATTACGATATAGCCATTATGTTAGTGGTTGTGAATGGTTGCCAATGACAACGTATTGCACACGGAAAATTCTGATCATTTATAATATGGACGCTACAGTGTTTTTAAAGCTCAAATTAAAACGTTCCAGTTTGAATGTCTTCAAAATGCATTATGAAACACAAGTTATCAAATATTTTGATGTAAATAGTGGTAATAATTAAATATTTCCTAAGTATCTGCAACTTCTGCCATTAAAAAGGGGGGCGTGAGCCACACCATGTCGAAATTAGGCTGAGTGACCTTATGTTGATATGGGTCACAGGGACAAGCGCAACAAACGTCGGACACGAGAGCATTGGCACACTTATACTTCAATATCTAATGCTTTTCACGATTTAATATGAAAGACCTGTTCTTTTTATTTCACAAAATGTTTTGTATGCAAAGGTGCCTTATATATACCAAAGATTTTCAAAATAAAGGTCGCTTGAAAAAGCAAAATAGCTGGATCGAAATGTAGGCCAAGATGTCTTCCAAAGTGAAAAGGCGGAAGGGGAACATATTTATATATCAAAAGGACTCATTTATTAATGAATTGACACTCACATTAAAAGATTAAAAAGTCGGATTTTACTGCGCTGACGCCCATTTCCGATACAAATTTTGAAGTAGTCTCCCTTGCTTTACCGCAGTATCTAACAATACCCGTACATGCTATATAGTCTATATTATATAAGGCAACACATCCCATTAGCCTTATTACTAACCTGATTTTCCTCACTTAATTAAAGTTGATATAAAGAGCCGAAAAACTGAATGGAAATGTAGGTCAACATTTCTCCAAATGTGAATGGGCGGAGTCCGACCTTAATTATGGGCCAAAAGGACTCCTGTATTATTAAAATTACACTCATATCAAAAAATTAAAAACTCAGATTCCATTGCGCCATCTCACATTTCCGATACAAATTTTTTAGGAGTGTTCTTTAACGAAGAACCTCAGTAAATTTAAGTAATAAAGTGCAAGTTCCTTGTTCATTTTTACTATGGACTGCACCTCCACACATTATCACTAATTGCAGTAAATTTAATAAATATGATATGGATGTTCTGTTTACAAAGTCTTCCACCCATTATAAATAGGTCTATAGATAGTCTATGCAATGTAAGGCTAGATGTCCCTCTAAAAATAATACTGCTTTTGGCTTTTGACTACTAATTGTCAACTTTTGCACTGAATAATTCATTTAAGTTTTTCCTGACCAATGATTTAAAAATGTTTGCACACACCTTCGTTGTTTTGTTGCATCCTTTTTCAGGTTTTCCCATACTTTGTTTCGCTTATTTCCTTTTCTATAACCTGATCATAGTCTCTCTCCCTTATTACCACTTAGACTAAACAGCAACATACTCTGTTGACTGTGACGCGCTCCAAACATGATAAATCACAAAATGTCAAGGCAAGGAGAAAATGCTTCCTGAGTTTGCCCATATAATCAAAAGTTTACACTGGACTGATGTCTTAAGAACAATAGCACTAATCATAGAAAAACTAAAGAACTTCACAAAAACAGTTAAGTTCAATTGTAAAAAATCACATTTGACACAGTGTGACAGACAGATCATTCTCTCTTTGTTTAATGCATGGGCCTTGTTTTTATTTCAGATCATCAAAAGGAAAGAATTTGATAGATTTTTAATTAAATAATTGTTAAATGATCTTCATCTTATTTAATGTATGTAAAGTGAAACATCACCATAATACAATAATAGGGATACGTAAAATTGGTTAGTACTAATGCAAGGTTTTTACAATATTCCATGCAAATTTTATCAAAATAAACCTTTTTTTTTTTTTGTTTTAAAATCTCTTGCAGTTAGGGAATTATGGAGTGTTCAAGTTCTCCATGTTTTAGTGGAATGCAATAGTGCTGTATGAAAATATACTTTTTTTATATTCGTTAGTTTTTAAGAAAGTAACTTGAAAAAAAAAATTCATGTGCGAATGATTATACAAAAATGTTGGGACCTGTGCCATGACTGTGTTGTATCCTTATTTGTGTTTTACTTTCCCAATTTACTTGGCTAATTTGTAGTAATTCAAAGAAATCTGTTCATAATCTGTTTCACTAAAAATATAATTTCTCAGATGAAGTTGGAGCTGTGGTGTTTGACATTGGATCCTATTCATTTCGAGCTGGCTTTGCTGGAGAAGATACACCAAAAGTATGCCTATAATACCTGTTTTAGCCTTATAGATATTTTTTAAAATCTTTATTTTCTGGGTGAGGGTAAGAGGATTAAAGATTTGTTAAAAATTAACAAAGTGCAATTGTTATTGCTATTATGCATCCTAAATTTATTTTTCCTAATATCTTCCAGAAAAGGTCATATTGACATGATATAATTAGCTGGTGAATTGCAGTTGAAAGTTACCTGTGAAGGATCGTTGGAAAACAAAACCAACTCGTTTTACCTGTTCCATAATATTATCAATCACCACTGGTTATTCACAGTTGATAACTCAGCAGTTATCACTTTTTCTAAAATACATAAGTTGTTTAGACAGTTTTGGAGTCAATACATATTTACTTTATACTTTAAAAAAACAGTCCTGGATTGCCTGTCATCAGCATAACTTAAATACATGCAACAGAGACATAATAACACAATTACTGACCTTTGCTTTGAATAGAAATGGTAGTGACAGTCATCTGAGAATATAGGAAGTTAATCTATATTGGATCCAATTGCCATTCCCCAAAAAATAATTTCAGTGACGACTCATTTTTCACAGTACATAACCCAAATAGCTTGCCACGGGTGTGCTGTATTTTATATGACATGGGGTGTGAGTACTTGAGTACCCACTTAATACAAATAAATATTTTATTTATTATGGTATTTTTGTAAATAACGCATTGATACAAATTATTAGATTTTAAGATATTTCTGTAAAAAGAAAATATTGTTTCCAAAACCCTCCACCGAAAATAATGGTTATCATTTTTATAGATACAGTTTTTACATGCTTAAAATATTTATCTATTGCAAAAGCCTAAGTTTTTCCTTTCTATACAAAGGCAGAGATTCCAACTCATGTTGGAGCACTTGATGACCTTGAAAGTGCCATGGAAATGGAAAATGGTGGTGATAATAACGTTACCCCAAAGCGTTACTTGATTGATACAGTTTACATGAAGCATCCTGTAAAGGATATGGAGCTTACCACTTTTCTTAAAGATGGGATGAGTGAGTAAATCATTGATTACATAGTCAATTTTATATTTGTTTTTATGTCTATGCAACTAAAAACTAATTATCATTAAAGATCAAACTCTATGAGTATGGCACTCTTCTTGATGCCCACTCATCCAAATATTCACATTTATCATAATTAAGCAAAAACAAAAATAAATTTTTGCCAAGGTTTAATTAAAATTCAGTAAATTATGGATAAAAAATAATAGAGATCAAAGAGAAATACTTTTGCAGTTTTATAGTAAAGTTATCAAGTTTACTCTGTAGTATTTTGTTCGGCTAACGGGAATTTAATCGAAATAAATTTCGTCGACGGTAAATTGATAGATGGAAATTTGAACTAACGGAAATTTAGTCAAATCTTTTTTTCAGTTCACGTATTAAAATTTTCGTCAAGTTTCTTTTTGAACGCACTATGCTATATAGTAAAACAAAATAATGCGTACAAAAAAAAAATTTGAAGCAAAATTTTAACGTAAAAACTGAAAAAAAAGATTTGACCAAATTTCCTTTCAATCAAATTATCATCAAGCAATTTACCCTTGACGAAATTTCTTTCGATCAAATTTCCTTGAGAGCCTGTCAATGATAAAAATCTTCATTTTCTTTAAAGTTTTGTTGAGTATTGTCAGGGCTCGAGTCCTACACAACATGCAAATTGAGACTAATCTGAGCATGCTTAATTCCTTAGAATTAACATCTAAATGAGCTGTTGTGTCATTTAGACAAAACTTTTGACATGTCCCACAGCCTCAAGTAATAAATTGCATTGCCACTGAAATGAAGAAAAAGCTTTTAAATGTTGAACATTTCTATATTGGTCAGTCTACTACAGTTTCTTCACAGTCATTGTTGTTTTTATTTGTGCCTCTGTTGATTGGAAAGACCCAGTCACTTTCTTTCTTGATTTTCCAAAAGCAGATCCACACTCTATTGAAGTCACTCACATAGGTTCAGAAATTACTTTCTGGATTGGGGATTGTAATAATTGTGCAAGTGTAATGCATTGATGAAAGTCAGATGTTTTCAATAATTGAGTGAAAAATGTCCACAGCTTATAAAAGGTCATTGCATATGTAATAGGCTTAAATAGTGCATTTCAGACACAACTGATTCTGTTCCTGGTCTTCATCATTTTTTTTTCAGAAGTTGTGTGCTGTGTAGTTTCAGTCACCCACAAATATGTCTGGAAAATATGTTTAGCTAGATGTGTTGCTTCAAGCCATAAAGCTATATGAGCAGTTAGGGAGACATATTCTGCATAGTCATTTCTTGAAAGGAAGCTTAAGTTCAACTCATAAAGCTTAGCAGAAATCTGTGTCCTTAACAAGATCATGAAAACAGAAGATTATTTGTTAAACCATACAGATGCTGTTCAAGAAATAAAATATTTTCTATAACCCTACAAATAGATGAATTCAAATTTCCATGAGCCCATCAGCCAATTCATATCTCAGTTTGTGAAATTGAACAAAATTAAAGATATGTGCCCTGCCCATATCTGAAAGAAGTCATGAAATATTGAGGCCGTGTCTTCTCGTGTTTTATGAGTCCCATAGGCCCATCCTTCTTGTGTATGGGATTATTTACCATATGCCACAAAATGGCTGACAAACATATCACAGCCAAGATAATAATAAATCTAAAAAAGTTGATAATGCTGAACTGCAAGTGCAAGATTATTCCAGTTTGTGTGAAATCTTCTAATGGAATTTGTTTTCTTTTATGCACTATTTGTTTTAGAAACTCCATTTGAAGGTGAAGATCATCAGCTACTGTGGTGCTTATATTATCAGAATGGCCAACTGGTCAACTGGTTTGCATTGTGTTTTATAGACATGTCAACTAAAGAATATGTGTTATGAAATATTAAAGATTCCCAGATGACGTGTTTACTTTATAGATATGTTCTGAATGAGTTTGAAACAGGAAAGAAAATAATTTTTGGATTTAAAAATGGAGCAGGGGCAAAGTATATCACTGCCCTTTAATATGCTTTATTTTGATAATCTGACCATATAAAAAAATTAAATTATTTAAGTTTACATTGTAATAATTTAAATGCTTACTTAAAAAGATTTTAATACTTGTTTCAGTTGAAAACTGGGACATTTTTGAGAAAGTGATGGATTATGTGTACAGCAGGAGCATTAAATCAGATTCCAATCTTCATCCAGTTCTAATGTCAGAGGCTGCTGTGAGTACTGCTTAGCAATAGTTAAAGAACCTTTGAACCAATAGTAATGGATTATGCAAATGAATTATTTCCTTTCATTGAAACATTACCTAGAACTATACCAGCCATAACCTTTTGATATTAAAACAATCATTTTTTTACATTTATTTTGTGGAGACATACTTGCTGTCAGTCGTATTATTTTAAGCCATCTTGCTGTTAACTAGATTACTCTTTCAATGAAACTCTTCAAGATCAAGAATTCAAAGAAATTATTTATATGTGTAAAATGAAACTTTTTTTCACTTGTCACTTAACTATTACGCCATTTTGTTTTTCCATACATAGTTATTTTTTGCAACTCTCTTTAAATATGTTACTAGTATAAATTTCAATTGGACCATTTAAATTCTTCAATTTGATCAAGAATATTATCATTTCTAATTCAACAGTGGATTACTAAAGCCAAAAGAGAACAGCTGACAGAGATTATGTTTGAGAAATATAACGTCCCTGCATTTTTCTTGTGCAAAAATCCAGTACTGTCAGCGTATCCTTGTCCAAGTTTACACCAATAATATTTTATTTCTTTTTAATTGTTAAACTGCCAGACATACAGAGACAAAGATACAGAGCTTTATAAGTAAATTGTATAATCCGTCTTATTTCATTGAAATGGATGATATTTACCAGATCCCACTCCAGCTAAAGTTATATAGTTAATGAAATAAAGAAATTAAAGCCATCTGAAATGTGAATAATTTGTTTATTCACTTGAATAGATATAAGAATATAGAATAACTACTCAGTCTGCAAGTAGCAGACAAGCTAAATCTTAAGCATGTTAAATCTTTAGAGGATAGAAATGCAAATGTCAACATGAGTATAAATCATTAAATTAACATTTTTAGCAATGACTTTAGTACATATTTTCTTCCCAAAGTGTTTATATGGTATTAAAATGCTGTTAAATTAATTTGTAAAGGCTTTTTTTTTTATTGAGCTTAACCATGTGGCTCAGTTTTGCTAATGGAAGATCAACAGCACTGATTGTAGACAGTGGTGCAACACAGACTTCTGCTGTACCAGTTTATGATGGTTATGTCATTAGTCAGTGTGAGTTTTATTCTAAAACAGTATTTCGTTTTAAAACAAAATATTTTCATTTAGGAAGAGTTACAGTTATATGAATTTGCATATTTTTCTTCAAGTTACCAGGTTTTATTTAAAGTTGGTTGTCTTCATGTTTCCAGACATAGTGAAATCTCCATTGGCTGGTGACTTTGTCACAGCAGAATGTAAGAAGATGATGGAGGAAATGGGCATTGAGATAGTCCCACCATACATGATTGCTAGCAAGGTCAGTTTTATACACACTGCAAGCTTCATTCTCTTATCACTAGTCGCACTCTGTTATCTCCAGTCACAAAGTCTGGAGATCAAATCCTTGAGCAATCAGTTAATTGTTTTAATTGCTTTTTCAATTAAAGATGAAGAATTGCATGACTCCCTGCTTGGAATAAATAGATTAAGGGAGAATTGAAACTAAACATAAGGGAAAATTTAAATTCCTTTCTTTTCTGCAGGAAATTGTAGCAGATGGACAGCCGGCAAAATGGAAAAAGAAGGAAAATCTTAATGTGACCAAATCATTTCATAATTACATGACCAAGGTCAGTCAAATTTCATGACCATAGATGATTCATCTGCTTTGAATTTGAGAACAATGTACTTTTGTATTATTTGATTTTGTCAAATGTAGGTATTGCTGTAAGATTAAAATGTTAAGCAAGACGCTATACCATATCAATATTTCTTTTACTTATTTTTTTAATGGGGATATTGTTAAAATAATATTTTCTCACATGATAGGATGTTCTCCAAGATTTTGCTGCGACTATTGTTCAGGTCTCGGATTCACCATATGAACAAAGGTTAGTTTTGATTTATTATATATTAATCATCAAATAATCTTTTATCATAGGCAAGCATTTAATTTTAAATGTAATAATATGGATGACCTTTGTACTGCCAGTGTCTTATTATTTGTTAAAAAGAAGTTTGATTGTTGACAATGCCATCCTAGTGCTGCACATTTTTTCTTTCTGACAGTCAAGCAGATACCATGCCCACTGTACATTATGAGTTCCCTCATGGCTACAATCAAGATTTTGGCAGTGAACGATTTAAAGTTTGTGAAGGACTTTTTGATCCATCATTTATAAAGGTTGTGATTTATATTAATCTGGTTTTCTCTTAAAACCTAGAATTAAGTTATTTGTTTGTTTTAATTGTTTGTTTTATTAAACTTTAAAATTTGTTTCATCGGAATTGATATAGAGAAATAAGTTAATTAATAGCTTGAATCTAATTATGCAGCTGTTAAAAGATGTATGCTTGGACAGTAGAATAGTTGTCACCATTTTTCACTGATAGTTTTATACCAGAGATGATTACAAATAATATTTATTAAGCCATCCTAAAATATCAATGCAGACCTGTTTACCAGCAAACTCTTAAAATCGTACTATATCACAAAATCGTTCAATACCTTATACTTATAATAAAAAATAAACATACAGTATATATATTGTATACACCTCAAAATCGTTAATGGTACGCCAAAATCGTAAGAGTAAACAGGTCTGTCAGTGGAATATAAGGAAGCTTACATTAACTCTCAAGTACCATTTTGTTCCAGGAGTCTGGGGGTAACTCCATGTTGGGTGTTGGTCACGTTGTAACATCTAGTGTGGGAATGTGTGACATTGACATTCGACCAGTAAGTAAACCTGTGTTGTCAGAAAGTTCGAGCTTGTCCCCAAAATTAATTTAAATTCTTTTGATTGTCAAGTACAAACAGCTATTTAGCATTGTAGGCGTTGCATTGTGTTTCTAATATTAGTTTATGTGTATTTTTATAGGCTTTGTTTTTGACACTATTATTCTTTCTCTGTAGAGTTTGTATGGCAGTGTAATTTGTGTGGGAGGGAACACACTGCTGCAAGGATTCACAGACCGACTCAACAGAGACTTAAGTACCAAGACGCCACCTGTAAGACTATTTTACTTACAATCACCACTATCATCATATTAATACAGCAGAACTAAATCCATTAATTTCTTAATATTGATATTTTTACCAGGACATGCATAATTATTTACATCATACAATTTGGTGAACATGAAACCCAGGGCCGGCGCTAGACATTTTTAGGTTTGGTGAAAATAGGCTATTGTCGCCCACTGGAAAATTATGGGAAAAGTTCAGAAAAAAAAAAATCGTAGCTCTAAATGAATGGCTGGCAAGCTGAAGAACTGGCGCTCAGTAGCGGAAGAGTTAATAATAACTCTAGACACTTTCAATAGCAATACTAGATTTTAAGTGAAATTATTCCTTCAAAACAAAAGGTAACAATACACTCTTGAAATTTTAATTTCGACATAACAAACTATATCGAATTTATGATTGCATGTGCGGCGTCAAATTTAATTTTTCCGTCTTTGGCAGTTTGGGCACTGTGGCCCCTGTGTGATGATCAGGTATCGTACCCACCTTGAGGCGGCCCTGATGAAACTTTTTATTAGAGTTGGCTCTTCTTGTTAAAAAGTCCATTCAAAATATTCCACTCTGTAATGAGCATGGAAAATGATTACCTATTTTGAAACTGACTAATAATTTTTGTTCTCGACCAAACGATTAAAATATTTATAATTATTTTGTAGTGAAAGCTTCTTTTTAAGTATAATCTATTTAATAATACTTTAAGGGTTTTTTTATTGTTGTTGTTTTTTTTTGTTTTTTTTTTACAAACATACCAAATAAATTAGATCTATAATTAATTAGAAACTCAAACACTTATTTCCAGTACCATAAAAACTGCTCGCTTGGGGTGTGGGTCAGCTGATATGGAAGGGGTATCAAAAAAAATATCAGGAAAAAGCTATCATTTCCAAAAATAGATTAACTTTTACAAATGTATTCTCTGATAACTGGCTCTTACAATCAGATCAAAGGTTGTTGTGTCGTTGGAGTTGATTGATCTGCTATTAATATTGATGAACTGGTTGATGTAACTGGAGATTGCATTATTTGAGTCCGATAATGATTTAATAATATTTCCAATGCTAAAAAATTGCTGTGGGTTAATTGCTGGCGCTGTGGCGAGTGATACTTATGGAACGGAGTTGTTTTGCCAGTTCTAAAAAATATAGGAACTTAAACTTCTACTTTACCAATCTATAAATATGTCAATCTGACCTTGCAGTGAGGAACATTAGGAAAATGAACTTTGGGAAAGCCTAATAAAAATGATAATTGACTAAAAATCAGAGTTGTAAAACATATAATTAATAATCAGTTGGCCAAAAGAAACAATATTATATCCCTACTATGTGTTCCTCAAAATTGATTTTTGTGATTGGACTACTCTTCATAAACTATTTTCTCTTTGACAGAGCATGAGATTGAAAGTCATTGCAGCCTCCAGTACTTCTGAGCGCAGATTTAGTAGTTGGATAGGGGGCTCCATTCTTGCATCTTTGGTAAGTTACATGTTCTGTATTACATTAGTGTCAAAGCTTCACATAAATGACATGATCAAAAATATACATTCACATTTCTCCTCTGTGTTTTAAATGAAAGTGTTTGTCAACAAGCAGGTTATTTGTATGAAGATGATTTATGTGAAAGGTCTGAATTAAGTCCTCAAAAAGCTTGAGCAAAGATTAAAGTCTCACCTGCTGAAACAGTTAACTAAAGCAATGCTTATTTCATCTGTGTCTTGGAATATCAATAATCTTATAATTATAATACTTACATTTGCTTTTGAGATGTATAATTCATGGCATACAATTTGTTGTGGATTTTCAAAGCTTCTTCGAAAAGCACAATAAGCAACAGATTGAATGTTGAGAATTGCATGAGGTTGGCATGAAAATTCTAACATAATTTTTTTTTTCTATTTAAATCATCCCCTTTAAAATATGTCATAAGTTTAAATTTTATTGAATATTAAATGAAAAATCTGTTTTCGAGGTTTTAATTTTACCTTTTTAAAGCCGTTTTAATATAAATTGGAGTCACTTTGCTTCCTTAAAATGGGCTCATGCCTTAGTAAAGTTTTGGAACCTGTGCTTTATCCTTGAACTTCATTTACAAGGCTACAGTTTATATCTGCTCGATATATAATAATAATAAAGTTTATTTCAAAAACACGCTTCATCCCCAAAGGCTCGAAGCGCGGTACAAAGTCGAGAAAAAAAAAGAAAAAAATATATAATTTACCACATTTAAAACAAACGAATCACTACAAAACTAATTACAAGCATACCCATACCAAGTCAAAGTCATTCTACCCATTTCAACCCTAAGCAACACAGCCAATATGCATTAGACGATCATCCCAGAAGGTGTTTGCGAAATAGATTTGTCTTTAATAAATCGGTTTTAAAGGACTCCAGTATCTGGTTGTTTCTGAGAGCGACAGGAAGGGCGTCCAAATTGTTGGACCAGCAAATGCAAAAGTGCGCTTTCTGTAGGTCTCAAGGCGAACACGTGGTGTCGAGAGTTTGCCAATATCGGATGAGCGGAGTTGTCTAGTGGGTACATTTTTCAGATAGGACGGTGCCAGGTCATGTAAGCAGCGGTAGCACAAAGTTGCAATTTTGTACTCTATGCAAGCATGTTAAAAAAATTTGTGAAATTTTTGTTTCAGCACTCCATTTTTAACTTGAAATAATTAAATTTGACTACTTATTAAATATTGATGTTGTAATTTATTTCCTGACCAGGGAGCATTCCAGCAGATGTGGGTGTCTAAACAGGAGTATGAGGAGGGTGGTAAACAGATAGTTGAGAGGAAATGTCCATGAGCCACTGTTATAATTATTTCTTTTACTGTAACCTCATTAAATACATATTTTGCTAGCATTTTTGTCCATTTACAAATATTATTTCATACATTTCTTGCATTGATAATGATATGCTTGACAAATGCTTCAGAATTGAACTACCTTGATGTAAAAAATTTGAATTAACATGTCATATTTGAAGACACTGTTGTAGACTTATCATTTCTTCAAGTATAGTAACCAATCTGTGTATGTTCAAATGTGAGTTCATCAATTTGTTGTTCCTTGGCAGTGAAAAATTGAAGCAATTACTTGTATACATTTCTGTTAATGTTTTATTTAATATCTAGTACTGTAGATTGTGCATTTTTGACAGGTCCTTATGATTATGACTTATATTTTGGAAAGCCCTTGAAAAATTTACATAAACCAATACATTTTAACAATTGTGTATGGTATCATAAATTTATATTCAAAGTATGTTGGCTGATTTTTGGATATTATGCACACTACAATCCCCAGAAAGATTGGGAGCTGTTTGCTTTTTTAAGAGTTAAGAGCATGATCTTTGTGCAAAACAAGGTAACACCTTACGTGTATTTTAAATTAACAAAGAACACATGATATTGATCAAGAATATTATTTTATTTGTGTTTACACTTTGATCCCAAACTGTTTTTTTTTTTAGTTCTATTTATAACATGATGGCACACACTCAAACGTACACACAAACACACACTAAGCTTGGAGAAGTTTGGAAAGAAATCAAAACCAGATCTTTGCCCCCAAAGGTCAAGGATCAATAACATAATAAGAGAGTGTATTATTAAATAAAGAAGGGGGAAACTGACAAGTGGAAATGGAACAATTATTGCACACAAAAATCCACTACATTATATTCATACACCAGGTGAAAGAAGAGGAACAAAAATGATACTACTACCCACTACACAATAATCGAGTAACTGATTAGATTTTTAAAATATAATTTCAAGACAGCTACCACAAATTGAAGCTACATGATAAAATCTACAATAGTTACCAAAGAATAATCAAATACATTAAGAAATACATCCTATATCAATTAAAATAATATGTCAATCTGGTTACTACTTTCAAAAAAAAAAATTCTTCGAAGGCAGCTTAGAATAAACGCTTACTTAACATTTCCAAAATTTGTAAATACCATCTTTCAACAAATAAATGGGACAAGATATTTTGCTTATCTGCCATCTTGATACATTTAAGCACTAATTGCATAAATATCTCCAAATGAAAACTTTAAATGAATAGAAATTGATTATTTTTAAGTCAGATTTCGACTGGCATCTTATCAAATATAAAAGTCTTTAAAACAGACTTCCTTTTAAGCTTCAATAGAGTTTTCAACTTTAATACAAATTTTAAACTCATTTACAATATTAAAATTAATCTTTACATGAAATTAACATTAACTTGCCAGTCCTGAAATGAATTGAGTGTCCATGTACAAAAATGACTGGGTGAGGGGTAGCTGTGACTAGAGAACAGTTTTAGTCATTAGAAGTACTGTACCTACTTATTTGATGGCTAACATTTGCCAACAATTGCAAGGAGCAACTAGTGAACATTTCCGCTGTTAACTTTGCACAAAGAGATAAGTTTGAATATCAATATCCTTTATTGTGAAAATGCATTAAATCTTTAAGCTTAGCCACCATTACAAAAATCAAGCTATGTTTATTAGTGGTCCTGTATAATTAAAAACTGTGATAAATTATGGCTGCATTATAGTCTGTTAGAATTTCTTTACTTTTAAGTACAAAATACACAAACGGACAGACAGTAATGAAAAGCTTGAATTATCCAACAAGACTAATAGGAGAAAAAAGTGTTCACTATTGACTACATGAGTAAAAATTGATTCTTACAGAGATAACTGCTAACAACATATAATGTAATATAATATATATTATACTGATATATTTATAGCAAATGCATTAAAATAACGCCAAAGAAAACAAATGAAAAAAACTTTACTACATTTACATGATTTAAAGAAAATTCCATACCAAAAGGTTTATCTTTCATTAAACAGAGCATGGGCATAAGAAAAAATGAAATGGATTATTGCCAGGTTACATGCAAAAAAGTTAAAATGTCTGTTGTCTGAATATATAAATGGGTTAGACAACAAAAGACTCTTTATAAAACAAAACAACAATCCTCAATAATGTTTACTCTTCTTCATTATATTATATCCATTATTTAGATTAATAAATTTTCTTTTTGTAAACCTGATTATCCCTGTTCCAATTTTGAAGAAAAAAAATTAATTTGTTTGTAATATTCTAATGTAATACAAGCTGAAGCTGTTTAGAATGTTCATATTTATTTCATTAACACATTTTATGGCAATAACGTTAAAACTGAAATTTTACCCAATTTTTTTTTTTTTTCATTCTCAGTAAAATAAAATGATGTGAGTCTTTTATTCCTAGGTGCATTTGCGTAAACAAATTTGTCAATGCCAGTGTTTCGGTGCAGTCCAATAACAAACTTAATGCCCAGCCTATTAAATTCATTCATGAAAAATATTAATTGTTAATAAAATACCTAGAAATGAAAAGACCTTTCAACACACAATAGAAATAGTTGGGATGAAATATCAGTGGACAAACAGCACTGGATCAAGTGTGAATAATGGAAAGACTATATTCAATTACATTTGTTGTAGCACAAAAAACAACCACATCATAGCAATATTTGAATAATTATTTATATAGCACAGTCCATTTAATATTTCACGGTCACAATACATAATAACCAACCTATGGATCACAAAATATTTACAAATTTCAAAATGTACCCGATTTATGCAAACAGTATTTTGAAACCATCAATGTAACAATAAAAATTGATAGAGCTGCTACATACCCCACAGCAGAGATTAGCCTCAAAGGTGAATTAGTAACACCGACTGCCAGTGTCTTTTATAGTGATTAACATTCTTCACAAATGAGATATTTACCAATCTGTCAATGAACTTTTATATCTGGTGTGGAACTGTTGCTCTAGAGCATAATACACTCACAATTTAGTATGTTTGCTAACATTATTGTTGCACAGAGACTATCATAAATACCAGTTTCTGGACTTAGATACTTGGAAATCATACAATGGCATATAATATATATATAAAACTTAATGTAATATATATATAATTAACATGGTGGTAAAGGAAAGGGTCTTCAAATTTGTTCGCTTAACAAAGGTTTTAAAAATAGAAATATTTTTTTTATTAAAGTATTAATTTAGATAATACTGGTTAATCTTTAACTTAAAATTGCATTAGAATTGTTCAGTCATACAAAGCAATAATTACAGAGGCCTTATTTCTTTATGTCCCTGTGTTCGTATTGTCATAGACCAGGCCTGCACAACTCAAAATGTAAGGCGGGCCGTAATACTTTATGAAAAATTTGTGCGGGCCAAAAGAAAATAGGACAGGGGAAAGCTATTAAGAAAATAATAGGAATAAATAATATTTCGTTACTCTACGGCCGCAAAGTGGGTGCTGGCGAGCGGCCTGCGGACCGTATGTTGTGCAGGCCTGTCATAGACCATTAGTTATTTCATGTCAATGTATACCAAAAGTAATTAGTCTCAAAGAGAATCAAAATGCTGGGATTGATCATTGAAAGTTCGAACCTGTTAAAACTGAAATCAATTCTAGTCTAGAAAGTGGTGATATAATAAAATTCCTAGTGCTTATGATGATCAAACTAAATCTTGGCGCCAATACACAAAATGTTGTTTTTTTAACAATAGACATGGAAAAATTGCTATAAATGTTGCCTTTCTCAATATTTAAGTCAAGTCTAATCATTTTTTCATAAACCTGTTAAAGTGCATTGAACTAAACTTGTTGGGCGTTTTAATAGTCTAAAGCAGACTTTCAATATTTACTGACTGACATTAAAGATTATTCGTCTTACCTGCTAAATATAGTTGCTGATTAAAATTTTGATTTTCACAAAAAGCAACACAAAAAAAATAATTAATGATATATAAAGTTGGATCTACTTACTGACACATGAAAAAGAAATGTTTCAGAGACAAGCACAAAGAAAGTACCAGTTTAAGATTAGGGTGGCCTTACTGGATTTCTGAGAGTGAACTTAACTGGAAAAAAGCCATTAAGACATGGCCATATTGTTTTGACTAGAGATTTCTTTTTAACTTACAGCACACCTGCCTTTAGAAGTACCTAAAAAGTGTGTAGTACAGATGTGATTATATTTAATAAAATTAAAAAAGATAATTTAAAAAAGATTATTCAAATTCCATATTTTTGTAGTTCATGTGGCAAATTTACAAAACAATATTTTAAACCATTTTGAAATACTTGATGGCACAATGGTTAAGAAAACACATGTTACACCAATTATGCAAAGTGTGTTAGATAGTCATCAAATGTTAACCCCATTTGAATGCATACTACTATTCTTATCTATTATAACAGCAACTTTATCATCTTTCATAAATCAATTGGTTTACTCTAAAAGAAAACTTGTTGGAAAAAAATTAAACTTTTCTATTTGCAGAGTTAAAAGTAGAGAAAATTTTGTCATTTAACATGCAAGCATAACTTTTTATTCTCTTAAACAGGTCAGCCAAAGAAAAAAACCTTGAGGAAAAAATTGGAAATTGATAACTTTGTTTATTTTCTTAAACTCCCACACTGAAATGTCCCTGTTCACAATAATTTGATTAAGTTTTAATGCAGTGTTGAATTTCTGTGTGATATACAATAACAAAAATAGACATGACAAAAACAAATTAATTGTCCATTGAACAAAATAATTGAGGAAAATAATAACAGATAAGAAGTATGGTGGTGATGGTATGCGTCAATGTCCATTTAAGTGCATGAGCTTTCTCACAGGGGATAAATATAATTAAAATAATTCAATACTCAAAAAGGAAATATCTGACTATGGCGTGATAGCTCACTGAAATTGTTTTTTAAGCAACTTTAACTAGATGCTTAATTTACCTCTAAGAAATAATCATGATTTTGTTTAATAAGATATTGAAAATTTTAAGACAACATGCTTGTATATACAGTTAACTGCTAAACTGTTAAAAATTAATTATACACTCTCTTAAAAATAAGTTGGGTTTTTTTTCCATCTGTTTACTAACTTTGACTAAAAAAAGAAAATTTACTATAAAATATATACTTAACATTAGCAACTAAAAAATAACAGAAAGAGAACAATTTTCTGTCAAATTATGCCATTCTTTGTTTTAGATTTATTCTTTGTAAATTTTTTAAAAATTTGTTTTATATAGTCACTATTTTAAGAGTGAACCCCTATGAAATTTAATAAAAGGAAATGATGGAAAAGTTTAATAAAACACAAATGGAACACAACTCAAAAGGAAGTATTATATTAGTGGTGTTAATGATTACTTCAAAGTTAAAAATAAAACCAAAATTTTAGATTTTATAAATTTTTTAAAAATAAATTTCTTTAAAGCACAAAAAATTTACAAAAAAAAGGGGTTGTTTTTTATGCTTGTAAATAAAGGAGAACAATTATGTAATTTAATGTTTCACTTGCAGACTACACCGGATACTAATTAACTATATACCAGATACTATGTAATTAAATATATATTTTAGTAGTTAATACAAGATAGCAGTTTTGCACTTTTGAAGAGACTTTGGTTTTTAAATATATTTTTTCAAATAATTGTAGATTATGTGTTTTCCCTAGTTCATGTTTTAACCTATAACTATTTAACTTAATTGGAATGTGATGACTGACTAACAATGAAAATTTTATGGAAGTGATCAAAATGAAAATTAATTTATACAATTAATACAATGCTAAGCCACCAGAAAATATGAAATGTAATTATAAAATGAAAGAAAATTATTACAAATTTAGTACCGTAACAATATAAACTATCTTCCCTTTCAAAAGAGATGGGGAAAAATGAGAATGCTCACTTTACATGCCATAATAAATGCTATATGAGGCTGAATAAAATAGAAGCGTTAACAAAATATGTTCATTGAAAAATACAAGATTTCCTACTTATTGACTTTAACCAAAAATCAAGCTCCACTTCCAGTAATGCGACAGCCCTGACAGTCCCTTTTATTACTGTAAATTAGTATTTTTATTTGCTGCTTATAATTTAAGAATACTTCCAAATCTTAAATTAAAATGTAGGAATTATTTTGCCTCTTACGCCATGAATAAAAAATAGTGAAAATATTAAAACAGCTTGTATTTATAAAATACTCAGCAAAGTTTTTTGACACATAAATTGCAAAACTCTAGACAAGTATTAGATAAAGCGTTATTAGCCCTTGATACAGAAACATAAAAGAAAAAAATCAAGCCTGATTAATGAACAATATTTGGGTTAATATAATTAACTACTTTTAAATAATTGAATGACTTTTTTGCCACAAGAATCACTTAAACATACTTCTCACTATGCAGCTAATCCTTTATTTTAACCCAAAAAACTTAATCAGAGAGACCCAATAATTATAATTAATATCTCAATAAATATCCATCTTTCAAAAATCTTTTTATTTTATTTTTGCAGTCTTTTTCTGGGTGGCTTAAAATAATTGAACAGGAAAAAAAAGTAATGTTTTTATTTTTTTTTACAATCAAATAATATTTGCTGAAACATACCTTGATTACAAAAAGTTCCTGTTTCACAATTGACAAAAATAACTTGTAAATATGTTTTAATAACTGGATTACCAACAATAAAGTCATTTTAAAGCAGTGAACCCAGAAAAATGTGTCCATAATATGATCATATAGCCACAAGACCAATGAAAAAATAAACATGAAATTCAAGACCCAAAAAATGGTTTCAAAACTTGAAATTATTTCTGTACAATTACAATTAATACAATACATTTGATCACACAATTTAAATGGAAGTGCTATTAAAAAACAGGAGATTGATTTATCAAAAAAACAAATTTATAGTTTCAAACCTTCAAAGTAATCTTGTGAAAAATCTTCATACTTCACTGACTTTCTACAAAAATATGTTGCCATGAAAGTGCCTTCGGAGAAAATTATGCTGCAGTCAGCATTTCTAGTATATTTCCTACAAACGGACAAAAGTATGTACTACAATAGTTTATAATCTTTCTCAGAACTAAAGTATTTCAAGTAATTAAATCAGTTAAAACTACACAACTTCAAAGTTCAATTTCTTTATTTGACCTATCAGTTAAGAGATTTTAAGTACAAGAATCCATGATTAATGAATCTTATTTCATTATTTATCAGGCCATGGAAGTGTTTGGTGTGACCTCATAGAAATAAAATGCCATCTGTTCTATAAATTAAAGCTTTCTTAAAATACATCCATCTTCATCAAAGCCAATTTTGTTGAAGGTGATTTGCAAAATTTTATTTATTTGATCTTAATCATTTGAATTTATTAGAATTTTAAAAAAATCATTTTTAACTAAATTAGTTTTGAAGAACAAGACTTTGCAAGGTCCAATTATATTGCAGCTCTGAAGGACTCTTTACAACATAACATGAGTATTAGGTACAGAAATCTGTCAAATGTTTGCCAACTATTTCAAGTAATTAAAAGCAAGCTGAAAATCTTTAAAACTTTTATTAAAAGCTAAATATAAGTAGTGTGCTGTAGCCTAAATAAGAAATTTTATTGCGTTAGCAAAGTATTTGATTTATATTGCAAAAAATCTATAAAAGCTAAATATTAGAAGTAGTGTGTTTTAACCTAAATAAGAAGTTTTATTGCATTAGCAAAGTATTGGATTTATATAAAAAAAAACTATTTTTCCTGTAAAAGTTTTTAATAAGTGAGTCTGGGGAGATCGCAGCACCTCATCTTTAAAAGAAAACCAATGTAATTATTTTAATTTCCTCAGAGATGGGTCTTTTTTTTTTTTGAAATATGGAAGTTTTTGTAATATAAAAAATTAAATAAAGGCAATGGCAATAAAATAAAATTACAAGGCAATTAAATTGTATTCTCAAATATAATTTAATCTGCAAGATATAATTTAAATTTATTGTTGGTGTATATTTTCAAACCCTCAATGAATTGATTCTATTCTTTCACTGTATACAAAACATTTCATTTTGTTTATTACCTGCATGAAATAAACTAATGGTCTGGAAATAAATTTTCTATTCAGCAAAAATTGTTAGAATACAGAAAATGGCAGTTTTATATTGATATGGAAATATGACAAAGATTACTAATATTGAATAGCCATTTAGAGAATAAAATATCTGAATCCAGGCTATATACATTTATTATTTTGAATGATACCAAATTCAATATCTGTCTTTTTTCCCCAATGGATCAAAATATCTATGCAGAATGTCCATATTAAAAATCCTCATGCAAAATGAAAACAACAAAAACTTTTCTAGATTTATGTGCGCAATTGTAAAAACGGACTAAGTGACAAGGTGAATATCAATAATGAATGAATGCCATATACAGAGGATGTGTTACAAAGCTGGAATCAACACGTGAGTATCATACAAATATATACATATATCTGAAATATTTATATATAAATAATCATTTAACAGGTGATAAGTTTTAGAAAATTCTGTCTAGATAATAATCATTGGGCCCCCCATGGAGGTTGAACAAGGCACACACGCACTGTTGATTATAGCAATAATGGTCAAACAGTTATATAAAATCTAGTGCCTATGTTGACACGTGACGATCGAGCACTAAAAAAAATAGACTTGTTAGCATTGTAAATTTCACACACATGTCTCTGAGTTCCCAATAGATCTCCAGATGACTTGTGCTACTTTAGCTCATGGTTTTTTTTTTCTGTCTGTAAATCTATTTAAGTTCATCCAGGAAATTGCAAAAATGTATTTATTAAAAATAAATTTAATTGACATAGCACGACCATTTTCCTTTAATAGTAACTGGAAGTACTGGTCAGTTTATTCTAATTCTTAAAATGATAAAATGTAAAAATACCAGTAATCAAGAGATAGTGTTCATGCTGTACAACACTCACAATTACATGGCTGTTGCATTTAATAAGAATTACTTGTAAGCAAGATAATAAATTAACTTGACGGCTAGCAAGCAATACCATGCAAAAGCTGTTCATCGAGGTAAGTTCTCATTTCAATAAAGAATCCGGGTGGCTAGAACAATACATACTTCATGATAATTTAAACGAAAGCTCTTTCAATATTTTCCTTACACGTTCTACCAATGTTGTGTAGCTGAGTAAAACAAAGGTTGATTTTTAAACACATTACTAATTAATAAAGACAATAAAATATTTCATGAAAATTCCTGTTGCCAAGACAGTATTCAATATGGAGGAAAAAAAACTGGTGCCTTTCAAAAAGGGAAGAAAAAATCTTAGAAAAAGAAAGTCATTGGAAAAAGGTGAAGAAAACTGAATGAGGCAAAAATAACTAGCTACTATATTTAAAATATATCCACACACCAAAAACAACAAATTGACTTTAAGGGAATTGGCATAATACTTAATGAAAACATCATGATAATATGGTCAGACAGAAAACAACGTAGTCATAATACAAGTCTTTGCTTCAAATGCAAATGTCTGTTAATAAAAACCAAGCACTACAATTAATTATCCAAATATTTGGGTATGTGAAATAAAATCTAATTAAATATATAAGGCATATAACAAATTGACATAATAAAACCAGTTTTTAATTAAGCCAAGCCACTAGTCTTTAATTCACAAGATCATGAATCAGAATTCAGAGACCAACCTGTTTTAAAGAAATGTTCGTAAAAAAAAGCCTTTATGATTTAAGCTATCAAATAAAAAAGCCTTCATGATTTAAGCTATCTCTTTTTGGTTGTGCAATTTATTTACCCTATCAGATATTAACTTAAAAGATATTTTTTTTAATAGCAACTGGCAAAGATCTTCATGGAAAAAAAACTGTGAAAAGTAAAATCTATGAATATTGTTATTTTTTTTCTTTTTAATTACCAAATATATTCAATTAAATCTAGATAACATGGCAAAACTTAATAAGTATATTAATGTTTTTATGTTTTGAAATCATTCTTGAAAAAAAGAACGGTTAAGTTTTAATATAGTGGGCAAGCTGAAAACATGAGTTTGACAGAAAAATTTGATAACAGGCAAGAGAATATTTTTGTTTCTATTTGCACAATTACAGATGTCTTTCTGCTTCTACTGGACACTTGTGACAACAATAAGATACATAAACACCATCACCAAATTTTTAAATAAAACCTAATAGGAGAAAAAAAAATTTGAGAAAAATCAATTGCCATGAAGCAAGTTTCTCTTAAAAGCATTATTAACTTTAGAAATAAAACAAAATTATGTAAGTCAACACCACTAGAATCAATGCCTCAATCATGAGTCAGTGCAACACTTTTGAGTCAATGCAACACCATCTAGTTTCACCATAAATCAAACTAGGTGAAAACCGTTCAAGTTTTGGAAAGATCAGTCATTAAATATTGTTTCCTTCCTGTCTTCAATTCAGACAAGGATGGCTAACTAATGCCAAAATAATTTTATTTTCTACATAGTTAATTTTAAAAAAGAGCCAATCAGTAAAAATCTTAAACATCTCATAATTGGTTACAGCCACATTCCGATTACATTGGTAACATTCATTCATGTCTCCTAAAGTGATTGCAATCTGATGTACACCATTTATCAATGTCAGAAATCCCTTTCCCATAAAACAAATGTTGCAGTATATCAAAATCATCCATAATGGCCCAGGTGCTTAAGAGCTAATTATTTAACCATTCTTCTTCGTTAACACAGTCTCCGTCTATCCACCTCGTACAGTAGGGATGGGAAATGCCGGCAGTCCACATTTTATTTGATACAGCCTTTCAATAATCTTGTTTCTTCCATTTCAATCATTTAGGCAAAGTACTGAAACTGACGTGTCTTTACTGGACTGATCTGGTAGGTTGCGTATATCCCATGGGGTGCTGCAGACTGGGCAGTGGATGCCAAGTAGCTTGGCCCAGTGGCAGCGGCGGCTGCAGCAGCAGCAGCAGCATAGTGTGGGTGTATCTGGGCCGGGTAGGTGGGTGTGAGACCAGGTGGATGGAGCACAGGGACTGGATGCATGTGTGCAGGCAAAGGGTGAGAGGAGTACTGCAGCTGCCGTGGAGATTGGTGTGCTGGAGGAGGTGCTACAGTCGGGGAAAAAGCACTGAAATTGAACAAAAGAAAAAAATACATTACATGTAAATTTTATATGTAGGGGCAATGTTGAAACTACTGCAGTGTAAAATTCAAATATGTCTCAGTATTTTATCAATAACATACTTAAATTTATTGTAGGGATAAATCTTTCACTAGTAATTCAATGATATAACGTCTTTATTCTTACCCAAACTGTGTAATTGAGGCAGATGAGGGAAGTGTCATCTGCTGGTGCTGATGGGCTGGTAACAAGTACTGGTGTAATGGGGAACTGTGAAGGGGACCCACACGTCTGTAGTCACTAGAATTAGAAGGAAAGATTATTTTTTTCAAAATAACACTTCATCTCAAATGATTTTTTGTCTGACGTGTTAACAGAGACATAAGGATATTTTTAAATCAACAATGGTGCCAAACTGAATTTATAAAGCCAAAAAATATATACACTATACAACAAAATAATTCTTTTAAACTTGAGAGTTCCTTCTAAAATCATAAAAAGTTAAAATCAGTTTATGCATTAGTGGTTTTGAAAATTAATTATTGGCTGTTAGTTTTTAACAAAAAATGTTTGATTTCATTTTTTTTAAACCAAAACCATAAAACCTTGCAAAAAGGAAGACATTGATAAAATGAATTGCTATTAAAATTTATAATATGAAGTAACCATGTCCATATTTTATAAACCCACAATAATATCAGTTATGGCTTTTTTTTTATTGGACTAATTGGAGTAGGCTAATGAACCAATAATCCTTTGAAATTAGATTCTAAAACTGAAAATCGGTTTGCCATTAAAATAAACTTTATTGACCTCCCTAATTTGAAGTGAGCTCTACTTTTTTTGCAACATCACAGCCACTCTTGATTGTCAAATATTTCACTACGGCACACACTAACAATGATTACCGCACACACTAACAATGATTACCGCACACACTAACAATGATTGCCGCACCCAATAACACTACCTCCCGCACCTACTGACACCGCAGGCAGGCCAAATTTCAGAAATAATATTTCCTGCTGGGGGCTAACCACCTAAATTTTTTTTTTTTTTTTTTTGTTAATTAAAGTAAAAAAGCAAGCGTGCAACAGCTTCGACAAAATTGTCGCTTCCCAGTAGGTGAGATCATGGTCAAACGCTTGCCTGGTTTAATGTAAACAAAACAAGAAAAGGGTTGTTTTTTTTGTTTTTTTTTAAAGATAAAACATAACTGAGAATCAAATATATACATTAGACAATTGAACAAATTTTAACAGTGAGACATTTGAATTTGTTTTGCAGAACTAAATGCATCAAAATTGATATCCACTGATGTTGTCGTTATATGCAAACAGTTTTCCAAATGAACATCAGTAATTCATTTTCTAACTTGTGATTAGATGTCCTTCATATGACTAAAAAGCTGTTCACGCGCTTAAGTGTTTCCAAATAGCAAAACCATCGACAGAGCATGTTTTTAAAATGCAGGATATTTATCCTTGTCCAAATACGTTTGACAGAACTCTTCCAAACCAATTTGATGGAATTTCTCCTTTAGCTGTGTATCACATTTCAAAATGTTCCATTTGTAATATTCCTACAGTAAATTCACGCCTACCGCGAATACTGTTGCGTCTACCGCGAATAGCCTTGCTAATGCACAAAAAAAGTACATGTTTTTTAAAATCCTGACAACGGTTTTCAAATTCAAGGTTGAAGTCAGATATCAAAGATGAGTATTCATCCGTGTGAAATCTGGTTGCAATGACAATGTAGGAAAGTGAGTAAAAATGTTTGTCCTTAACTGTTGTTCCCAAAGACCAAGTTTCATTTGAAATGCAGAAATATGATCATACATCTTTTTAAATATTGATCTTTCCCTTGTAGACGAGTATTAATGACATTTAGGTGGCTAGTTATATCCACAAGAAGTGCGAAGTCGCAAACCCACTCTTTGCTTAAAACTCTGGAATACTTATTGAATTGCTTGCAAAGAATGATTGTATTTCTTGCTGCAAATCAATCACTCTTTTCAACATTTTGGCACGGGTCAGCCATCTTACTTCTGCATAAAATGTAGCATTACAGACCTGTTTATCCTCAAACCCCTAAAATCGTACAATCTGGTCTCAAAATCGTACAATACAATATCTCAATAGTAAATAAATAAAACTACAATAACGCAATAAAGACTAGAGTAACTCGCCCCCTGTGCAACCAGTCCTTTGAGCAACCACTTTACTTAACTCTCGATGTAGGCGATATATTAAAACAAAGATATACTCAGTAGACTCCCTTTGGTCTACCTTTTAGCTTCTTTTACTTCCGGATCATTTACAGCCATTTTGTAAGCCGGTATCAACAGCGAAAGTTCGACGGAAAAAAAACATCTGTTTGTGAAATTTTAAGGTAAGTTGTTGACTGTGTTATTTATGCTTAGTATTTGGCGTGAATGAGTTGCAAACGTT
The DNA here is from genome assembly GCA_964033795.1 of Lymnaea stagnalis. Classification (NCBI taxonomy): domain Eukaryota; kingdom Metazoa; phylum Mollusca; class Gastropoda; family Lymnaeidae; genus Lymnaea; species Lymnaea stagnalis. The sequence continues at coordinate 531,245 of CAXITT010000501.1, read as the reverse complement.
GTAATGAGGTTGTGTAAAGGTTAAAATAGACTGTAAACACTGTGAAATGTGTTAAATGCGATAGACAAGTCTGATTTCTTGTTGGTTGCACTCAGGGCAAGGCACATAAGTGTGTTGTCACATGCGCAACCAAAATGGTTGCAGTGAGGGAGGTAAAATTTTTAGTTGCCCTGTGTGCAACCATATACTGCTACATAGTGCTACTAGTCTAGTCTGGTCCAGATCTAATTAAGATTTATAACCAAATTATATCTAGACTCCATCTATGCTTCTATAAACTATTGATTAAATAAATAATAAGCCATAAGCTGTTTCCATTTTTTTTAAAATTGTGAATTTTGTTTGATGTGTTGTTTATGGTAGCACCATTCTAAAACCAATCTATCTTTTTTTTCCTCAGAAGCAGCATAATGAATAAGAATAAACCAAAGTGGACCCAAGAAGCTTTGTTGGAAGCTTTAAAAGCTGTAGACAATGGGATGCCTAAGAGAAAGGCTGCTGAAGCTTATGGCATTCCTTGGGGAACTTTTATTAATAAAGTTACTGGAAGACGAGGAATAAATAGTGCACCAGAGAGAACCTTTCTCACCAAAACTGAAGAGGAGGAGATAGTGAAATTTATTAAAGACTCTGCAGACAGAGGGTTCGGAAAATCAAAACAAGAGCTCTTTACAATTATACAGCAAATGTTAAATTTCCGTAACCGGAATTCCAAATTTCCAAATAATATGCCGACAGAGAAGTGGTATCGAAATTTTAAAATGAGATATCCACAAATAGTCCTACGCACAGCTCAAAAACTTGGGAAACAACGGGCTGCTGTAACAAAGGAATCCCTCATCAAATGGTTTGATCAATTAACTGCAACAGTCAAAGACATAGATGCCTCGATATTCCTTGAGCCCAATCGAATTTTTAACTGCGACGAATCAGGGTTCAGCCTTGATTCTGGGACCGGAAAGGTTTTAACGTTCATGGGAACGAAATTTGTTTACCAGCTAGGTAGTGAGCAAAAAACAATGATCACTGCACTTGTTTGCTGCAATGCCATAGGGGACTATGTGTGGCCAATGCTTATATACCCTGGTACTCAATTCCGTGGCTTTAAGCCAAATGAAGTATTTGAGGAGTGCTTCATTACAAAATCAACAAATGGATGGACCAATCAGACCATATTTGCTGATTGGCTGGAGCAGGTTTTTCTTCCCCAAACAGCACAGCTAAAAAAGCCGATTCTTCTTTTAGTTGATGGCCACATAAGTCACCAGTCAATCCAGGCTGCCACTCTGTGCAAAGAGAACAACATTATTCTCTATGCCCTGCCTGCCCATTCATCTCACATCATGCAGCCCTTAGATGTGGGCATTTTCAAAACAATGAAGGCAGAATGGCGGAAGGCTGTGAAAAAACAAAATGAAGCTGAGATTATAACGAAACGTACATTTGCAAATGTATTTAAAGAAGCTTACCAGGCAACAGTGCAGAAAAGTCTTGCGCAACAAGCATTTAAAATCAGTGGGTTATACCCATTAGATCCAACAAACATTAACTGGCAGAAAGTACTGCCCAGCATGTCCATGGAAGTGGGAAATCAGACACATACTGTGCCTGACGGGGCAGCCACACCCCAACATCAGCCTGCAGCCGGACAAGACACACCAGCTTTGCTATCTCTCTCAGATGCCACTATCACAATTATGCCCTCTCCACAAAACCCATCTAGTTCTACACCAGCCCCACATTTACGAGCCTCTCTGTCAGACGACCATATACCAGCCCCTGTACCAGTGCCTTCTAGTTCATCAGAAGCAGAACCCCCATGTATTGCTGGCACAAGCACCTGCCCCGATGCTTCATCTGACATTGCTTCAAATTTAAAAAAATTTGCAATGATTTGTGCACAGATTGGAGAGTCAGAGTTAAGGCTATATTATGAAAGGCTGGAAGAGGGTTATGACTGTGATGACCCATTGTACAGATTATGGAAGCTTTATCATGGGAATATTCTATTGCACCATTCCAAATCAAGCAGACAAAATCCTCCACCTAATGTTGCAAAGGATCCACTGTCATTGCCTGTTCTGAAACAGAGCTCCATGAGAAGAAGAACACAACAAAAGCTCCCACCACTGATCAGTGGAAAAGAATTCATTGACCATCTGATAAACAAAGACCGGGCAGAAAAAGAAGAAGAAGAAAGAAAGGCCATAAGAAAAATAGACCTAGAAAAAAAGAAACAAGAGAAATTAAAGGCTATAGAAGAGAAAGCAAAAAGAAAGGAAGAGAAAATAAAATTACGAGAAGAACAAAAAAGACAGAGGGAGGAAGAAAACCAAAG
>CAXITT010000501.1:513899-528795 GCA_964033795.1 Lymnaea stagnalis | reverse complement strand
TTTCACCACTGGTGATTCGTCCAGCCCAGTGGTTCACATAATATATGCTACATCGGACTACATCGCCCTGGGTGCTCGCTGTCCTTGGGCAGGGCCATGAGAATATAACGAAGAGCAACCGCGTGAAAATCGTCCATAGAAAGGAACTTAAACAGTCAATTCAGCTATAAAAAAACCATTTACACAAAGATTAAGGGCGCAATAAATTGTCCTTTTAAAAGGGGGGTGAAAATTTTCTAAATGGGCTGCTGCGGCTTCCTCACAGGGGCGTTGCGAAATATTTTAAAAATTTCATAATTTTATTTTTACTTTTAATCCAATGTGACATCTTTCGGTCCACTTGGCTTAACCCGGGAGAGAGGCAGTGCCCCCCCCCCCCCGAGATCTAGCTGAAAGAAACCCTGGTAGTGATACCAAACTGTTGTATTAAAATCGTTGAAGGCATAGAGCTGATTTGCGAGTTATAAAAGTATTTTGTAAATGTCAGTGACTGGATCTTATAAAATATGCCAAATCCAACGCTCCACTGCAGAACAGTTGGATCATCTATTTTATTTTAAAAACCATCTCTATTGTAACAATCGCCGCGGTTCTGAGGAACAAAATAATTATGTAACAAAACTACGTCACACGCTTGGTAGCCGTCAAAGGCGATGGTGAGTAAAGTTGTCGCTAGGGCGACAAATCAAAATATTACTGTTGACGCAGCCAGCTAGTTCACCGTGACTGTGACACACAAAGCAGCAATACGACAATCACCATCAATTCCATCAATACGATGCGTCGCGGTTATTTATTTATATCTTCTGACACTCCCACCAATCCCCTATCCATGCGTGTCTCGTATGCCACAATTTCCGTAATCAACAACCCCACCTCCCCATGAGTACTTTCGAAATATAATAAGGATGGTCCCAACTTTAAAAAATAATAATAATACAATCAATCATTTTTCTTGTTCATATTCACTGCCAGATCTTCATTAGAGAGGGCTAAAACGTCCAAACCCGAAATTTTATTAATTTTTTTAAATCGGGGAAAAAATTTTTCCACCGGGTCTCTGAAAATCGTAGTTTTGGAAGGTCTTGGCGTACAATCGTAAAAGACATCTAAAAATTGTACATTGTACGCCAAAATCGTAAGAGTAAACAGGTCTGGCATTATCATAATCTGAGTCCAAAGACTTAAGAAAATCTTGGAACTGACGGTGATTCAACACTTTTGACATAATGAAGATAAAAATTTGACAACCACCTTCATGACATGGTCCATTTTGAGGGACTTCGAAAATAAATTCTCCTGATGAATAATACAATGAAAATTTAGCATTGAAGTATTACCGACTTTGGAGGCCTCATTTTCAATAAATTTTACTAAACCTTCGTGCTTCCCAACCATTGCTGGAGCACCATCTGTTGTTAAGACTAAACCTTTGTGTTTCCCAACCATTGCTGGAGCACCATCCGTTGTTACGCCCGATAAGTTGTTAAGTTGTAAAGAAAAGCAATTCAATGTCGATGTAACAGCAGGGGCTAGAGATCACCGACTGCAGCAACTATCCCCTGCCCGCGGTTTCAGAGATTTTTCTGAGCAAAGATTGGTTTAGCAAGCCAACTATGAGCTCACCTTAACTCACCCTCCACCCTAACCGGATGAATCGATGTCCTAGTCAAGTTTTACGGATGAACAACAACTGCCTCTAACAAATCTTGTGAATTAGCAGTGTCCTTAAATGGATATAGTGCCGCTAATTCTTCTGTCTTTTAAAACGGAAGAAATTACCTTTCTGTTGACAATTTATAGTGGCACATTCTGATACTTTTTAATTGAATTTTTTAGGTGTCAAATTTCAAAATCTTTATAAAATTTGGTCAACTTTTAAAGTGGGGTAGGCAGTAATTTTTTGTTATCTTGTTTTTTAAAAAGTATTAATTTATACATAGTCGATTCTATGAATGTTGAACTTTCAAATAAAAACACACACAAATTTAGTAAGTTTTTTTATAATGAAGCATTTATGAGCCGCCTACCCCTCCCTTAGCTCAAGAAGTATCAAATGCAAAGTGTTGTAACTTTGATATGTGCAGTAACGTTGATCAACGTGCTGTCACTTTGATATGGCTCTGTAAATTTTGATATGTGGTGTAACTTTGATCGGTCTCACTAAAATACCACAAACTAATAGAAAATGAATTCATAGACCCATCGGAGGACAAAGAATCAGTTGATATGAATGTTGGAATTCTGTGCGCTATGTTATATAATGCTTATTAAATTCATTGCAACCCTATTTTCCGAATACTATTAGAACTTGACCTGCTACTGGTGCCGGCTCCACCTAGGCCAGGGGTCTCAAACTAAAATCATCCAAGGGGCCGCAGGAGGTAGAGCTAAAGTTAAACTGGGCCTCATCGAGTATTCCACAAAAAGGTGATTACAAATTCAATAAAGTAAAACTGTTACAATCTGCTAAACCTTTATTAATAAAAAAAAAAATTTGGGGTTCTCAAGAACTAGGCTTTACTAGACTCTCAGTAAAGTTTGACCCTGAACTTTGTATTGCCTCCCTGAACTTTGTATTGCACTAAAGATCAATCAGCTCCATTTGAAGCACAGTGAGAGGGTGGGGGTGATAGTAGCATTTTTCACATTAAAGGAGAAAGGGTCAGCAAAAAGTTGAATAGTGGCTGTGTGTGTTTTGAAGTCTGCTAACGTGATCAAATTCTTCTTGTAGCTTTGCAACGACATCAGTATCCTTACTACTGAATGCTGTTCCCAACTCCATTAGTACTTTGTATGTTTGAAAATGGTAGACGTCTCTGAGGACCATTTCAAAAATTTTGTGCAGAATGCCCTGACATTCATGAAGGCTTTAAATGCTAAAACGTGTTCCAACAGTCGGCAGGAGCAAGCACTATTTATGAAATATTGATATGAATAAGATGCTATTGTAGGGAGAATTAATTTTAATTTTTTTATCTTGGAAAAGGCCTTTTTGATTAACCCTATTTTGAAAGTGACCAAGCTGGCAGGCTCGGAATTTCCTTCACTCGTAAACACTAGCGGCAATTTTAAAAGGGATTCTTTGATACTGTGTCAGATTGCAACGTTTAAACAATTATGGTAGTGCATTACCCACCAACTGATTTTTCAAACTTTTCTCAAAACCGCACTTTGGCCATGTTTGTCTCATTAAATGCTATAAAAAAAAAACTTTTAGTCTGATTTTAAAATTGTTTTTACCATTATAATCAACGTCCAAATCTATACAAACATAATAAAAGTCAGAATAACACTAGTCGGTGAGATTTGACTGAAACCGTCGCGGAGGCTCACATTATAGATATGAGAATGGGGGAAACGTGCGGCCGCATCAACACTAAACTTTGCTGCCAAGTAGCGGACCGCGAGTTTGAGACCCCTAACCTAGGCAATAAAACTATCTTCAAAATCACTTTCATAAAGAAATAGTTCAAATAATTTAGGCTTTTGTTTTGTACAGCCAACGTCTGAATCCTACCAGCTAATTACAAAAAAATTCAGCTCAATTCAAAATTCTTTACAAAATATGATAACATGAAATATTTACGTTAGTTTTCTATATATAGGAAGTAAATCATATTTGTTATAGTTAACTTCTATTGAAAAAATCATTTAAAACTTCTGATTCGCAATTTTAATGATAATTATAGTAGATGTCAATTATATCAGCCGCAACATCACAGAGGCAGCCATAAAGACGGATGATCTGCAATTATGACAGTTCAAGGGTAAAGAGCCCCTGTTCTACATTCTACTACTTTACAGGACATTCAATAGTAATAAATTTACCTGTGGCTAAGATCTGTATTTAACAATACTGGCTGGCCAAGTTGAACTGGGGACAACTGACTCATGGCTGATCCTCCGGCCTGCTGGACACAAAATCGCATGTTACCACGACTACTCAAATGGGATGAAGCACTCAAGCCTTGGGTTCCATTAGAAAGATTTCCTCCCCCAACATTCATAGTCAACTTCGCAGCAGTTGCAGTTGGCAGGGCTCGAACTGTTGGAGAAACATAGGCAAGTTTCCCTTGGGCAGCAGCAGAACTCAACTCCAACTCAAATGGTGTTAGCTTCTCTACCTTTGGAGAACGGCACCTGTGTCTGTCTGATCCAGACAGCATTTCTTGTTTAGGCATGTAAGGGCTGACTTTGGCATGCTGCTTGCTACTGGTGTGGCTACTTGTGGTAGTGACAGTGTTACGTGGCAAGAAAGAACTTGTACTGACATCTGAAAGACGCAGATGGGGCAGGCTACCACTGCTACTGCTGCTGGCACCACCAAATGACTGAAATGTATATTTTCATTAACTTAAACCTTGTGCAGGATAACTTAAGGCAGATTGTTTTTACAAATGATAATAGAACAAATCAAAAATTAAACTGTATAGTGATTTTAATCTAAATATCAGTCCTGTAATCCATCCACAAAAATGACTAGCACAGTGGTACTTTTTAACATTCATGACAGCACTATACCTGAGGTGTAAAAATGCTGTGTGAAACTGGCAGCCTTTCGATCAACTCATGCTTTATGTTGCTGGTGTTGAACATATGTGGCTGCTGGTGGTGGAGATGGCAGTGCTGTTGCACACGCCTAGCACTACTGCTTGTTCCACCAATGCTGCTAGGACTGGCAGGTGGATACGGCATGGCTGCAGCAGCAATACCTGCAGCCAAACTACTCCCACTGTTTGTGGAGGTCAAGAGATGGCCATTTGTTGCCAGGGTGTCATCATTATCAGACTCATGACCATCAGCCACTGTCAGATAGCTATCGTCGACTGCAACAGATTTAATTACATTACCGTCTGAGATCAATATCATTTATTTAATTTTTAAACCAATGACTTTTAGATTTAATATAATTTATCTATAATTAAAAATAATACATTATTTGTATCATTTTAAATTAATCAGTAAGCAGAGCTAATCTCAAAATCTAATTCAAAGAGACATTAACTGAGAAATAAATTATAATTTTTATAACAGTTAAGGTTTTGAAATTTTTTTTTAATTACCGAAAGTCTGAACAAGTGCAGAATCAGAGAAGCTTGTAGGGAAATAGCCAAGACTTGTCTTGATTGCATTGTCATGGCGTCCACTGTAAAGAAAAGAACAATATTTTGAGTTAAAATATCCTTTCCAATTTTTTAAAAATACTTAAAAAACTGGCTTTCTGGAATTTTAACTAAATATATTTTAAAATATCAATCAGATCATTTAAGAGTAATGAGTATTTTATAAAACTGCACCTTCGTGCATGTCGAGTCACTGAGTTATCAGATAGACCAGGGTCACTCTCATCACGCTGCAAATTTCTCAACTCAATGAATCGATCAGGTTGAACATCCTGCTGTGACTGTCGGTTGTGATGGTGGTGGTGCCTGTGGTGGCGATTGTTACAGCTACGTCCACCCCTAAGTCCATCTCCCTCATCTTCACTCTCAGAGCTTATGGTGATGACACTAGGTACAGGACTTGGTGTGTCTCTGCACACAAAACATTACAATTTTGTGAATTGTGAAAAAATGTATGCATTTTTGCAGCATAAATTGCATACGATGGATTTTGTTCAAATGCATGTTCAAAGATTTGTTAATCAATGTACACTAAGTAGGACATTTCACATGTATGTTTTTACTGTTATTGATTTTTTTAAATTTAGCATACAAAGAAGTTTTATAAAAGTGTATGCATTTTTGCAGCATAAATTGCACTTGAATGATTTCACTCTAATGCTGTTGCATCTTACTATAGAAATGATAAAATAAATAACTTGACCACATTAATTTTGTTTTATTGAAGCTCAGTGTGTTTCAGAGATTCTCAAGGCCTATAATCAAGTTTCATTTTGATGAATAATGGAACAATAAATAAGGGCCAGTTGTTTATACCCACATTATTTATTCTTATGTTTTTTTCTTTCAGAAAGTAAAATGAGTTATACAGTGTGGCTAAAGTGAACAACAACAAAAATACTAAATATTGAGACCCTAATAAAGAGAGAGTGGAGGAACATAGGCATGTTATTATAAATAGATGCATTTTGAGAAGTGTCATCAAGATTTAAAATAAAAAGTATATGTATGGTCCATTTTATTTTTAAACATACCACAAAACATACCAAACATGCCAATTTATTTTCTTTTAAGCTACATAAATATTTAGTTAACTTTTTAAAATCCAGAAGCCTTTAAAAGTTGGTAAAAAGGATAAAAATAATTTTTTTTAAATTGACAGAAATGGTGTGTTATGTCAAAGAATCAAATAGTAACTTACCGTATCACAATAAAAGGGTGTCGCTGTAGGTGTTCATGAGAAGATGCCAGTCCTGCTGTAGGGAGGAGGGGGTATGATGAGGAGCAGGGATGGCGGAGATGTGTAGAGCCTGATGAAGATGAAGATGACCAGTCAGCAAGCTGCAACAAGGCAACCTCTTCAGCTGATTGTGTTCCTGGATGGGTGCCAAGTGAATCCAAAAGAGACAGTGGTGGAGTCCCTTCTTTTACACGTTTCTTAACAGGAGAGAGCTGAGTGGAGGGAATTTCCTTGGGTTGCCTGTTGATAAAGAGTTAATAACTGACACTTAAAAAAATGTTAATACCTATCATACACAAAACATTTAAACCAATCAAGAGAAAGACGGCAAAAATTTGAAGAAAATCCGATTGTGCACACATCCTAAATAGTGTGAAAACGGGACACTCTTGGCTTTGCAGTTTTTTGATGAAGAACAGCTCTTACCTATAGCGTGTTGGGCGTTTACTGCTCTGGGCAGTACTGTGTCTGGCATTTAAGGAGTATGAGGTAGGGACCATACCAATATTCCACTGCTGGGTGGAGGTGCTCTGTAGATAAATAAGCTTTATTTCAATATTCTATTTAATTATAATACTTATTTATAGATCTAAGGTCGGCGAACCAAGGTAAATTACCCCAAATGGAGTAAAAATGAATATCCTGGGGTAATCAGGGCTCAATAGACATAAATACATTATATGCAAAATGCATTCCTTGTTAAGGCAGATTTTTTTTATAAAACAGAACGGGGGAGTGTAGTAGTGCAGGGCACTCAACATGTTGTGGTTACTAGTGGCTTAGGAGCTAGCATTAAGCACATTATTTTGGTCTAGTCACAGATTGTTTTTTCTTTTACTAAATAATTAGAGAATTTTATTAGTTTATTTGTTCACAATTATTTTATACTTTAAAGAATATTGTAACTCCGTGTTTATAGATTTCACCATATGATTTTCTCTCTTTCAAACCACAGGGGTGGTGTCTGAATAAACACATATATTTTGGGGTCAGAAAGTTCGATAACCCTTTACAGATAGATATCAATAAAAGTGATGAATGTCTCTGCCTGTTATTTTCTGTACAGTTATAAATGTTATTTTACTGTGATTGAACTGTTTAAGACTTTAATTTGGAAAAAAATCAACCTTAATTCTATTTAATGCTAATAATTTAATAAAATTCTCATTATTAACTTCGTTAATAAAAATTTTTGATATTAAAATGTTACACTAACCATTGGCAGCACAGCGGTAGGGGTTGAGTCGAAGGTGTCTGTGCCTACCATAATGGGTTGCCTCCACGCATCAGGTGGAATCCCCTCCTGCAGATGTGGGATGCGTTGGGTTGTAGGTGCCAGAGCTGGCCAAGTACCCATAACAACTGGACGAGAGCTTGCCCAATTCCCATTCTGTTTAAAGACAATTTTAAAAGAATTAATGTCAAAATTAGATCAAGTTTTTTTGTCATTTTTTTGTGTATGCTAATCAGATTTTAAAAAACATTACTTTTACTTATTTTTTAATACTTCTTAATAATGGCTCAGAAATTGGCTTCTGATTTTATCCATAAATAAATTTAGCAGATAGTCCAATCTATTATTTTATAATTTGTTTTTGTATACCAGAGAAACTTCCACAAGAACATTTAATGTATTACTATTAAACAGTGTCCAATTCTACATCATTCTCTTTTGATATTTAATAAAGTTGTTAAATTGCAAAATAATTGTACGCAAATAAAACGCATTAAAATAATTTAATAAATATTCATGATATTTACGATAAATTAAATTGATATAAAAAGACTGAGCACTATTAACTATCAATGGAAGCCGCCTGAGCAAGAAATGCACGAAGCAATCTGATTAGCTGATATGAAGACCAGCCAGCCAATCTAGAGGCTTGTATTATTGGGCAGATGGATCCGCTTTTGTTTTTTTTAACCATTGAACTCTGGGCAGATCTCAAAGAGGGTTAAATAAATTTCATGTTTTTAGATATTACAAGTTTATTTATATTTGTTGCTATCATATTGCAAATTTTGTCTCAAGCATGAAATATTAATTTGATGCAATGCAATATGATGCAAGCATATTGAGCGGCCTCTCTAATTATAGGCAATTTAATGCTCATGTATCTTCATGCTTAAAAACGTGCAAACAGTGCTCAAGATAAACGAGCCTAAAAAGGATGAAAACCTTAAATGTAGAATTTTTACTCATAAAGGAGTAAATGTGTGAAGATTCTGAAATTATTACTTTGGTAATATAAAATGAAGTTTCATAACAAACCAGGTTGTTAAAAAGGACTATGATCTCCCAAAGTGTGGGAATGTTAAAAGATCTGAAAGAGCTTTAGTAGTTGCAATGTCTACATATCATTATTATCCTTTTATTCTATGTGTTTCTGTAAAGAATTGTTTTCTTAACTGAATATAGTTTTTCATAAAAGATGTGTTTATGATGTTTATGATGTTTGTGTTAATTAACTTGATACACTGAAAGCTTTCTTCAATACATTAAAAACAAACTGACATCTAAATTTGAATAAATCACATACATTAATTTAAAAATGTATATGGAAACTACAAAAGCATTTCTTGACATTTTTTTATCACATAATTGTAAAAAATGTTCTACATTTTCTAAGATATAAAATAACCATCAACAATAAAAGCATCATAATGTTATTAGCATTTGCACCTTGTTAAAAAAAACAGCACTAGACAATAATCATCCAAATAAATGAGATCAAGCTCTACGCCAGCATTTCCTAAACTTTTAAGTTTTGTGGACCTGTGGACAAGTTTCGAAATTGCGCTGGGGACAAGTGCCTGATTGATTTATTTATATTTGCTTTTCATTCAACCTAAATATCACGTGTTGCGGACCAGCTCTATGCATTTACAGATTATTCTGCATCTGATTTGAAGACAGCATTTAAGCATACTTTTTTGTATGAAAGAGGAAAGAAATGTTGATACTGTGGAGAGTTCGGACCACGACGGCGCCGGCCGTCTGACCAGGGATTACCGGCCGTCTGACAGGTACAGCCGGCGACATCTGACCAGGGATCACGATCGACGGATCAAGCCATCTGACCAGGGCATTTACCTGGGACGTCTGGTTGGTTGGTAAACTGGCGCCGATTGAGAAAAAGGGGCCGGGCGAGTACAGACCTGGGAAGGGAACTCTATGAACCAGGGACTTATAAATAGGGACCTCTGGACGGGACGAGAGAGGACGGCGGCCGGACTGAGAACTAGATAGCAGGGAGAAGTCAGAGTTGTGAGATGAGAGAAAGAGTAAGCAAGGTGACAGCCCAATAAAGAACACGAGTTTAATCATCAAATGTCATCACCGGAGTTGTTTCCTTATTGAGTACCAGATCTAGATGAAGTTTATCAGAGAGTAAGCAAGGTTTCCTTACAATACTAAAATGTTTTAGATAAGTCATGAGCAAGTAAATGATATGTAGATACTGGTATATTTTAGATAACTTATATCAACAAGTAAAGGATATGCATTTATAAGACTGATAAACATAGAAAAAAGCTAAATTAATATAATCTCACACAATACCATTATACAGAAACTGAATATTTTTGGCCCAAAGCACATTTTAAAGATTAGTATATTTCATTTGCATTAAACAAACAAACAAATTAATAAAATTCATTTTTTTTTTTAAATTTCGAAGATTTAAATATAACTTTTTCAGAGACGAGCCGTTGGTTTTCACAGAGGTTGGGTGAAAACTTAGACCCGGCTATTCAGTTTAAGGCAGATTACAATCAGACAAGAAGCATAATGCAATTTTTTTTTTTGGCAAACTACAAAATAAACTACATTAAAAGCCATTGCACATTAAGCATCATCTAAAATGAAGGGCAAAATGGTTAGTAAAATTGATCGTTATAAAACAAAAAGTCTATGCCATTAAGTAGTTGTGTTAAGAGAAAGACAATTATACAATGTCTGATTACGTACAGCCATGAGGACTGGCCTGCCAGTCTCCACCATGGTTACTGGGGTCAACTGGGATGTCTAAATAAACAAATAAAAAGTATCACCAGTTGACTCACAAATTTTAATTGTGAGTTTATAATACAAAGATTTAAATTGTTTATGTCAATAATTTGTGATGATGTAAAAAACGTGACAAAAATTTAAGCTTGGCATATATAAAAACTGTCTTTGAAACTTTAATGATGCTAAATAGTCTAAAAATATGTGACATTGGTTTGAAAAACTAAAACATTTCCATTTTATATGTATATGTATACTTTTTCCAACTGCTCAACATTAGAACAGGGGTCTGTGAGAACCCTCTATGGAGCAAAGACAGAGAAAATTTTCAACCAACTCATTTTCATGTAAAAGTTAATAAAATTTTATCCTTAACATATAAGGATAACATTTTTAAAATTGTAATATAGAGCTTCCCATATTTTAATACAATAAATAAAATTCATCATAAAGAACATTGTAAAAAATGGTCCAACAACATAAGTGCAAAAATTTAATTTTTAATGTTTAATTTTACTAAAAATGCAATGATTGAAAAATAGAAATACATTTTTTTTCCCCATAAATTTACCAGTATATCACAAACATCATGAATTTTTGCGATTTCTTTTATGTATAAAAAAAATATTCCTTACCTGACTAATAAGTTGCGGCTGTAACTGAAGTGTGGGGGCAGGCTGTGTTACCATAGATACTGCACTAGAACGAACTGGGGAATTCAAGCCTGAGATAAAAATAAGTAATTGACATTTTCCCCGTAGCTAGACTTGTTAATATCTTCAAATTTGATTCTTTGATTATTAAATATGAAGGGGATTTATTATTTTTTATTTAAAAATTTAAATAAAGTTTTTTCCTTGCAATTATTGTTCAATGTATATCATGACACTATAGACAAACAAAATGTAAAACCTAACCTGGCAAGGTAGCAGGAACAACTAAAGATTGCATACAAAGTGACTGTCTGAAAGGATCTGAGCGAGCAAACTGACCAGATGACCTCTGTGCAGCAGCAGCAGCTGCTGCAACTCTTTGATCAAGACCCTGGCCTACTGGTGTTGCCTGATAGGAGAGGTAGGGACCAGAAGGAAGAGAATACTGGAGATACTGAAGATCTGTGGCACTTTGACTATGGCTATTAGAAGATGTCATCTGGAAGACAGAAATAATTTCATAACTTCAGAGATATGATAGCATAATTTGGTAACCAAAGATTTGATATAATAATATTTTAAGAACAAAACTATTAAAAAATTAATTTTTTAAAATTTTGTCTGAGGGTAAATAGAGATGATTTTTTTCACTTGAATAAATTTTGCTACAAAAGATAAGGGCCCACAGTAGAATATGTAAAACACCGTCCGCAATTTTGGCCCATGAAAATTTTTCTCAATAAAATTTCTGTAAATTTTGAAATGGTCAAGTTGTTACTAAGGTTTAAAGCTTTTTAATCAAAAAGTACATATCTTTTGTTTATAGACACAATATCTTTTGGTTGCAACTTTGTTAAAAACTCCAACAGTTAGTTCCCTTTTCAACTAAAAAACATTCCTTGTGTACAGAAAATGCTCTATTATTTCAACAGTAAAATTTCTTCAGCTCGCCAAAGGGTATCCAGATAAATTAATTTGTATTTAACCCTCTGGAGACGTAAGGGTCGATCTATCGACCCGAGGTTGACTAGCGAGAAAGACGTAAGTCCGAGCCGTCGGCCTGATAGATTGAGCCTCATGATTGGCTGGCTTGGCGTTGTACCAGTGAATCAAAATTATTCTTACGTATTCCTGCACATCCCGGCATTGTAATGGCAGCGTTCGTTGAAAGTGAACTCAATTTATTTGTTTGCAGGAATTTTTTTTTGTGTGTGTAGTTACATCATGAATTTCGAACATGTCTGACAGTGACTCTGATCAAACTGTGCTTAGTAATTCTGATTTCCCGCTGTCTGACAGAGAATCTGATACTGATTCTGATGAAAACAATCAGGAAAGTGATGAAGAAAATCAAAATAATGATAAAGACGATGTTTACGATAATGTTGCGAATCCTTGGTTTAGGATTAGGGGTTCTGAACTGGATAGGGATGACCCCTATGAATTTTTAGAAAATGTAGGACCTATAAATATGCCTCAAGGGATGAGTACACCAGTTGAGTACTTTATGCTATATTTTACACTAGATATCTTTCAAATGTTTGTTAGAGAGACTACTAATTATGCAGACAATTTTCTGGGTAACACTCAGCTCAAGAGAAGGCCATAAGCCATAAATGGATGCCTGTTACAGAGACTGAAATGAAGGTATTTATCGCCATGATTTTGAACATGGGGTTGATTCGTAAACCCACAATCAAGTCTTATTGGAGTAAATCAAGCTCACAGAGAACACCATGGTTTCCCCAAGTCATGGGCAGACAGGTTTGAATTAATTTTGAAATTTTTTCACATGGTTGACAGTAAACGGCTGCCTAGACCAGGATCAGATGGATACAGACCTGTTTACCCTCAATCTCCTAAAATCGAACAATATTGTCTCAAAATCGTACAATACAGTATCTTAAAAGTCAATAAATAAATATACAGTATACATAATATATAATGTATACAGTAACTACTGGTATAGCGTGTTCAGTGGCATCCAGTTCAGCGGTTTGTCAAAAAATGGAACTGAAGGTAATCAGTATTCGACTGACATTAACTGTAAACTGCAGTTACTTCATTTTGAAGACCTGCATCTGCTATAGATATCTACATGTTTGTGACCTACATAAACGATATATTTATTTTTAATCCACCCTTTATATTATTTGTGTATTCCTTATTTCGAAGTGTACTTGTAAGAATTTCATCCAGGAAACCTGGAGAAAACCTAATATGGCATATGTGCCGGGAAACAAAATTATAAGAACCACTGGCGTAGCCCAACGAAATATGCGTCACCCGCGCGCTGAACGCTCATGACTAAACACAACTGTAACTTCTCTACTACTGCTAGCTAATCGGGGGAAAAATTTTTCCACCGGGTCTCTGAAAATCGTAGTTTTGGCGGGTCTTGGCGTACAATCGTAAAAGACATCTAAAAATCGTACATTGTACGCCAAAATCGTAAGAGTAAACAGGTCTGGAGTTAGGAGATGAATATTGTAGACTTTTTAAATAACGTATGTTGTATCTGCTGAGGAACAGCACCCCCCCTGCCCCCCCAAAAAAACCTGTCATTACGGAAATGTCGCGGTGTTGATTGTATAGATCTAAGTATTTAGACCCACGCCAAACCCAAAATTTCCTAAATCAACACCACTCCTTTTGTCCCTGATAGATTGTTCATGAAAAGTCAGACTAGCAGATTGTGTAATTGTGCAGTGCGCGCATGATGGACCATTCGACAAAGAATGCAACTCAGTAAATTTTGTCTGATATTCAAGCAAGACTATCTGCTGATAAACTTTCTTTTTCTTTTGTTGAATCGGATGATTATCGGTAGAGAGAGAAGTTTCTTCTTCATCATCCATCTCGCGAGCCTTTCTTTTTGTCGAGGTCATATCGTAAAATACTAAGTGAGGTAAACAACGGAACCGAAAACAAGAATGATGGCCGATTCCATTAATGATAATGGTAACATTAAAATCACGCAATGTGCACATACGTCAATGCAGCCAAATTCTAGCGCCAGAGCTGTTTGGACAGCTCATATATAACATTTCAAATAAAAATGAAAATGTTAACAATTATTCATACCTCGTCCCCCAGCTGCACGCCTTGTCAACTTAAAGGGCCATCCAAATATTACTTACTCGCTGAGGATGCGTATGAGTTTTGATTGGGTGGTGGGGGGGGGGGGGGGGGGGTGGGCACCAGAATGCACCTACATGTATGCATAAATTCTACAATAATTATCCTGATTCCTGACAGTCTCTTATAGAGCCAACTGTCACATAAAAATCTGTGAAATTCACGAATTCTAATTAGGTCTATTATTATTATTAAGGCTATACAAATATCACCACAATGCTTCACATTTATCATATACCGTATACTAATGCTTTGTGTTTTCATAAAGAGGTCGCTGTAGTAGTCATATTGAACACGACATAGTGACAACACAATGTAAGTCCACTAACACGTATTTCCGTGCTGGTGACGAACCCACCTTCCCCCACTTTCATTAATAGGAAAAAAATAGTGCCCTCGCCTATCCAATATGCCCCTGAGTTTTTACGTTCACATCCTATAGAGCAGTGGCAGTGGTCAGCAAACTCATTAGTCAAAAGAGCCAAAATCAGCAGCAGGACCCTTAAACAAATTTTGTGAGCCAAATTTATTTTGAAGAAGCTGTCAAGGACCATATTTTTCGGAGTAAAAACCGATTTGTTGAGTTGACTGGCCTTGCCGCAGTCTGGACGAGCCACGACTTGCCGACCACTGCTATAGTATCAGAGACTAGTAACTACCACAAGCTGTAAAAAAAATGGTTTGGGGGGGGGGGGGGGGCAGTAGTAGCAGTGGGGAAAAAAAACTGTTT
>CAXITT010000501.1:439634-513719 GCA_964033795.1 Lymnaea stagnalis | reverse complement strand
GAGGGGGGGGGGGGGGGGGGGGGGGCAAGTGCCCCCAGGAGCAAAAATATGTCCAACAGTAAATCAACTGGAACTGCTGGCACTGCCCCCCCCCCTCCCCGAAAAATCTGAAGTGCCCCTTCCCCGAAAATCTGAAGTGCTCCCGCGGTGGAAAATTTCTGAAAGAAACATGCCCCTAACTAGCTTGCGCCCAGGGACATCCGTCCCCCCTGCCCCCCCCCTCGCTACGCCTCTGGATAGAGCAGCTCTGCGAGTTCTAAAATATTTTTTTAATGCCACTGACTAAATCTTACACCTCTAGTTTTCTCTCTTCACAATCCCCGCGGTTCAGATGAACACACGCTTGCTAGCAGTAGCAGTCCAAGGAGGTGGTGAGTGAAGTTGTTGCCAGGCGACTAGCCTAAAGATTGCTGCTGACACAGCTAGCTAGTTCACTGTGACACGCAAAGCAACACTAAGACAATCACCACCATCAATAGGATGCGTGGCGGTGATATTTTGATATCTTTTGAAAGTCCCACTTATCCCACTCCCCTACCCGTGTTTCTGGTATGCCACCAATCTCTTTAATCAACAACCCCCCACCTCCCCTCTCAGTGCGTACAGAATATAATGAAGGATGGTCCCAACTATAAAAAACATACAAAAACCCATCGTTTTTCTGGGTCCATTCACTGCGGGGCCATAGGGCTAAAGCTTCCACAACCGAACATTTTTAAAAAAATTTTAAATCTGACAAAATTACACAAATATTTTTCACCAGGTCTCTGAAAATCGTAGTTTTGGCGCGTCTCGGCGTACAATCGTAAAAGACATCTAAAAATCATACATTGTACGCCAAAATCGTAAGTGTAAACAGGTCTGTGGATATGATCCATGTGCACGATTCAATCCCTTAGCTGAACATGCAAACAATGTATTTCGACACCATTATAAACCACATAGAGAGATATGTGTAGATGAAAGCCTAATTGGAACTTAAAACAAGACCCAGTTCATCCAGTATCTTCCAAACAACCACCATCATAGATGAGGCGCACAATTTTATATGCTTTGTGATTCCGTGTCAGCCTATCTACTTGGATTTTCATCTACAAGGGAAAGCGAGATAACATCACTGGCTAAGCAGACAATAATCAAGGGCTTGCTCACAGAGTTGTAATGAGATTACTCAGATCGGGGTCATATTTGAGAAGGGGATATCTCTTTGTGGACAACTTTTTCACAAGTAAGCCACTTGTGAATGACTTGGCCCAGCAAAATACACATATAACCGGAACTATTCGCCGTAACAGAAAGGACCTCCCAAGAGGTTTGAAAGTCCAAATGCAACCTGGGGAGATCATTACTTACAGACAAGGTGAAACACTGGCAACAGCGTTCAGAGAGAAGAAGTCCCTGAAAAATTCTGTTCTGCTCATATCTACAAAAAATAAAGCAGACACAAGAAGTTCGCTTTTGGCGGAGAGGCGTACAACAAGGGGGGGATGCACCCCAAACTATACAAAAACCATTAACTGTTTTGGACTACAATAAACATATGGGTGGAATAGATCAGGCAGACATGATGCTTTATTTTTATCTTGATGAAACAAGAACCATCAAGTATTGGAAAAAGGTTACATTCAATATTGTGTCACGTATGCTGCTTAATGCGTACATTCTGTACAAGGAACACTCAACTGGAAAAATCATGGCTAGATATAAATTTAACACTTTAGTCATTGAAGCACTTGTTGCAGAACACATGAAAAATACAAGGGTTACAGAAGCTACAACAGGAGCAGGTATATGCTCTGTGCCCAACAATGGTGAAAAGGACTGCTCTGTCTGAAGCAACCGAAAAGTACCCGGGGGAAGGAAAGGAGTAGAACTATGTGCCTGAAGTGTCTGAAGGGCCTCCATGGGCCTTGTTTTCCAAAAAACATGTGTTAGGATCTATCCATCAAAAATTTCACACAATTTATACAGGTTAGTCATGTTTATTCTCAGTTTAACAAAAATTTCCACGCATAAATTATGCAAATGGAATTGCTCATTTGCATAAATGTTATATTTCAGTTTGATGTATAAATATTGTATTAGCTTATTCAATTTCCTACAAGAATATATATGGTTTTATATATGTAAAGTAAATAGTTTATTTCTTATAAACTTTTTTGCAATGTGAGTGCCGAGTTCGTAAGAAGTGCTGAGTCTTTTTCACACATACAGCCCAAAAAGGCTCCGTCTCCAAGAGGGTTAAGCTAAAGATTTAACTGCCAATGATTAACATTTGATCCCACTTTTCTATTTATTACATCATTAATTACATCAGCTTTACCTGTGAATGCAAAGCATTGATCTGGTTGTTGAACTGATTGTTGTTAAATGTCAGAGTGAAGTTTCCAGAGGAAGAAGGCACCACACTGTGCATGACACTACCGCAGTTGCTGTCTATCATTCTGTGGGGTCTTTTGTAAGCAATATCCATGGCATTTAAACTGGACTTGTAGCTAAGAGAGAAAATTAAATAAGACCAAATTGCAAATATAAAATAAATTTAACAACTCTGAAATGCTACTTTTATAATAAATTATAGCAATTTTTTTTTTATTTAAAAAATTGTATTCAAATAACATATAACATACATAATAGTGTGAGGGTAATCTTTGAGCCTATCCAGGCTTACAAACTTGTGCTGAATGGCCTCTCGTGGTGTAATGCGCCTCTCTTGGTCTAAAGTTAGCATCTTTTTCAACAGTTCTACAAAGTCTTGCCGATCAAGTTTCTCAACACACAACTCACTCCCTTCCATATCTGTTGGCACGTTGATCTAGCACAGAAAACCAAGCATTTAAAATAACAAGCCTTTGTCCACTACCAATACCTGAAACTCAATCTTACTAAGTTTTTAAATAAACTTGGCTTATATCTTAAACACTAGAATAAATCACCCAATGTTATCGGGATAATAACGGTAGGTCCATTGCGATAATTTCTACCTGCTATTGCAAAAACTCATCACAATTCCTAACTTTAAAAAGAAGTATCTATTTAATAATATTTACATTTCAAACATCTTTAAGTTTTGAGAAATACTTATCTGCTATATATTATACGCCTACCCTGCTATCTTTCATGCCCCATCACTTTTTTCCATCTAAATATAACATTAATTTACTCAGTCTAAATTATCACTAATTATATCACTTTAATCACTAAAGAAGTTAATTAAGGGACAATGTCTACACTAGAGAAATAATTTAGATTAATCCCTTTTCGTGCCCTTGATTTACATTTTTTTTCTATAAAAATTGGAAAAAAACATAATAATATGATGTTTAATATATTTAACAGGAAAGGAAATTGACATCTTCATCAAAAATGTAAACACACTTTTGCCTTGTTTTTTTAAATCATACATTTTCAGAAAATTGTAAAACAAATAATTCTTATGATCTAAAGAAGATTTTCGCAACCGCTTTTCATAACAGACTTGAGTGCCTTTTTTTAACATTTAAATTGTTAATCTCATGAAAAGTGACCTACCCCTCCCCCACCCAGATTTAAATAAATTTAGAAAATGTTCCACTGGATTGTAGTCCCTTCCATACCCAAACTAACATATTTTGCACTTCATATGATTCGTTCTTATTTGTATGAGTTATATGTGAATTAGTGAGTGCTATTTGGCTATGGAGTTGTGCTGCACTGATTGACTTCAACAGCATTTTTTTTATTAGAAGTATATTTAAAGGTTAAGTTTTATTAGGTTATAAATTTAATTAATAAAAGTAAATTTTTGGAATTAAAAAAGTAAAACTTATTAAATTTTTAAAAATACAAAGCTAAAATTTATGTGTGTTTTATTAATAATTTAAAGAGCAATAAATAAAATTTAATAATTTTATTTTTAAGAAGGGGGAAATACTTCATCAGTTTTGTAATTTATTACTATTAAATCAAAGAAACTTAAGAGTTTTGGCTAACATTGGCCATTGTGCTATGACTTCATTTGTGTGTTTATGGGAGTCGCTTAGTCGATTTATTTGTCACGTGAAGAGAGTAGAAAGAGTAAGACTTCCGGTAGGCTGTATACAACACACTAGTGCTTGACAACAGTAGCCCGTTACACACTACAACTAGTAATTCAAGATGCCTAGGCAATGTTGGGCTTTTGGCTGTTCAAACAGTCAAGTTAAGGACAGCGGTATAAGTCTGCATAAGTTTCCACTTAAGGATAAAGAAAATTTAAGACAATGGCTTGACAAAGTGGACCTTCGTTAATTATTTACATGAAATCTTGTTCCAATCGGTTATTAAAGTATTCCTTCGCCGCACCAATATTGAATAAACACGAAAATGACGTCATGGGTATGCCGATCTTTCGTCCAATGAAAATTAAATAAACAAGGGGGAATGACTCCTGTACAAATATTGAATAAACACGCAAATGATTTCATGGGTACGCACGGAGCTCAACAACAGCCTGCTGATGATAGTATTGATAGTTCCCATCGAATATCGCTCACACATTTTTCTTGAAATAACTTTATTCCTTTAATCATAACTGACGTATATTTATTGTCACATTTATGTATTTCATTTTAAAAAAGCGTGTATTCCAGAATATTTTGAAAGGTAAAATTTTTAAGTAACATGACATTGGGGAAGCACTGAGGAAGTATCTTTTGTTGTGTAGCAGCAGCCTAGTGATGGCTTATTCTCATCATGTGACCAAACAAGGAAGTGACTAAGGACTCCCATTAGGAAAAAATTAATTTCAATATTTGCAATATTAACAACGCACTAAAAAACACACTAAAAACAACTGATGTTTGGGTTTTCCCGATATATGTGATTACGGTGTAATTCTTAGATCATAATTTTATTATGAAATTTTTTTCATAACTTTTAAATTCGGATAATCTGCTTAAAATAGTGCCTTAGTTGTTACTTTAAATGTATTTGTAATTTAAAATAATAATCCTTAAACTTTTACTAAAATAAAAGCGGTTTAAAATATTTTTGCGCATTTAAATTTATTAGATTTCCGTAAAATAATAGAAAATAACTATGATTGTTTTTAGGAATCCGAATATACTTAAATCTTATCAGTTCTTTAGCGTTATGTCAGCATAGCTCATTCTTAAATATATTATTTATGTCTGATGACCATGGTAGGTCAATAATTTTGAAAATCACCTTTTTATTCCTTTTTTGCAATTTTTTTTGTATTAGTTCCTGACAGTTTTACTTAACTGCTTAAACAGCTATTTTTAAAAGGACAGCCCATTTGGTATCCCAAAACTAGTTGTTTGCTGTTTTCCAACTTCGATTTTTCAAGGAAAATTCAATTTTATTTTATTCACCTGCATTGAGACATTGTATTTGCTTTGGAGTTAGTTTAAAATAAAACAGATTCAAGACTATATTAAATTAGCATTTATATAGGTTTATAATATGAACATTTAATTTAGTAATGTGCTCATCAAATATGTAGATTTCTATAGAAATAATGCATTTTAATTTTTTTAAACCATAGTTTATCAATATATATAGCTAAGTAAAGAAATATGCAGGATGAGACAGGTTCACTTATGATTTTTTTTTTTTTCAAAATCTTCTATCCAGAGATTATTACCATGTTATTTATTTTTACTTAATAATTTTGTCTCTAAATTTACAAGGTTAAAAAGGTTAAATGACCAACACTTACATCTCTTCTCCTTACCTGGCCAATATCCTCCAGGCAGTTAAAGATATATTTACGAGCTTCTTTTGATTTAATCTTTGTTTCTAGCTCATGCTCTTCTGGAGACTAAATAAAATTATAAAAATGATTTAATGAAAGGTTAAATTCAAAAGTCAATCATCTTTCCAAAATTAAAAGTTGACATGATAATATAAAGGTATTTTTTAAAATATAATACTGTTTGATAAATAATTATTTTCAACTATATTCCTTAAATACTGTTTTTTAGATAGATAAAACTTTAAATAAATTATGCTATATTTGTCAGTTTTTATAGGGTTTAGTTTAATCTTTTTTAATAACTATCCCTGATATAAATATTACATATGCTATTACCTTCAGCCTCCAAAAGGGGTAACTGCCATCAGTGTTGTCTCGAACAAAGAAACGGTTCGTTTTGGTGGCCGCACTTAGCATGTGCTCAGCAGGTAGACCTTGTGTTTGAGATATGTAGCGAATCTGTATAAAAAGTATAATTCTATTAAGGCAAATTTTTCTTCTTTTTTTGTTTTTGTAAACTCGTGAAAAAGCTACGCAAATACTTGGAGCTCAATAACAAGTAGCTCTTTAACTATTTAAATAAAATAAAGACACCATTTTAAAACTTTTGCGAGGGCTTGTGTTTCAAAACTGCAATTTTTTTAATTTATTTTTTTAACGAAAATTAACTTCAACAAATTATTTTTGTGTTGTTACAATTGGTTTAATTTGATGAAGTTATCCATGAAATGACTAACCTGATCATATTCTGATGAGCCAGGGTAAAGCGGCCAACCAAGAAAGAGCTCAGCAATGACACAACCCAGAGACCACATGTCAATAGCCTCACAAAAGGGGAGACCAAGAAGAATCTCTGGTGCCCTAGAAAAATATACAAAAGAAGCTAAGTAATGAAATTATCTAAAAGTTTCTTTACATTCATAAAATATAATTGTATTTACAAAAGTGTGAAATTTTTTCCAAAAAGGCTTTATTATATTTTAAATTCTTTAATTATAAAATTTAACTGCTTGGTAAAAATGTGTGGATCAAAATGTTATATTGCTCAATTCAATTTAAGGAAACAGGTATGTTATAACTATAATTAGGTTTCCAATCATCAGTTTTAAACCATTTTCGGCTGTTTTTGTTTAAACATAATTGAACTTTAAGCAAAAATTACAAAAACTACAAGAAAATGTTTGATGAAAGGGTTAATTAAATGATTTTTAACATATCCGGGATTTTCGCGATCAGTCTCAAAGACATTAATAAAAAAATGTATACTTTTATGTAAATGTGATCAATATTTACTGCTAATTTGAAATATTCTCCTCTTTGATAGTCTTTTTTTTTTAAAGTTTTTTTTTCAATTTGTATTATCTACTTTTTACTATTAAAATAGAAGGAAAAAAAACAACAGTGATATGGTCTTTAAAAACTTACAAGTATGGCTTAAAGATGATAGTACTAGCTCTCTTTCACCAGTCTAGCAAGAGGGCATTAACATTCATACTCTGAACTTTCATATCTAGCAGGAGCATACTGTCTTTAAATTGTTAGGCCAAGTACACTTTCCTTGGGAATCAAGTACCACACCAAAATTTAAGACAAGATTAAGACCGCTGTCAAAGGAAGGTGAGCATGGGGCTTGTGAAACATGGGTCTTGTAAAACATAGCTCTGCTCAGCTGTGAGTGGGGGGTGGGTGAGATAGGTAGGGGGGGGGGGTAAAAACAATCAGAGTGAATGCTGGGTGTAAGCATTTTATTCCCCAATAAGTCCAAGCATTTGAAAATTAATAGCTGAAAGTTACATTGAAATAAAAATATATTCTGGGATGAATTAATATTAAACAGTGGCTGCACAGACCATCTTATGTTTATGTTCTGACAATTCTTTCCTTGCATTTTTTTAAAATTTTGGTTATTTTTTTTAAACACGCCCATCAATACTTTTCTTAAATAAAATGAGTTATACAACCCCATCCACCCCAAGAAAATTATTCAAAAAATTAAAATTGTATGGTTTTTTTCTTACATCGCGATAATAAAATATTGAATTTTTTTAGAAAATTAGAATATACGCTAGAACGGAGCTATTGTACAGAATGAATTAACCCAGTACAAATATCCAACTTAGTGTGTACATTTAGTCAATATCCTACTGCTTCCTAACCCAATGCCAGCCCGGTCCAACTCACATGCCAGCCCGAGCAGGGCTGCCAATCAATTTTTTTTTAATTCCCAAGATTTGTTCAAAATATTTCCCAAGATTTCCCAAGATCATGATTAATATATGAGTTTTTTTTTTAAAGGGAAATTATCTTGGGAATATTTTTTTTAAAGTGAGTTTTGGTCCTGGATGGGCTAGTGAATTCCCAAGATCTTGGGAAATTTCCCAAGGTGTGGCAGCCATGAGCCCGAGACATGTAACCAACACTAGCAAACTTGTCTTATCAGGCCTTGGGCCCTTCCCTATTCATGCTTTGTACTGCGTGAAAATATAGTGACAGGGCGCTAGTAACGGTCTGTAGAAAAAGGCCGCTCCTAAATGCACATGTAGCCGAATTAAACTGTGTGTTTTTGGGTTGGTCAAACTGGGCGCTTTTGTTTATTCCACAAATGTAGTATGGAGATAATTTACAAAACGAAATTTGTACAAATATAGTCAGGATTTAAAATATGATTGTATTTAGCGAGCAACGTTTAACTTTAATATTCACCCCTAATAAGATTTAATACCTAAAGGCTCATAACAGATACATTCTCACACAAATACATAGTCTCCATATCTAAGGAATGGTGTTATAGATGGCTCTACTCCACCCCAACATAAAACCAAGTTTATCCTGTGTCGTTATATTTTTTTTTTAAAATGAATGCCATAGCCATAACGGATACAAATGGATAGTGTAACCTTCCAACCAATCCCTCGCTCATTTCACGGAAACGTTAATGTAGTCCAGTGGCTGGGCGTCAGGCAAAGAGAAATTAATGTGCATGTCCTCATGGGGCCACAGAGAGGATCAACTAGTTTCAATAGGACGCCAATCTAGGATTAATTCTAACTTATATACGTAACACGAGTTTTAGTTAGGCGTGTGCACACAGTCGATACATGTTACGTTTACAACCACAGCTCGCTAACGAAACCACTTTACCAAGTTAAGTCTTAATCTATTCAAGGGAACTTTTTTTTTAGCCGTTCCAAGCTGCTGAGGAGGGAACGCCATCACGCATAATTGCAGTCAACAACTAACTTGACTTATTTTAGCCGTCGGCTGTCTACCTCCTTTTAAAGACCACAGTTAAACCAATGATCAGGCCTATTACTTTAACCGGGACTGGCCATACTTGCGCGGCAGACTAAGGTTATTGACAAACTATTTCAAAACTTGTTTACGTACAAGACGGCGAGATCTCACCCTGGGCTCAGAGGGCGTCTCAACGCTCCAGAATTTAAAATAATCACACATTCAAACGCCATGTATCGAGCTAGCTTCTCCGACTAACAACCAAGGTAATTATTCAGACGCCCAACTTTAAACTACTTTATTTTGCCATGCCCTGATATTGATGCAGGGCTACATGTAACACAAACAGAGATCTAGCCCTGTTTCGCGGCGTAGAAAAGTCAATGATAAGCTGTGTAAACTGTGTCTATATGGCATGCAATGCTTTCTGGGTTTGTTAAGAGTGTGTTTGAGGCAATGTAGCTATACGTATTTACCAACTCTATTATGAAGAGGGTATTGCAATTATGCCACATCATTTTTGTACAAATTAGGCACCCATTACCAGCCCAGTAGCTAGTGAAAGCATAGATAACAGACCATTTCTGTACAAATTAGGCACCCATTACTAGCCCAGTAGCTGGTGAAAGCATAGACAACAGACCATTTCTGTACAAATTAGGCACCCATTACTAGCCCAGTAGCTGGTGAAAGCATAGATAACAGACCATTTCTGTACAGCTTTAAACAAAGCTAAACATTTAGCTGAGACCATTTCTGTACAGCATTAATTCCCGTCCGTCAACCACTTGTCAGACACAATTTACAATATGTAAACGACCAAATCACGTGAGAAGACAGCGTGACAAGCAGGTAGCCTATTATTAGACGCGCGGTCATTTTGATAACTTTCTTCTTTTTGTGCAGCAAGGCATACTGTACATCGGGTTGTTGGGTTCAAAGGAGGCGCTGTTTGCACAGACCAAGTGCTTTGTTTCTTGCTCACAGTCAGACTAATCCTTAACAAACATTTATCTTTCCTCTCTATGTACACTGCCTCTCTCTCTCTCTCTCTCTCATCCCCTTCACCCCCAACTTCCCTGAACCCCCACTAACAAACAATCAAAGGCGTAAATATATATATATATATATATATATATATATATATATATATACACACACATAACAAACATTTATCTTTCCTCTCTATGTACACTGCCTCTCTCTCTCTCTCTCTCTCTCATCCCCTTCACCCCCAACTTCCCTGAACCCCCACTAACAAACAATCAAAGGCGTAAATATATATATATATATATATATATATATATATATATATTTACACACGCAGACGCCTTTGATTATTTATAGAAATGCACACTCGCATCGTGTCTTCTCAGTTAGTAAGTAGGTATTGGACAAATTGTGTATCGATTATAACCACAAAAGTAGCATACATGTGAATTAAAAATAACACACTACTGAAGGCAAGCTCCAAGTGAAAACTTATTTTTTCCACTGCCAAACATAAATCTAGTTGTGTACAGTGTAAACCAAATGTCACCAAACAGAGAGAAAAGCCCGTGCGGAGCAAGACCCCCAAAGTAACGACCTTCCAAACTTTCTCCAGCGGCTAGCAAAGCGATTTGTGTTGTTTTAATGGGACACAGGGAATAATGCTACTCTGGCAGTGGTGGCGCCGTCCTTCCTAATATCCTCAACCGGCCTTCTAATCATGAAATACCGAAATCAGAATCCCTATTTAGTATTTTCTTCAACGTAGTCAATGAAACAAGTGACACTGTGTGCCTTGACAAGCTTTTAAATTCTGCTGAAATCTGGAGCACTTGCAGTTAGCGAATTTCGTTGATAACATAACAATGTTATGTATTTCTATTACCGATAAAACATTGCAATCGACTATTTATTGTTTTCGAGTGTATTATAATTAGTATTTGAAATAAATTAGCATTCCAGTAGATCAGTGTTAAACTGAAAATAGGGAACGATAAACTGCATGTGCCTCAATTTTTAAATTCACTTAAAATCCATTCTTTTTTTTTTTTTAATATATAAAAATTAAAACAAATTGTCGTTGCATTCGAGATCCGATTCTGTTTCATACATTTAGAGTGGCATGAACTTTAAAAAAACAAACAAAGGTGACGGTTTAATTTTTCTGTCGTGAACAGCCTATTACTAAAAGTAACCTATAGTTTAGAGACCACTATGCACAATGATACGGTCTAATGTATATTTATGACCAAGTTTCACCAAGCAGGACAAACGCGAATAGATTGTACGTGTCCAGGGTCGTTGAGAGGCCCCGTAATGAACCTTGCTCATCCTACTGAAACCCTTAACCGCTGTCGGTCCCCATGAGTTTCTTTCATCGTGTGTCTGTCTGTCCCTTTATGCGTTTGCTTTGGGGCAGGACAAAAGTGGGCCAGATTTCCGATCCAACGTTTCCGCAAGTTGAAAAAAAAAAAAAGAAAAGAATCAGTTCAAGTACAAAACCGTCTCTCCTTCCCCAGCTTGTCTGAATGGGTTATTTCCCCCAGTATCTGCAGAGGCTTGACTCAACAAGTCCCAACCAGCCACAGATAAGGCTATCGGTCGTATAATGACTACTATACTAGAATCTACAGAACCTCGCATTTCTTGGATCTATGACAGGGGTTTCTTAAAGCTAGTTGGAAAGTGGTTACTAAGCTCGACCAGTGGTTCTCAAAGATATTGGGAGGGGACTTAATTTAATGTATGTTCATATTTTGTATGGGTTTACATACATGATGATTACATACACGTGATTTCACTTCTAAATACATTGATGTGCCAGATTTGTTTTTCAATAAAGGTCCCTCAAACACACAAACAGAAGCAAGTGGTGTCATGTGAGATGGCCAACTGTTTCAGTGCCCGCCCACGGTTGACAAGTCTAAACGTGTGCAGATACCAAACAGATTACCCACGTAAAACGACAATGTTTACCAAAATAAACCACAGAAAATAGACGAAACCCACACGCTGCCAGGAGCGATAATTATTGCATGACACGACATTTAGTTTTAGGTGCATATTTAATAGTATAATTATGATCTACATTTAGTGGTATATAAACCTGTAACGTGTCTCTTCTTTTGACCTCCTTTTATTTATTTTTTAGTTTGTTCATTGATTCCATATTTCCATAGCTCCCGAAATTTCGTACAGTCTCGTGGTACATTTTGATGTGCTGGTTTTAACTAACCGATATAGTTCCATTATCGAAATTTATTTAGGCAGATACATAAGAATTCCATTTTTACCGTCGAAATGCATATTTCGACACTCTTTTTTTTTTGTGGGCACCGATAATACAGATTTAACTACGTGTTTTGAAATTAAATTTCATGAACCGGGCAAAGTGAGCAGAAAAATTGACTTACAGGTTAAACGATCGCAATGTCGATTAAACGTAAGAACATGTATTATATTAGCAGCACTAAACCACCGCGCCCTCACCCGTGTTCTGAAGGGTGGCTGAACAAAGATAGAATTGATTTGGCCGTGGCCATTGGCATGTTTGCAGCGTAAGCATCGTCATATAAAAGAGGGTACGAAATATTATGGAGTTGATTTTTTTTTTTATTTACCTTTTTAATGCCCTGGACCCAATTGTTAAGTGTACGCTTTAATATTGCTGTGAGGTAACCTTTCTGTCCGGCAATTGTCATGGGAGGGGGGGGGGGTGTTTACAGAATACGCCAGCAATCAAACATGTATCGATTGTCTCAGCCGAAGAGTAAAAGTGACGAACTCCTCCACACTTGTAGCGAAGATAAGAATGAAATAATTCTTCTCTCTGTCTATTCACCCCTTCGACAGCTTCGCTCCTCCGCAGACGCGCATATTCTTTATGTCACCAAGAGTCGCACAAAAACATACGGTGAACGATCGTTCTATTTTTGTGCACCCAAACAATGGAATTCTCTTCCACTACACATTCGCAATATACCGACCATCACAGCCTTCAAAACTGCACTCAAAACACATCTCTTTAAACTCAACTATCCTGACTGATTTCTCCCCCCCCCCCTTTTTCTGAATGATAAACGATGCTGCTGGGTAGCCGTTCATGGCTTAACATGTAAATAATACTTTCATATTCTTTATGTCACCAAGAGTCGCACAAAAACATACGGTGAACGATCGTTCTATTTTTGTGCACCCAAACAATGGAATCCTCTTCCACTACACATTCGCAATATACCGACCATCACAGCCTTCAAAACTGCACTCAAAACACATCTCTTTAAACTCAACTATCCTGACTGATTTCTCCCCCCCCCCTTTTTCTGAATGATAAACGATGCTGCTGGGTAGCCGTTCATGGCTTAACATGTAAATAATACTTGAATGTGTAGAGTGAATATACATTTGTTTTGTTTTATTTAATTAATGTTAATGTTTAAGTTCATGATTATGTTTGTTAAATAGTATGTACAGCGTGGTGAGGCCAACCCTAGGCTGGGGTACCGCGCTATGTAAAACAACCACTAATTATATTTTTTTTTTATAAATAAACAAGCCTTATTATGAATCATTAGCTGACAAACAGTTTTCAACCTTGCCAAAATGAACTTCAACATATCTGTCAACCTTGCCAGAAGAACTTCAACATATCTGTCAACCTTGCCAGAAGAACTTCAACATATCTGTTTTGAAGCAAGACAGCTGACCATAACTTTTCATTTCTCCATATTACTTTTGATGACGACAGTCAAAAAGCCTTTTTGAATCCAGGATTTCATCATTCATTCCATAGAAAGAAGTTTCCACCCCAGCCCAGCGGTTATGTTTTGAATGCACCCTACCCACACCTGCTACACAGCGCCACGTTTCAAAAGGCAAAGCCTAACAAAGACGACACGACCACTGGACTTCGTTGTCAATGAAGAGGAGATCAAGATACAACAAATGAGACGGGCGAGGATCCATCAACCATTATGACAAGCCAATAGCTCGATTCGATCTAGTCAAGGGAAAACGGCTTCCCATCCATCCCCTTTGCCGTAACAGTAACACGTTTCCTTAATGACTAAACCCTCGCTAGATTAATGTTGGTGTGAGTGGAAACGAATAACTCATTGGGAATTAAGTCCAGTAAATAATCGGGTCACTCTTGGGTGGGCAAATGCAGCAACACTTTTCAAAATTAAGATGCAATCAGAATTTAAGGTTAGTGTGAGGATTAATAGACGACGGCATGTTACAGCTGGCGACAGCGTAATTAAGGACTTATATTAAATAACTCCAAACTGGTTTTTACAATAGTAATTGTATAGCATTGTGTTTTTAAATGTTTACTGTATTCTAGTAGGATAAACAAGGACACTGATCTATAATTTAAAAAAAAAAACGTTGGGGAGAGAAGAATGTATGCATGGAACTACAACATAAGCTATAGGAGGGGCATCCATTGAGAACCGAAGAATGATTAAAATGTCATTAACCTTATGGTGGTAAAGAAAAACCCTAAGTTCTGAGGTAGACAGGGAATCGTATCTAATGTAGCTAAAAGTTTATTCAAGGTGTGTCACACTATACCATTTAACTGGCATTTTGTCTTCATTTATCCAGTTGTGGCCTAAAAGTTGCGTCCTGTCTGTATCAATACTACACACTCCATGTCAAGACTACACACTGCAAGTTCAATTATCAGATGAGTGTTCAGTCAATTAATATTTTTTCAGACTTCTAACGTTCGTCCATTTAGCCCCCCCCCCCCACCCCGAAGGCGTTTCCTGCTTTGACGAGCCGACCCACACACAGCTTGGGGTCCACGAGTGGCAACCCCAATCAGACTCAATCAGGCGGTCCAATCTTCCTCAACGAGATGTGTCAAGAAATGAAAGGGTCACAGGCGGGGAGACGCAGCGTGCTGGATGGTAGGCGAGAGAAAGGTCAAGCAGAGATTCAACAGGGAGAGAGACAGAAAGAAGGAGAGGGACCAGAACGTCGTTAGGCGTATGTGAGAGAGAGAGGGGGCGATAGAGGGTGGGGCACAATCCCTTATTTAGTCTCCTGCATGCCCCACAACTTTGGAATATAATCTCGTTGTCAGCTGATAAATCAATAAATGTTTGATGGATAAATCATAGATAATAAACGAACACGCACACACAGTGGGGTGAGCCCAATGATATACTGGGGGCATTCTAGTACGGACCACTGAATAAATGAACAGAAAGAAAACACAGCCCAGTACAATCAATGATCAAAAGACTCTACAGAAAGACATTCTGGACTCATGTGCTCTCCCCACTTCAGTGAAAAAGTGCAAATGAGGGATATCTTGAAAAATCTATGTCAAATGACATTGGATACGCCTACGCGCCTCCTTAAAAAAAGCAGGGGGTGGGGAATAGGCTTTAGCCAGGGAGCTGGATAGTTTTGGGATATACATATATTAACTATGTTTTAGATTACTGCTAAAAAATACTTTCACAATAATTATGTCATATTTTCAAAAATCTTAATATCACTAAACACATTCCATGATCAATCACTCAGAGAAATCACATCTCTGGCTCTAATAGTAATAGTCAATCTACAAAATAAGGGGAAAACATTGATGTTTTCAGGGCTCACTGTACAAACTAACATTATAAGTTCCTGGAAGCAATGCGGAATTTATATTTTAAGTGGCTTAAACCTACTTATCTGAAAGAGAACATTTTATAGCAGCAGAGACAAGCATAGATCTATATCTAAATACTTGGGGAAAAGGTAGTTTTATACAATGATCAACTTCAGTAGAATAATGTATCCCCCAATAGAATGATTTTTTCTTAAGAATCAAAGGACCAGCACTATCTTATTCTTTTAGATCATTACTCATGTGAACATATGATGGTAAGCTATGACAATAGTGGAAAGGAGATGGTGTAATGAAGGTGACACACAAATATTGGCCGCCTTTTAAAATTTAAGTCTTCTAGCGAGTACTTTGGTGAAAACACTTTTTACTATTTATAATCATTTGATTCATATGTAGTTTCATCTTAATAGCTAACAAATACTAATTTAATAATTTAATTGTGGTTTTTTTTTTATTTTGAAACCACCCCAAAATTACCTAACATTAAATTGTTTTAAGACAAAAGCTGAAAATCAAACCCCTAATGGAAACATTTCAGCTGGTTTCTAAATAAACATATTTATTTTTAGAAAGCTCACAAAATAATTTTTAATACTATTTGGGGCCACAATCTGATCAAATGTGTTCAATGTATGCCCAAAGAGCCACAACACAACTCATAAACCCCATGCATTTTACTCTACATTTGATCTTCCACACTTCGTAGTTAATAGAATAACATTGCAATAACAAAAAATGAGCACTGAGGTTACTTGACTCAATTTTAAAAAAAAACATTAAAATTCTAAAGAATTAAAATAATATTTAAATGCTTTCACAGATTACGAGGAAGACAGGATCCCGCTGTTTTAAAATAATATCAATGTCTACATTTTCTTGTCTTCTTTTTATATTTCCTGGTAACAAGCCACAATCATTACATTTGAGGCATGGCTGAGAAAGTAGTATATGTAAGTAAATATCCTAGTTTATATAGTACATGACTCATGTAAAGCCGCTATAAGCTATCCAAGTAATTAAAATACGTAACATCTATGTTATTATCATTGTGAGATATCTACACTAAAATATATGATAACGGAAATATTTTCCTAAACTATAATAAAATTGTAAAAATATTTTATATTTATAATACTTTTAAAGCAAATTTGTCTTTCTAAATAAAACAAACATCAAAAAGAGTACAATTAAACCTGCACAGGATGTCACAATAAAATAAATTATAAAGAACAGAATTAACACACGACAGCCCTTTCATATTAACTCTATTCCATTACTTTTATGCAAATATCATTAATGGTCACTGCTGATTTTGAAGTGAATTTTTGAAATGTTAGATCTAACACAAATCCAAAACGAAGAAATGACAATATAGATAATTTCTTTTCTAATCGAATGCAAAAGTTGTAAATAAATACATTACAATAAAATTTTAAATATGACATTAACCCACTACAGGACAGAACGGCCTAAAACGTCTTTACTGCCTAAAGGGCAAAACCATCCAAAAGCGTCCACAACAACTAAGAGTTGTCAACACGCAATCTCCGAGTCTTTGCGAGACTGCCATTTGTTTACATCCGGTTTTGCAGATAGCTTGATAGAGTGTGCGCCAGTTACTAGTATTTCATCAAATTTGTTTGTAGTTTTTGGGGCTTTAAGGCTTTTTTTTTCAAAATGGATTTTGACGATTCTTCAAGTAATAGCAGAGATTTGGCAGGATTCACTTTAAGTGACATTTGAAGTGCCCGAATTGACTATAAATCGGAACTAGATATTGATATTATTAGTAATATTAGTGAAATCAGAGTAGTAAGCAGTGTTGCTTCGATTTCATGGCAGTGTTTGTAAATAGATGACTCACAATCACCAATAATATGTTGTTTTTTGCAAATATTTATGAGGATTAATGGCAACATGTGAGTAAAATAATAAATCTGCATCATTCATTTTCCTCTATTTTGCTTCTTATTTCAAAAAAATGTCTTTACTAACACCTTAGATTTGATGTTTTTACAAACGTAACATTAAATCTTATTAAAAAAATGGAAAAATGTTGCCCCTTCAGAACTAGCAAGAGGAGGAACGTCTGCCCTTTAAAGGGTTAAAACAAGAAGTTGCAAATTCCCATTTCCAATTAAACTTTTTACAGTCTTAGCTGATCTGTAATGAAAATAACTGATGTGTTTTCATTGTCCGAGCATTTGGTATTCATGTGATAATAGAATTAAAAGTTCGACTAGATTTAGAAGAAACAAAGTTCACCACAGAAATAGTCGCAGATGGTGGAATCAAAACCATAAATGGTTTGCCCTAAAAATAATTAATACAATAACAACCATTAGACCATTCTTATAATGTAACACAAACTAACTTTTAAATAGTCTTACCTGTAATACCGAGACTGGAGGTAGGTAGAACATACAGCCTTAGAAACATGACTAGCCGATCCAAAGTCTATCACCTTTACTCTATATGGAAAGCGAACAGGATCTACAAGCATGATATTTTCAGGCTTAAGATCTGCATGTATTAATCCAAGTTCTTTTAGTTTGCCCAAGGCATGAAGCACCTGTTTAGATCAAAGAAAAATGTAAGAAACTGAATATTCCCTTTAAAAAATGTAAATGCTAAAGAACTCCATTTAAATTCCATTTTCGTTTAAAACCATAACACTAAGGATAATAAATTGTAAAAGAAATATTTATATTTATATTAGATATAAACCAAGCACAAGACAAAACAAGTGAAAAGAACAAAATAAATATTAGAATAACTTTAAATAACCTTACCTGATAAGTGATTGGTCTTATATATTTCAGCGGAAGTGGCTGGAATTTGTTTTGTTTGAGAAAATCATAGAGATTTTGTTCCAGCATCTCAAACACAAGACATGTATGGTTCTTGTGTTGAAAGCATTCATATGCTCTAACAAAATTATAATCATCCGCACTCTCCTGGGCCAGTCTTGACAAAATACCAACCTGAAATTAGTATAGTTCATGAATTTTAAAACTCATTTAAAGCAAAATATAATTGTGCTAAAATTATATTACAAAGGATGTAGAAATTTTTTCTCTCCATATAATTTGCCAGTCATATTACTGAAATAAAGTGTTGCTCACCTCAATCTGTCCTTGTCTAGCATAAGAAGGATGATTCTTTAAGATTTTTATAGCATAGATTTCATTTGAGTGATGCTTCCAACATTTGCACACCTGTCCAAATGTACCACGGCCAAGGAACTCAAGTACCTCATAGGCAGCGGTCTGGGAATAAAGGACCTCATGTTGAACAAGCTGGTAATCTCCTTCGGAATTGGCAGAGCTAGCATTAGCAGCTGCTTTCTTGGTGGTGGTTGTGGTGGTGGTCGTGGCCGTGCCGCTCTCATCCTCACTGGAAATAGCGTGCACCTCTGTCAACTGCATGGGATTATTGTTGTGTTGGTGGTGCAATCTGGCACCGCCACTGGAAGCACCGACTGCTCCACTTGTGATTGAGATGGGATTACTAACTTTGTGCGAGTTGGTGGCTACAATAATAGGTTTTGCCGCCCCAACTAAAATTGTCCCTCCACTTTCTGAGCTGTCCGTAACTTTCCGCTTGAGTCCCCTTGGAAAAGCAGATAGCTGTCTTGCTGAATGAGGTTGGAAAGTTTGAATTTGGTGTTGCTGTTGGAGCCCCTTATGGACAGAAATTGCAGCTACAGATCCAAGACCAAGTGATGAGGCCGAACTATGTTGAATGTCACCTGTTCCCGACGAGGAGCAAGACGATGCAATGTGTGAGAGCAGAGCGTCGTAGTCGACTTGTTGATCAGGAACAATGCTGAAACTGCTGCTTGCATTGTTGTAATGGTTTTCACTCAATTTGAAAACGTTACTTGTACTTCGAGATGAAGTCTGATGCGTAGTCAGAAAGGGGGAAACAACCTGAAGCGAAGAAACTACATGCTGCTCAAAAGGCAGCGACTCCACTTTAATTTTCTTGAAATCACTAAACGCACTGATTTTTGCGTAATTTTGAAGGGTATCTTGCATCAGTGCATTGGGTCACTGGAGAAGAAATTTGGAAGCATAAAAACATTTTTCTCTTGCAAAAAAATAATTTTTTTAAAAACCTTACTATTTTACTAAGGCCTTCACGCTAATAAGAAACAATATTATTTAACATTTTATTTTAATTTCAATTAAAGAAATAAATTTTTACACTTCTGTGATAATAAGGAATTAAAAATAATAATTATTAAGATGTGTGCCACTTTAAACATTCAGAAAAAATTATGCATTTATTATTTATATTATAAATTATATAAAAATGATTTATACAATATTTATTTAACTAAATGACAATGGCAGATTCATACAAAAAGGTGAAACTGTCCAAAAAAAATTTGGTTTTGCACAGGCCTTATGCACTTCCATTCAACATTACCCATACATTTTTTAAGATACAGGCTCTATAACTATACAGGCCAAGTTCCTTTAGAAAAAAAGAATAATCCATACTACACATTACAGATACTAACCTAGGCTATATAATAACCTACAGTAAATGGACATAGTATTTACTAGGCCTATAATTAAATGAAATTGTAGAATGTGTAGCATCAGCTGATTAAGCTAGGCTGAGCATGGAATGATTGTAAAGTGTAGAGCTCTTTGAACCAATATAACAGGAACAAAAATGTGTCAATATAGTTAATAAGTAATGCTTCCTCCTGGTATGAAAAATGACAATTACAAGGTACTGAAGAACTGTTTACCAAAGGATGTTACAAAATTGGGAAGCTATAGACCAGTTTTGTATTTTACATGAAAAACAGTTTTATAACTATTACAAGGACAAAGGCAAGATGCAAAGGTAAAAGTTAACAATAAAGGCAAGAAAGCTCCTTAACAGGCCACCCTGAAATTTGCAGCTCAGCAATGAAGCTGAAGCCATATTATCAAGAGTTTATTATAAAAGTAAGCCATGAAATGGATAGTTATAAGCTGAATAAGTTTCAAGAAAGACTCAAAGTCAACATTTTAGAATGATTCAATGAATAAGAAGACTTTGTAACTTGAATTAAACTTAAATTTTAAACATTTCAGTAAATTAGATTCAAAGATAGTCAATAGATAGGCTGTAACTGTAATGAAGTCTGAATTGTAACTGTAAAGCCTAAGCCTCAGCCATTACTTTTTATATTATACTTTGTAGTGGGTAACTATGACATGAAATTGGCATAATTAGGCCAACTAATTTAATAATTTGAGTGTGGGCCTAATACATATATTAGTAATAGCCAAATAATTCAAATAGGTCTAGCACTAAGCACTGTTTGTAGACCAAGGATAATCTTATAATAATAATGTCATGCTAGACTAATGATAATGAAAACTATCAATCTGTAAAGTCTGTAGTCAGTATCATTCAGTATGGAAAACAGCTCCATATGGCGCTACTTGTCATTAACTAGGTTTTTTTAAAGTAAAAGGCAGGACTGAATAATATTCTAATAAACAACCGACTCAACAAGAACAGACTATATTAGGATAAAGAAAGAACTTAAGATAACCATCAGCCTGTTTGACCTAACGCATCAATAATAATAAAAGACTAAGACCTCTCACTTCTCATTTGATTAACTTGTTTTGGTCATTCATTAGATTGGGAAGTGGAAATAGCTTAAACTTTAGTGTAATGTAAACTGCAAGTATGTATTACAACCCTCTTCTGAAATTAACATTTAATTTGCAAAGGCAATATTCATAACATCGAAACACTTGCCGGACCTGCAAACTAGAAAAGACCAAGCCAGGACAAGCATTAGGAATGCTAGCCGTGGCCCTGACCTAAGCAGGGCCTGGCAAGCGGGATAACAAGACAACCTGGCTTGTCGTCGAGAAGGCACAATTACCATCACTTGTTAAGTAATAAATATCCGTTCCTTTGTTCCGAACTGTTTTAAGAAAATAGCCCTTAAGTCCTTTGAATAGACAGAATGCGAATTTCGTCCATAAACCCCCGAAAAATGGCTCGATTTGAGCCGAATTGTTTTAGCACTGCAACATGTCTGTCTGTCATGTAAGGGGGATAGACAAGGAACACCATGTATAATCGAAAGGATGCAATGTTTACGTAC
The DNA here is from genome assembly GCA_964033795.1 of Lymnaea stagnalis. NCBI lineage: Eukaryota > Metazoa > Mollusca > Gastropoda > Lymnaeidae > Lymnaea > Lymnaea stagnalis. Next base: position 491,999 of record CAXITT010000501.1, on the reverse strand, counting down.
TAAAAACATGTAATTTTTAAAAACTCTAAACTATTATTTACTACATAGCATTATGTTAGATTTCGTAATTTTATTCGTTTAAACATATGATGAACAAAAATATTACAATCATTATTAGCTGGAAAAATATTTAAAATGATGTAGTAATTACTTAATCCTGGTTTCCAAGATATCCTGTAAAATTCAGCAAGTGACTTTGACGTCACTTCTGCTTTGCGCTCGACGAAAATGGGGCCAGCCAATGAAAAACTGTAATATTTTTAGATTATTGGCGGGGTCACTCACGTGCTGCAAGAGATGGCATGATTACTAAAGATAAAGAGTTATTTATTTTTTATCCTAGATTCAAGTACCTATAATTATTAATGATTACCTCAATCTTTCTCTAAGACTTTGGAATGGGAATTTATATTACTTTTAATATAATTGTCAAAACTTTGTGTGTCTGTTTAATTGTTTTTCAATGACTAAATATATTCTTTTCTTTAAAAATAAAACGTCTTAATTGCAAATATGGCAGTGTTTCCTAACATTTATCGCCCACCTGAGCACCTATAACGGTTCTATGCTCCTACCTCAACCCCCTCCCCCACACACATGGATTGATTGGATAAAAAAATTTTAGACAAAAATAGACAAAAAATGTATTAAAGTAAAGAGAAAATAAAGAGAAAGTAATAAAGAGAAAGTAACTAAGCTGATGTCCTGTCCGTTCGTTCACCATACAAATACTCTACAGTAAATTAAAACTACATTAAAACATTACTAAAAAAAATTTGCCCCCCCCCCAGAAAGTTAATCGATTAAATCATGCTTATTCCAAAAATTACACTTTCAACAAAATGTTTATGGAAATATAATTATCAAAAGAAGACAATGGNCCCCCCTAGAAAGTTTTCTGCGGACGCCCATGCTTGTGGGATCAAGTCAAGCTAAACATCGTGTATCCTATAGCCTACAGTTTTAAACTAACAGTCTTTTATTTTGACCCAGTTAGATTGAAATATTAGATCGAAATGAAAAAAGGAGCGAAGTAGAAAAAAAATTGAATAGAAAAGTAGAAAAAAAAGTGAAAGTAGAGAAAAAAATGAGAAAAGTAGGGGGGGGGGAAGGAGTGAAGTAGAAAAATGATGCAAAGTAGGAAAAAAAGACGTCAATTAGGGGATAGCCATCAAATGACGAAAGTTAAGAAATATTTTATTTTGATGACGCGGTATGATTTCAAATAACAAGCTCTATAAAGTCACATGTGACAGTTGAAACAATATATAGGACTAAATGTGGTCGGCAGATCGCGGCTCGCGAGCCGCATGGGGCACTTTAGCGACCTGAGTGCGGCACTTTAGCGACCTGAGTGCGGCACTTTAGCGACCTGAGTGCGGCACTTTAGCGACCTGAGTGCGGCACTTTAGCGACCTGAGTGCGGCACTTTAGCGACCTGAGTGCGGCTCGGCCAGTCGGCCACAAATCGGTTTTGACTCCAAAAAACATGGTTCTTGACAAGTTCTTGGTAAGAATTTGGCTCTCAAACATTTTTGAATCGTCCTCCTGCTGATGTGTGCCCCTCTTGACAAATGAGTTTGAGGACCACAGGGCTAAACTAAAACAACAAACACGTACGCTTTAGACCAGCGGCCGCCAACCGATGGTTGCGGACCACTTGTGGTCCACGAGAAAATGTAGGTGGTCCGCAGAATAAATAACCTAATAAATTCTTATGTTATGAGAATGTGTGTCAGGGTTTTTAAAGATGATCTCGGTCAATTCAATGAAAGTGAACAAGTGTTGCTTTTTAAAAAATAAAAAATTTGTTTCATTGTTTACAATTAAAGATTTTGTTATAATTAAATAAGCAGTGCAATATTAAAGAGGTTCATTTTATATTAATACAATGAAGGTTCTCTGATAATAACTGAATAACATTTTTTTTAAAATCCATATAAGTACTACGCGGGAATTATGAATTTAGTGGTCTGCGAGGTCTGAAAGGTTGGGGACCACTGTTTTAAAAAAGCGTTTCCCAAACTTTTAAGTCGGGTGGACCGGGTAGACACGTTTCGATATTGCACGAGGAACCAAAGCCAAAAATTCATTTAGTATATTTTCTTTATATTTGAACCTAAATATTCATGTTACTCCGGACTGGCAGCGGCCCGCGGACCAACCTCTGGAGGACAATGCTCTTGAATTCCCCGGCGCGTAAAAGTCAGGACCCGTCTAACCAGTGCATTAGTCCCAAATATCAATGGCAGTTTTAACTAGTGCATTAGTCCCACATCTCAATGGCAGTTTTTAACTAGTGCATTAGTCCCACATATCAATGGAACTTTTAACTAGTGCATTAGTCCCACATATCAATGGCAGTTTTAACTAGTGCATTAGTCCCACATATCAATGGCAGTTTTAACTAGTGCATTAGTCCCACATATCAATGGCAGTTTTAACTAGTGCATTAGTCCCACATATCAATGGCTGTTTTAACTAGTGCATTAGTCGCACATATCAATGGCAGTTTTAACTAGTGCATTAGTCCCACATATCAATGGCACTTTTAACTTGTGCATTAGTCCTACATATCAATGGCAGTTTTAACTAGTGCATTAGTCCCACATATCAATGGCAGTTTTAACGAGTGCATTAGTCCCACATATCAATGGCTGTTATAACTAGTGCATTAGTCCCACATATCAATGGCAGTTTTAACTAGTGCATTAGTCCTACATATCAATGGCAGTTTTAACGAGTGCATTAGTCCCACATATCAATGGCTGTTTTAACTAGTGCATTAGTCGCACATATCAATGGCAGTTTTAACTAGTGCATTAGTCCCACATATCAATGGCAGTTTTAACTAGTGCATTAGTCCTACATATCAATGGCAGTTTTAACTAGTGCATTATTCCTACATATCAATCGCAGTTTTAACTAGTGCATTAGTCCCACATATCAATGGCAGTTTTAACTAGTGCATTAGTCCCATATATCAATGGCAGTTTTAACTAGTGCATTAGTTCCACATATCAATGGCACTTTTAACTAGTGCATTAGTCTCACATATCAATGACACTTTTAACTAGTGCATTAGTCCCACATATCAATGGCAGTTTTAACTAGTGCATTAGTCCCACATATCAATGGCACTTTTAACTCGTGCATTATTCCCACATGTCAATGGCAGTTTTAACTAGTGCATTAGTCCCACATATCAATGGCACTTTTAACTAGTGCATTAGTCACATATATCCATGGCAGTTTAAACTAGTGCATTAGTCCCACATATCAATGGCAGATTTAACTTGTGCATTAGTCCTACATATCAATGGCAGTTTTAACTAGTGCATTAGTCCCACATATCAATGGCAGTTTTAACGAGTGCATTAGTCCCACATATCAATGGCTGTTATAACTAGTGCATTAGTCCCACATATCAATGGCAGTTTTAACTAGTGCATTAGTCCCACATATCAATGGCAGTTTTAACTAGTGCATTAGTTCCACATATCAATGGCACTTTTAACTAGTGCATTAGTCCCACATATCAATGGTAGTTTTTAACTAGTGCATTAGTCCCACATATCAATGGTAGTTTTTAACTAGTGCATTAGTCCCACATATCAATGGCAGTTTTATCTTATGCATTAGTCCCACATATCAATGGTCGTTTTAAACTAGTGCATTAGTCCCACATATCAATGGCACTTTTAACTAGTGCATTAGTCACTTATATCCATGGCAGTTTTAACTAGTGCATTAGTTCCACATATCAATGGCAGTTTTAACTAGTGCATTAGTTCCACATATCAATGGAACTTTTAACTAGTGCATTAGTCTCACATATCAATGACACTTTTAACTAGTGCATTAGTCCCACATATCAATGGCAGTTTTAACTAGTGCATTAGTCACATATATCCATGGCAGTTTTAACTAGTGCATTAGTCCCACATATCAATGGCAGTTTTAACTTGTGCATTAGTCCTACATATCAATGGCACTTTTAACTAGTGCAGTAGTCCCACATATCAATTGCTGTTTTAACTAGTGCATTAGTCCTACATATCAATGGCAGTTTTAACGAGTGCATTAGTCGCACATATCAATGGCAGTTTTTACTAGTGCATTAGTCCCACATATCAATGGAACTTTTAACTAGTGCATTAGTCCCACATATCAATGGCTGTTTTAACTAGTGCATTAGTCCTACATATCAATGGAAGTTTTAACGAGTGCATTAGTGCCACATATCCATGGCTGTTTTAACGAGTGCATTAGTCCCACATATCCATGGCTGTTTTAACGAGTGCATTAGTCCCACATATCCATGGCTGTTTTAACTAGTGCATTAGTCCCAGATATCCATGGCTGTTTTAACTAGTTCATTAGTCCCATATATCAATGGCAGTTTTAACTAGTGCATTAGTCCCACATATCAATTATGTCGAGGGTATGAGAATCACTGTTGTTATGTGTAGAGCGTTGTTGTCATGTTTGATAGGGAAAAGATGTTGGTTCGAGATTTTATGTGCAGCCGTATCGTTTGTGTGAGAGTGTTGTGACGTACTTGTGTAATGGGAAGTGACGCGTTAGTTTTCGTTGTGGTTAGAGAAGAGTGATGGCGGATGTGCTACATTGACTGTTATGAATTGAATACTGCTAAGTGTTGTGCTGAGAGAATTGATGGGGAATATATTGGCAGAAGTGTTTGGATTGGTAAATTGATTAATATTTGGTTGGAGTGATTTATTATCAAATGCTGAAACTATACATCAAGTCTTGTTCATCGAGTGGTGATAAATAAACTTTCGTTTACAACAAACCGGTTGCTGTTTGTTGCATTGGTGACTGTTTGTGTATGATGTACTGCTGAACGGAATGCAGTGAAAGACTGTGGCCATAGAGAAGAATCGCTTCGCGACACCACATATCAATGGCAGTTTTAACTAGTGCATTAGTCCCACATATCAATGGCAGTTTTAACTAGTGCATTAGTCCTACATATCAATGGCAGTTTTAACGAGTGCATTAGTCCCACATATCAATCGCAGTTTTAACTAGTGCATTAGTCCCACATATCAATGGCAGTTTTAACTAGTGCATTAGTCCCAAATATCAATGGCAGTTTTAACTAGTGCATTAGTTCCACATATCAATGACACTTTTAACTAGTGCATTAGTCTCACATATCAATGACACTTTTAACGAGTGCATTAGTCCCACATAGCAATGGCAGTTTTAACTAGTGCATTAGTCCCACATATCAATGGCAGTTTAAACTAGTGCATTAGTCCTACATATAAATGGCAGTTTTAACTAGTGTGTCCCACATATCAATGGCTGTTTTAACTAGTGCATTAGTCCCACACATCAATGGCTGTTTTAACTAGTGCATTAGTTCCACATATCAATGACACTTTTAACTAGTGCATTAGTCTCACATATCAATGACACTTTTAACGAGTGCATTAGTCCCACATAGCAATGGCAGTTTTAACTAGTGCATTAGTCCCACATATCAATGGCAGTTTAAACTAGTGCATTAGTCCCACATATCAATGGCAGTTTTAACTAGTGTGTCCCACATATCAATGGCTGTTTTAACTAGTGCATTAGTCCCACACATCAATGGCTGTTTTAACTAGTGCATTAGTCCCACATATCAATGGCAGATTTAACTAGTGCATTAGTCCCACATATCAATGGCAGTTTTAACTAGTGCATTAGTCCCACATATCAATGGCAGTTTTATCTAGTGCATTAGTCCCACATTTCAATGGCAGTTTTAACTAGTGCATTAGTCCCACATATCAATGGCAGTTTTATCTAGTGCATTAGTCTCACATATCAATGGTAGTTTTTAACTAGTGCATTAGTCCAACGTATCAATGGCAGTTTTATCTAGTGCATTAGTCCCACATATCAATGGTAGTTTTTAACTAGTGCATTAGTCCCACATATCAATGGTAGTTTTTAACTAGTGCATTAGTCCCACATATCAATGGCAGTTTTATCTTATGCATTAGTCTCACATATCAATGGTAGTTTTTAACTAGTGCATTAGTCCCACATATCAATGGTAGTTTTTAACTAGTGCATTAGTCCCACATATCAATGGCAGTTTTATCTTATGCATTAGTCCCACATATCAATGGTAGTTTTTAACTAGTGCATTAGTCCCACATATCAATGGCACTTTTAACTAGTGCATTAGTCACATATATCCATGGCAGTTTTAACTAGTGCATTAGTCCCACATATCAATGGCAGTTTTAACTAGTTCATTAGTCCTACATATCAATGGCAGTTTTAACTAGTGCATTAGTCCTACATATCAATGGCAGTTTTAACGAGTGCATTAGTCCCACATATCCATGGCTGTTTTAACTAGTGCATTAGTCCCACATATCAATGGCAGTTTTAACTAGTGCATTAGTCCCACATATCAATGGCAGTTTTAACTAGTGCATTAGTCCCACATATGAATGGCGGTTTTAACTAGTGCATTAGTCCCACATATGAATGGCTGTTTTAACTAGTGCATTAGTCCTAAATATCAATGGCAGGAAAAGGTATCTTCTAGCAAATTTCTCACTAACTGTTCAAAAACTCTACTAGTAATCTATGAGCCCTGGGTATTGTTTTGCCCTGACCGCTGTTCAGCTATGAATCCTCACCTACCTCCATTCATCCAGAACTTCTCTAGCTGACAATTATAGCATAGTTTCAAGCTGCTATTATCTTCCCATGGAGTAGCCAGGTGTTGCTCTATCGTAACAATGGGCATCAGGGACATCACGTGGGTAGGGCAGGCGGCATCGCCCCCCACCCCCATCATTTGGGAAAAGCAGGGGGGGCATGTCCCCCCCCCCCTCCGATTTTGCTGATTTTATTTAAATTGTTATATACTGTAGGCGCCTCCAGTAATAAACAACTTAAAAAGCCGACCAAGTTTTGGTTTTGCCCCCTCCTCCCTTCCCTGAAAAACTTGATATGACGCCCCTGATGGGCATAGTCTATGGTGGCCGATTTATCATTTTCATCTTGTGGAACTGATATACTTGACAAGTCAACATCATCCTCATCTAACCATTCAGCATTTAAAATCGAATCATTGTCGGTGTGAGCAACAATTGCCATTAGGTCTCTCTGTCTCTAAGTTGGTATAGTTGTTATTGAACACCGATGAGTTGGTGTGTTTTTTTTTTTAATTGAACACCGTGTAAAATGATGTGTTAATCATTCTAGGGAGCGGATTAAGAGAATAATGACAGGTGATGAGATGCCAGTTTTTGACTTCTCTACACTAACAATGTGTGCTAAGATTCTGACCAGCCATCTGCAGTCCACATGCAGACACACATTAAGTAACTCTTGTACTGTTAAAAACCCTTAACATTTATGACTATTTACACTCATTAAATTGTTTAAAATAATGTAAGAACCAGTGAAATTTTAAGATTAAAATTTTAATAGAAAAAAAAACATGATTGCTGACGTCAACTAATCTAACCCCCCCCCCCCTCCTCCTTGTCAACAACTGTCAAACATTTCCACCCCTTCCCCTATTTTGTTGACGTAATTAATGAACTCCACCCTAAGAAGTACACAAAAATCTCAATTCCATAAAGGGAACTAATAATCAAATAAATTACAGAATGTTGCTTATAGTAGTTACTTCCCTTGATGTGAAGTTTCTTTTTCTGTTGTGATTTAGTAATATTTTTTCTTCGTCAGCCAGAATATTAAAATAATACTGTTACCTCAGCTTATAAAACGTGTCTTCATCATTTATGAGGATTGCTATTATATGCAAAACATGATGAGAAAAATGTATTTTCATTCTTGCCTAGACTAAAATTTGCAATAAATGAATTATTAGTACACGTGCCCTGTGCAGTGCTATTGAAATGTAACTTCAGCCGTAGAATTGGGAACATTTAGGCGTTGAAATTGAAAAAAAAAAAAATTATGTTACATTGCTTTTTTTAAATTGTATGTTGTGCACAGCTGTTTGCCCCATCAAGGCCGAGAATCCCCATTCTCCGAAAGGCTCTGAGCTGCAAAATAAATGCTTGTGAAGAGTAATATCCCTTGTGACAAGTTTGAGATTTTGTTTATCCACATCTGCGCAATATAATAAATGTATCGGAATGAGATGGAATGTCTCCGCAAACCCGGATATCTATAGGGCGAACCTAGGTCACAACCTGGGGCGCAGAAGAAAAAATAACCAAATGTTTACAATCTTTTCAGGATTGTTTTGAAAAGGCCACTTAAAATGCTTTTGTGTTATAGATTTGAATTAAAAATATACAGAGGTTCAAGGAAATTTTATTATTTTTTTTTATTTTTTTTTTTAAAATAAACGATCAAATAGGAACATATTAATAAACTTTCTGAGGAGCAAGGGCGCATAATTCTATGCTTTAGCCGAGGGCGCAGAACTGTGTCCATCTGGCCCAGGGTGTTGGTATCTGTACATCTCCGTGTGCCTGTAGCGGTGTCCCCCTCGTTTTCTCCCTCTTAACTCATGGACTGCTGAATCCACCTATTTGCATTGCATGGTTAAGACGCCAAGGAAGCTAATTTTGCACCCTTGCTCCAACAATGTCTTTCCATTAACTGGTCGCAGCTCATATCCTTACTCTATGTATCTGCCGACTCGCCCAGACAGCCTTTACATAGTGTGGTCTATACAATTCTATATACACCCGCTCTTACAGCCTACAGGATCCAAATTTAGTGTTGATACTACAGACAACCATCATGATGGTTTTATGTTTACAGCGGCCAAAAACTACCAAGCACACAAATACAGTTTGTTAGTTACTTTGTTACCGTGAATTAGTTACTTTGTAACAGTGTATTGGTTACTTTGTAACAGTGTATTGGTTACTTTGTAAAGTGTATTGGTTACCTTGTAACAGTGTATTGGTTACCTTGTAGTAGTGTATTGGTTACCTTGTAACAGTGTATTGCGGTTACCTTGTAGTAGTGTATTGGTTACTTGTAACAGTGTTCTGTTAACCTTGTTACAGTGAATTAGTTACATTGTAACTGTGTATTAGTTATCTTGTTACATTGTATTAAATACCTTGTATCAGTGTATTAGTGTATCAGTGTATTAGTGTATTAGTGTATCAGTTACTTTGCGACAAGTTTAGCCAATTCGGATTTTAATTATTTCTTTTTTTTTTAACATCTAACTCTAAATTTAGTTGTTTATTTAAAAAAAAAATGACTTCTGCATTTGACATACCAACGTCTTTGATGTTAGATGAAGATGTAGAGCTCTTCAATGAAATGTTTTATAATAATCGATGTTTTTACCAATTTAGTACCAACAGATAACTTCAAGTTTCAGGGCTTGCTATCAGAACCATCGCATGGGCCATGCAACCGCTGGGGCTGCCGAGTCCCCCGTGTGTTTAGGGGGCCCAAATCAATCAACTTTCAGCGTAGGGAGAACGAAAACGAGTAGGGGGCCTCCAAAAGGGTGGAGGTGAAAAACCATGAATCGGTCCGAGTGGAAGGATGTGGTGAGGCAGAACAGAGCCCTCCACGGGGCTGTAGTGCTATTGATACTGATTATTCTGACACATCGAGAGGCTTTTAAATACTTTTTTTTTTTACCCTTTGAAACTTATAAAACGTAGCTGACAATACTAATGTAATGGTGACCAAGTCTTCAGTCATTTCATGAACTAAATTTAATGTAATGGTAACCAAGTCTTCAGTCATTTCATGAACTAAATCTAATGTAATGGTAACCAAGTCTTCAGTCATTTCATGAACTAAATCTAATGTAATGGTAACCAAGTCTTCAGTCATTTCATGAACTAAATCTAATGTAATGGTAACCAAGTCTTCAGTCATTTCATGAACTAAATCTAATGTAATGGTACCAAGTCTTCAGTCATTTCATGAACTAAATCTAATGTAATGGTGACCAAGTCTTCAGTCATTTCATGAACTAAATCTAATGTAATGGTAACCAAGTCTTCAGTCATTTCATGAACTAAATCTAATGTAATGGTAACCAAGTCTTCAGTCATTTCATGAACTAAATCTAATGTAATGGTAACCAAGTCTTCAGTCATTTCATGAACTAAATCTAATGTAATGGTAACCAAGTCTTCAGTCATTTCATGAACTAAATCTAATGTAATGGTAACCAAGTCTTCAGTCATTTTATGAACTAAATCTAATGTAATGGTAACCAAGTCTTCAGTCATTTCATGAACTAAATCTAATGTAATGGTAACCAAGTATTCAGTCATTTCATGAACTAAATCTAATGTAAACGTGTAACCATTTGATGCACACTATTGTTATTAGTTTTACTATAAAAGATTCACAACTAACTTAACATTACTTGGCAGTCATGACATCCCCCTTTCTTTTGACAGCTACATATTTGTATGGGCACCAGTAACATGGAGTATGATCAAAGTGTATGGAGGTGGGCTGCAAGAATCGAAACCCACCCGGGCCACCTAGTAGGGTATCTTAACACATATGATGGTGTCCAGGGCCGGCCTTAGGCCACTGCAACCTATGCGGCCGCAGTGGGCCCCGCACTTTCATAGGCCCCACTTTCTAATACAAAATCTTAATTTTCACTTATTATCCTTATCCCTACTCAGACTGGGCCCCGCGCAATCCGTTTCCCATAGGGCTCTGCAATTGTTAGGGCCGGCCCTGGTGGTGTCTTACAACACATATTATGGTGTCTGACTACTATATAGTATGGTGTCTAACAAACACACACTACGGTGTCTGCCTACCGCATGTTAGGGTATCCGGCTAACACACAGGGTAGGGTAGCGTAGGACTTCTGGCTACCACATAGCGTAGGGTACCTGGCTACCACATAGCGTAGGGTACCTAGCTACAACATAGCGTAGGGTACCTAGCTACCACATAGCGTAGGGTACCTAGCTACCACATAGCGTAGGGTACCTGGCTACCACATAGCGAAGGGTATCAGGCTACCACACAGCGTAGGCTACCTGGCTACCACGTAGCGTATAGTACCTGGCTATCACATAGCGTAAAGCAGTGGTTCTCAACCTGTGGGTCGTGACCCCTTTGGGGGTCGCACCACCCTTTCACAGGGGTCGCCTAAGACCATCTGAAAACACATATACTTTACAGTTATATAATATCAACGAAAATAATTTTGTGGTTGGGGTCGCCACACCATTAGGAAATGTGTTAAAGGGTCGTGGCTTTAGAGAGGTTGTGAACCACTGAAATGGCATTAGAGTATCTGGCTGGTTATCTATTGGGGTGTTCGACTGTGACTCAGAAAAAAGAAAAAGATAGAAGTTTGAATCTCCAGGCCACCATATTTCAAGAAACGTATGCACCATACGTAATTTTAGAGATGAAAACAGTTTAGATTGTCCCCACATCAATGACCACATACCACATATAATATACTTAATTGTTTCACTCATAGTACCGGAAACTATACACACACGGGTTATATAGTAATTATAGACACACAAACAGGTAATGGTTAATATAGTAATTATAGACACACAAACAGGTAATGGTTAATATAGTAATTATAGACACACAAACAGGTAATGGTTAATATAGTAATTATAGACACACAAACAGGTAATGGTTAAATAGTAATTATAGACACACAAACAGGTAATGGTTAATATAGTAATTATAGACACACAAACAGGTAATGGTTAATATAGTAATTATAGACACGCAAACAGGTTATATAAGAATTATAGAAACACGAATTAGTTTGAAAGAGATATTTCATTTCTATAACTGTTGACAAGGCCGATGTGGACAACCTGTACAGGCCCATGTGGACAACCTGTACGGCCCATGTGGACAACTTGTACAGCCCAATGTGGACAGCTTGTACAGGCCAATGTGGACAACTTGTACAGGCCAATGTGGAAAACGTGTACATGATTATGTGCTTATGATGCCCGGCTGCACACTTGTGACCTGTTACACAGCTACTTGCAACTATGGACACGTCATATCCTGTCATTAGCTGTCAGCTGTGACCCCATTTCCTCATCTGGGTTTAGATTTTACCACTATCTGCTGGCAGTGTTTCTTTCAGGCATCTCCACCCCCCCCCCTCCACCCACACGCACACACCGGAGGACGTCAAGTGCCCCCCCCCCGCTCCCCCAAGAAAAATTTGCTGCCCCTCATTATAAGCCGAAGTTTTCCTTCCGATTGTTCGTTAGTTACGATACTTGCGTTAATTTGTTTCCAAATTCAAAAGTTTCATACTTTAATAACACTGTATTAAACTAAATTGTACATGGATACAAAGGTTTTTAATTTTGAAAATAGTTCTTGCTAAGTATCAAACATTGGCAGTCTGTTTTCAAATTATATTTCAACAAAAACAACAACAAAATCATCGATTTTAAAGTAGAGCACCGTGTTAATCATAGGATTTATGATGACTTCATGCTTAAAAATTCTAGCTCTTAGCTTAATTTTAGACGCTCTTGATTCTACGAATGTTGAGATAGAATGAAATCTTTAAGAAATTTATAAATTTAAAAAAAATAGACATTACGAATGTAACGGGCGGACACAAGCAGTGTAAATACATAGACGGTTATTAAAGAACTTACAAACGCTTTCGAATTCAATATGCTACTTATTATGTGGCACCGTTTTGTGAATAACAGATTTTAAAGACATAAAGTTGCCAACCCTGACCTCACATACGTGTATTTTTAATAATTTTTTTTCTTTTCTTGGGGGTGCTGGGTGGCCGAGTGGCCGAGTGGCCGAGTGGTCTAACCTGAGGAAATCACAATTTGGTGGTCTGGTGTTCAATTTTGCCCAGGACAGCAAAAACATCACCAGCACCCCGGGTGGATGAGACTCGTTAACCTTGGATGGCAACTCATCTAAGAGAAGGAAACTCTGAAATCAAACCCGGAGATGGAGTCCCGAAAGGAGGATAACATTGGTAAAATGAAACATTCCGACAACTCCTGCGACGCCACTGGTGCCAAGCTGTATCATCAAAATGCTATCCAGCGGCGTGGAGAGAGGCGATTTGCCGTTGGGAACCAGCTTATAATCCTCCGAAGCCCACACCATCGTCACATTGTGACGGACGGATGCTTACATTTTTTCTTGACGTGAATCCTGAAGAACACTAAAATTTAAAAATAATTAAAAGAAAACGTTTTTTATGAACTATATCGTTTATCATGCAAATTACATTTGTTGGGGTTCTAGTTTTCGAAAATAAATGTTTTTGTTTTTTTTTAAATCGTCAATTTTATTATGCATTCCATGCGTTTGATTTTTTTTTTAAATTGTTAAAGTAGATCGAAAAGGCTATTTGTGATTTATTTGAAGAAAAGTTATAGCAGTTCGAACTTCCAAATAAACATTACAATTGACTGAATATTGAGAAATTTATACTTCATATTTATTCAATTTCCCTCCGATTTTTTCCCTTTTAACTCTGTTAAAACTTGGATTTATTTAGAAAATGTAACAATCATACCGGATTTTTTACCCCTTTGCGTTCAACATGTAAAATGATGTTAGCAGTACGATCAACTTATAAAATGACGTCATCACAACTGTTTGTGATGGAAACCAAGCACGCATTTTAAAAAAAAATCATTTATTTATTAAGCAGTTTACCCAAAAAATAGCTTAAATAATAAACAACAACACATAACTATTTAGTAATTAATAATTGAAAAAAGATATGTCTATATCACAACCAGGTGAAGCAGAGCCATCTGTTCTGGGGAGGGGCCCAGACCCTGCCCTCGCTTTTACTAGGGAGTCTTCGGCACGCCCAATTTCTGTTTCCCAATTCCTCATGCTGATCATTGTGAAAGTACTGGGTTTTATTTAAGCTTGTGCCATAAGATTACCCTGGGGTGCGCCACAACTGGATTAAATTCAGTGTTTTATACGGCATTGGGCGCCATGATGCCTCAGTGTCATGCTGATGCACTTACCCCCACCCCGGATCCTTGAAAAATCCTTTAACCCCTCACGATTTGTCAAATATAGAAACAATAAATTCAGGTTTACGACAGAATGCACATCTGGATTTTTAAAAAATAATCCACAAATTTTTGGGGCAGGGCTCCCCTTACCACCATTTTGCCCAGGAGCCATCGGCACCCTCGATTTTTGTCCTACTTTCCCCAAAAATGACATCATAGTTGGCCATGGTCGCCAAATGTGGCGCATAGTGGCGTAGATAGTGTAGTGCCGCCTTCCGTACTCCCTTCCACGATACAAACTATGCAGTTATCCGAAATGTCGCACCTGAAATGAAGGAGATACCTGTTCTGAAATAGAGGAGATAACTGGTCTGAAATAGAGGAGATAACTGGTCTGAAATAGAGGAGATATCTGAGCTGAAATAGAGGAGATACCTGGTCTAAAATAAAAAGAGATCACTTAGTTGAAATAGAGGAGATATTTGGTCTGAAATAGAGATTACCTGGTATGAAATTGATGAGATACCTAGTTTGAAATAGAGGAGATGCCTGGTCTGAACTAAAGGAGAGATAACTTAGTTGAGAGGAGAAATCTGAGCTGAAATAAAGGAGATACCTGATCTGAAAGGAGTTACCTGGTCTGAAATTTAGGAGATGCCTGGTCTGAAATAAATAGAGATAACTGAGTTGAAATAGATAAGATACCTGGTCTATAATAGAGGAGATACTTGGTCTGAAATTGAGGAGATGTCTGGTCGGAAATAGGGGAGTTACCTGAGCTGAAATAAAGAGAGATAAATGAGTTGAAAAAGGGATACCACAAGAGGAGGAAGAAGAAAAAGATGGGAGGATAACATCAAAGATTGGACAGGACTAACACTGGGCGATGCAGTGCGTAGAGCTGAAGACAGAGAGGAATGGAGGAGGATGGTTCACGTGTCATCTCTGGCGCCCCAACGGTCCAAGGACTAAGGGACATGAGGATGAGGACGAGGAGTCTGAAATAGAGAGAGGGAGATACCTTAGTGAGTAAATTTAGAATAAGAGTTCTAGGAATAACCGAGCCTATAATTTAAATATAGGGTACAGGGGTTGTGGAGGTGGGTGCACATGGCCCGGGGGGGGGCGGTAGAAGTTGGGGTGGGGGGCGGGATGCTATAAAATCAGGCGAGGGCAAGTTTAGCGAGTCATTCCTACTCACAGGACCCCACGTGCAAGCCTGTGTTAACCCGGGGAGCTCACTCAGCCCGGCAACCATATAAGCTGCAAGGCGTGTAGGTGAGTTCCCCCCCTGTGTCCAAAAATAGCTCATCCCATTTTGGTAGTGAGCCGAGATGTGTTCTGGTCGGGGAAGATTGTTTTGGGTTTTTTTTTCTCCCCCCCCCTCTCTGCTCTGCTCTCTTCATTTCCCCCAATAACCTATACCTCCATGTATTGTACGTCCCAACACTTGGGTTCCAGGCACGTTTTACCTGTCTGTAAAGATCAAAGATTAGATGTCGGTGCTTACACTGCTCATTGTAATGTGTGTCTAACAGACACACTAGATGTGTCTTAATAACCAAAACGAACTCGTACATTTTTGTTAAAATAAATCGCGTTTTCAATATTCGATTCTCCCACACTCAAAATTACCCCCCCCCCCCCCCCCCCCCCCCCCCTCTCATTGTAATGTGTGTCTAACAGACACACTAGATGTGTCTTAATAACCAAAACGAACTCGTACATTTTTGTTAAAATAAATCGCGTTTTCAATATTCGATTCCCCCACACTCAAAATTCCCCCCCCCCCCGCCCCAACCCCCACTTTCTTTTCGTTTTAACATAATCTCCTACAAGACACACGTGTTTAAACACAAGTTTATTTGAAACTAGGCTATCACGTACGAAAGCAATTTGTGTTAATTGGAGGTCCCAGCCCGTCAGACGTTGGACTGCAATTAGCGAACAAGGCGATCAGATGACCCTGACCTTAACAACAGCTTTTAACTCAGTTTGATGAGTTCCATATCATCCCAATACTGCTCCTATTATAACCCCATTATGACTTCAAAAGCACCCCAGGCATAACTGGCTGGCTCACTATGGCTTCGGGGTCAACCTGGGGGATGACTTTTTGCTTCACTGTGGCATCAATAACACCTTAGTAGAACTGGCTGGTTCACCATTATTTTTGTGGCACCTAAGTTTAACTATCTGATTCACCATTATTTCAATTGCAACTTAGTAGAACTGGCTGGTTCACCATTATTTCAATAGCACCTTAGTAGAACTGGCTGGTTCACCATTATTTCAATAGCACCTTAGTAGAACTGGCTGGTTCACCATTATTTCAATAGCACCTTAGTAGAACTGGCTGGTTCACCATTATTTCAATAGCACCTTAGTAGAACTGGCTGGTTCACCATTATTTCAATAGCACCTTAGTAGAACTGGCTGGTTCACCATTATTTCAATAGCACCTTAGTAGAACTGGCTGGTTCACCATTATTTCAATAGCACCTTAGTAAAACTGGCTGGTTCACCATTATTTCAATAGCACCTATTGGCTTTACCCAAAGAACCTTGGGTTCTCTTTGAACGTTGCCTACTGAGCAATAACTTCACTACCGACACCTCTGTCATGTTCATAGTCATATTGATTGACATATCATTATTTAGTGTTGTTTTGTGTATTTATGGAGTCTACGGACTGACAGTTTATATTTTTACTTTAAAGTGACACTATATATAAGGCGATGTGGACAAAAACCTGATGTACAATTTGTTTATTTTTAGTAATTTCTCCAACTTTTGTAAGGACCACACTACGTCACAAAACACTACCGTCTGTTATGTAAGCGTCCAGTAAGGTTGTCCCTGGTTGACATACTAAGTCAACCAGTCAGGTTGTCCCTGGTTGACACACTAAGTCAACCAGTCAGGTTGTCCCTGGTTGACATACTAAGTCAACCAGTTAGGTTGTCCCTGGTTGACATAATAAGTCAACCAGTCAGGTTGTCCCTGGTTGACACACTCAGTCAACCATTCAGGTTGTCCCTGGTTGACACACTAAGTCAACCAGTCAGGTTGTCCCTGGTTGACACACTCAGTCAACCATTCAGGTTGTCCCTGGTTGACACACTAAGTCAACCAGTCAGGTTGTCCCTGGTTGACACACTCAGTCAACCAGTCAGGTTGTCCCTGGTTGACACACTAAGTCAACCAGTCATGTTGTCCCTGGTTGACACACTAAGTCAACCAGTCAGGTTGTCCCTGGTTGACACACTAAGTCAACCAGTCAGGTTGTCCCTGGTTGACACACTAAGTCAACCAGTCAGGTTGTCCCTGGTTGACACACTCAGTCAACCAGTCAGGTTGTCCCTGGTTGACACACTAAGTCAACCAGTCAGGTTGTCCCTGGTTGACACACTCAGTCAACCAGTCAGGTTGTCCCTGGTTGACACACTAAGTCGACCAGTCAGGTTGTCCCTGGTTGACACACTAAGTCAACCAGTCAGGTTGTCCCTGGTTGACACATTAAGTCGACCAGTCAGGTTGTCCCTGGTTGACACACTAAGTCAACCAGTCAGGTTCTCCCTGGTTGACACACTAAGTCAACCAGTCAGGTTGTCCCTGGTTGACACACTCAGTCAACCATTCAGGTTGTCCCTGGTTGACACAATAAGTCAACCAGTCAGGTTGTCCCTGGTTGACACACTCAGTCAACCTGTCATGTTGTCCCTGGTTGACACACTCAGTCAACCAGTCAGGTTGTCCCTGGTTGACACACTAAGTCAATCAGTGAGGTTGTCCCTGGTTGACACACTAAGTCAACCAGTCAGGTTGTCCCTGGTTGACACACTAAGTCAATCAAAGAAAAGTGGGCGTGTTTGTGTCTGAACACACATGTGACGTCATAAAAATATGATAACCAGGCAGAGTTGTTATATATTTACTGGCCTCTAGCTGGCTTTGCTCAGGGCCCCCAGAAGCCTTAGGCCCACAGAAGCCTTAGGGCCCCCAGAAGCCTTAGGCCCACAGAAGCCTTAGGGCCCCCAGAAGCCTTAGGCCCACATATGCCTTAGGGCAACAGAAGCATTAGGGCCCCCAGAAGCCTTAGGCCCACATATGCCTTGGGCAACAGAAGCCTTAGGGCTCCCAGAAGCCTTAGGCCCACATATGCCTAAGGGCAACAGAAGACTTAGGGCTCCCAGATGCCTTAGGCCCACATATGCCTTAGGGCAACAGAAGCCTTAGGGCCCCCAGAAGCATTAGGCCCACAGAGACCAAAACCCGATACTTAATGCAACGTTTGATCCTTCTAGATGGAAAGGTGTTGAAAATACAGGAGAATATTTATTTTTTTTTAAATTGTTTTTAAATTAAATTTGAGAAAAGTTGTTTGAAACTGTCTACAAGATGCATTCATAAACATTACATATCTTTTAATAAAAAAATAATAAAAAAATTCAAACAATCTTTCGCCAATTATAAATCACTTCTTTAATATGTGTCTTACACTGTGTGTGGGAGGGGGGCGTGAGGTGGGCGCACTGATCATCAAGGAGCCGTCTACCCTTCCAACCCCCACACCCCATTCTTTTTTTTATCCAACAGCCTCTCTTTAGCTCCCCAACCAACGGTAAGGAGCCGGCTGGCTCTCCTTGGCCCTTCACCCGTGCCTCTCTTTCCCATCATTCCTTTGGAATACTCACCGAATCCGAGGCTTCTTTCCTGTCTGTCCCGTCTCTACCGTTGAGGAACTGAGAGTATTGCTGGAATTTCAGGGTGAGTACATACACTACTAACATGCAACTCTCAACACATAGTGTACTACAAAAACATGCCAATGCCTTTTTTTGTGTGTGTGTTGAAGTAAATCAAACCTTGACACACATCTACTGTTTGCGAGATATGATAAGGAACAATCAGCTCGGAAGGCAAGATTCCAAAATGTACAAGAAAGAGAGAGAGAGAAAAAAAATCTGATAATGCGTTATTTCTTGTTAGATTCCTCACACAAGTGCGTCGTGACAAGATGGTGCAGGCGGTGTGTGTTGGAACGGTGTGTGATGAATGAGAGTGTGTGAAGAGACGAGAGACCCTTCTGGTGTCACAGCATTTCGCAATGAATACTCCCTCGTACTACAAACAAATGAGCGAAGTTAAATAAATCATGCGAGGTCGCCATAGCAACCGTTTATGTTATCTCAGAAAACGGCTGTTCTGTTTTCTTGTAAGACTCAACAGAAAGCTGAGTGCGATCAAAGGAACGTTGTTTTTGTTTTATTTTATAACATGAGTGTGTTGTCAGATGCGTTAAACTTAAACGCCGGCAAACGTTCTCTGCACTAAACGTCTCAGTGATCCTTTTGTGTCACATGACCCAGGGTGATACAACCACGGGTACAGTGGATGCCATCTTGTCAGTGATCCTTTTGTGTCACATGACCCAGCGTGATACAACCATGGGTACAGTGGATGCCATCTTGTCAGTGATCCTTTTGTGTCACATGACCCAGGGTGATACAACCACGGGTACAGTGGATGCCATCTTCTCAGTGATCTTTTGTGTCACATGACCCAGGGTGATACAACCACGGGTACAGTGGATGCCATCTTCTCAGTGATCTTTTGTGTCACATGACCCAGGGTGATACAACCATGGGTACAGTGGATGCCATCTTCTCAGTGATCCTTTGTGTCACATGACCCAGGGTGATACAACCATGGGTACAGTGGATGCCATCTTCTCAGTGATCTTTTGTGTCACATGACCCAGCGTGATACAACCATGGGTACAGTGGATGCCATCTTCTCAGTGATCCTTTTGTGTCACATGACCCAGGGTGATACAACCATGGGTACAATGGATGCCATCTTCTCAGTGATCTTTTGTGTCACATGACCCAGCGTGATACAACCATGGGTACAGTGGATGCCATCTTCTCAGTGATCCTTTTGTGTCACATGACCCAGCGTGATACAACCATGGGTACAGTGGATGCCATCTTGCATAACTGAATGGTATCGCAGAAATGAGTGAAATACTAGAATGTCTGAATGGTTTAATAGATCATCGTTAATCTAGACCAGCTAGACAACTGGACCAGCTAGACTACTAGGCCAGCTAGACTACTAGGCCAGCTAGACTACTAGGCCAGCTAGACTACTAGGCCAGCTAGACTACTAGGCCAGCTAGACCAGCTAGACAACTGGACCATCTAGACCAGCTAGACTACTAGGCCAGCTAGACCAGCTAGACAACTGGACCAGCTAGACCAGCTTTTCCCAAACTTTTAAGTTTCACGGACCGGTGGACAAGTTTCGAAACTGCACCAGGGACCGGTGCCAGATTTATTAATTACATTTTCGTTCTATTTAAACATCAGTATTCATGCTCTCTGGACCGGTAACGTGAGGCTCGCAGACCGGTGCCGGTCCACGGACCCCCGTTTGGGGAACGCTGATCTAGACAACTGGACTCATAATTGAACATGACATACGTGAAATAGTACATAACATTCATTAGATCCACAGGAAATCCAATTCCCAGTTTTATCCCTTTCTCCCCCACCCCCACCCCCAAACCAATAAAGAAAATTAATTGAAAAAAAAATCTCAAATCTAAATGATGACAGATGAATTGGGCATGCTGGGTAATATAAATAAGCTCATATATTAACAGTGAGCGCTGGTCAGTTTCAAGTTGTTCCTATTCGGAAACTACGACCATGACTACTAAATGGTCCTGATCTATGTTCTAAAACCCTTAACGCCCCCACCCCAGGCGAAAAGAACAGCTTGACATTGCCACGTAAATTAAAGGCAGTGGTTCTCAACCTGTGGGTCGCGACCAATGTTCCCTCGAAGGTTTGCTGGTTGATGTGCAAAATCATACAGTTGTGTGCAAAGTTTTACAGCATCAATTTTTTTGTGTGTGCAACATTTTACAGCCCACAAACACAAACACAAAAACACTCTTAAATGAAACTTTGCTGCATGGATACCAAAAACTGCTGCACGACGTCTGTGAGACAGCTACAGGGAACATTAGTCGCGACCCCTTTGAAAGTCGAACGACCCATACACAGGGGTCACCTAAGACCATCGGAAATAATTTTATGGTTGGGGCTCACCACAACATGAGGAACTGTATTAAAGGGTCGCGGCATTAGGAAGCTTGAGAACCACTGAATTAAGGTGACTATTCAAACATTTTTACCAGTGCAGTACTTTTTTTTAAGGGGTGGGGGTGGGGGTTGGGGTGGGGGGGGGGCAGAATTTGATCCTTGGTTAGTTGTGAGTTGTGAGGATAGTTTTAGCCATCAAAATAAAATATTTTTAATTGATCAAAAGATCGAGTACATCAATGCCGATATCCAGGTGAAAATAAATAAAAATTGTGCTGTTTACTAAATAAATAGTTTCAGGGGGCCAACTGCCACCCAGTGTCAGGGCGCCAACTGGCACCAAATGTCAGGAGGACAACTGGCACGCAGTGTCAGAGGGCCAACTGCCACCTAGTGTCACTTTAAAAGGAGATTTAGGTCATTCTAGTTCTTGACAGTGGCATATTTTGGTCACCCTGAGTTTCTTGTCATGAACAGAATAATAAAATTAACAGAGGATTTTTTAATGGGAGTACTACTTCCAGGATTTGGAAAATAGTCTTTTTCTCACACTGTTCTCCCCGGATGCTCTAGGAATGCACGCCCGCGACAAAAAATAGGCCCGCTAGCATTATTAGAACAGTCTTAGAAGTCTCATTGTATAATCGTATTATCGTTACAGTAGTATTAGTATTATTACTACACAGCTGTAGCTACACCTAGTAACATGTACACTGGCAGTACACTGACAGTCCACTGACAGTACATTGACAGAACACTGACAGTACACTGACAATAAACTGACAATACACTGCAGATAATAGTACACTGACAGTACACTGACAATACACTGACAGTACACTGACAGTACACTGACAGAACACTGACAGAACACTGACAGTACATTGAAAAATACACTGACAGTACACTGACAGTACACTTACAGAACACTGACAGTACATTGACAGTACACTGACGGTACCTGAATAAAGATGCATTAGCTCTGGGATATTGAGATTTTAAAAATTAAAATCATAGAATCTAAACATTTTAAAACTAATATTTAACATACTCTACCGAAAACACATATTTTGATGCCCATTCACACTCCAATAAATTTTTTAATCTCTAATTTCGGAAAACGTCACATCGCATTACATAATGTTACCATTTATAGACAATGTTTACGTAAAACATGTATTTCTGCGTATATATGTATGACAGTAAACATGTGTTTGTAAAAAGGTTCTTAAAATAAATTTTGTCAACACGTTTCCGTCCAGGTTAAGACTTAAGACCCACTACGTCGGCTCACATTAACATAGACGTACCGAACAGCTGTTGAGAGATTGGCCAAACGGAATACCCGGATCTTTGATTCATATCTTAATGAGATTGGCCAGACTGTGCGCGCCCGGATGTTCTATTAATAGATTTCCGCCACCAAAGGACAAACCCTATAGTTTGATAATCACAGACATGTCAATCTGCTGTTTTCTCACAGAAAAGTCACCATTTTATTGCTCGTCCCATTCCCCAATCGACATTGAACGTCTCAGTCAGATCCCATCGGTCTTCATTAGCGTCGCGCCGAGCTGAAACCACGTGACAGGATCAAACAAGGTCATTAGTTTTAACATTGAAACAAGGTTAGCAAATTAAATCCATATTGTTATAATCGCTATTAAGATGTTAACATCAAACGAATGACATCCTTGTTTAAAAAAAAGGACTCCAAAAACTACTTCCTGTTTGCGTCCGAAATGTCGAGGTTCCCCCCCCCCCCCCCCCCGCACGTATTTTGTCTCTAAGAACATATTGGTGTGTTAATTTATTGTCAACTAACTACTATCCTCCTGCCAAGGAGAGGTTGGTAGGGGAGAATAGGTGGTATAAATAGAGGGAAGTAAGAGGCTAATTAAAGGGACGTTAGTAGGGGGAGCACATGGAAGAAATAATGGCAAGTAAGAGGCTAATTAAGGGGACGTTCGTACGGAGGAGAGTACGTGATAGAAATAAGAATAAGGGGAAGTAAGAGGGCTGGGTTGGTAAAGACGGCAGTCGAGGAAGGCAGGTCGAAATTATAAGGGGAAGTAAAAGGGTATTTAAGGGAGAGAGTAGGTGGTAGAAACAGGAGAGGTTGAGCGGCAAGAGCAGGGTATATGTGCGGTATCTGAAAACCACAGTTGTTGTTTTTTTTCAAGCCTGCTATAAATATTTTTATGTCTACAACTAGCATTGAAATAATTTTACCTTAAATACCCCTCACCCCCACTCTCCCCCCCAAAAAAACACAAAAAAAACAAAAAAACAACAAACAACCCCACTCCGAAATGCATCAGCTTTGCTGGCAATGAGGGGAGATAATACTAGATGAAGAATTGATAGTCGTGCTAAAGGGGCACTGATTAAGGAGGCAATAATGTCCTGGCTCCTTGCTGTCCAAGCAGTGCCGCTGACAGATGTGTGAGCGTCGTTGAAAGTGGAAGTCAAGATACTGAGAGGGATGTAGGGTGTGGGGTCGAGTGACAATGGGTTAAGCGGTACTTTAAAGACCGGGGCGTCGAATTAAACAAACAAATTGGCTCCGGATCGTACTTACCAACCAATGGCAGCAGACCTAATATCAGGAGCGTAGATACCAACCAATCGATTCAGACGTAATATCAGGAGCATAGATACCAACCAATGGCAGCAGACCTAATATCAGGAGCGTAGATACCAACCAATGGCAGCAGACCTAATATCAGGAGCATAGATACCAACCAATGGCAGCAGACCTAATATCAGGAGCATAGATACCAACCAATGGCAGCAGACCTAATATCAGGAGCATAGATACCAACCAATCGATTCAGACCTAATATCAGGTGCGTGGATACCAACCAATCGATTCAGATGTAATATCAGGAGCGTAGATACCAACCAATCGATTCAGACCTAATATCAGGAGCGAAGATACCAACCAATGGCAGCCGACCTAATATCAGGAGCGTAGATATAAACCAATGGTAGCATGCCTAATTTCAGGAGCGTAGTTATGAACCATTGGCAGCAGACCTAATATCAGATGCGCAGTTACCAACCAATAGCAGAAGATCTGGTTTTGACCCCAAACGACATCAAATAAATAATTTTTTGTTTATTATTCCGACCATTTCGGACCCAAAAATAAAAAAAAAAATTTTTTAGTTTGGTAAAATTACCGGTAATTTTAAAAGTGTTTTTTTTTTTTTTTTAAAATAAAAAAACTGTTAAGTGGGATAGTCACGTCAAGTATGAACGGTTCTCACGTTATAGCTGTTAGAGACAAATTATTTTTAGCTTTCCATTCTGATATAATTTGCAAGTCCGCACAGTTCTTATATTTAAAGAAC
This sequence comes from Lymnaea stagnalis, assembly GCA_964033795.1. Lineage (NCBI taxonomy): Eukaryota > Metazoa > Mollusca > Gastropoda > Lymnaeidae > Lymnaea > Lymnaea stagnalis. The sequence goes on along the minus strand of CAXITT010000501.1, from coordinate 467,546 downwards.
CGCTGTAACAGCTGATAGGCTTATGTGAACCTGATCATACAGGATAATTTAGGTTCAGCCATCTTTTGTTCCCCTATCCGGATGAGAGAACCAGCTTCCATTACTTTGTGCTGGAAGGCCAAGGCCGTCCCGATGACCTACTGGCGACAAGGTTATTCTCCCCCTTTACACAGGCGGTGTCCACAGTGGTAAATCATAGATTAATGATTGTCCACCATGTCACGATAAATCGCTTCCCTCTATCAGAGTGACGGAGTCAGTGTAAAGGAGGGGGGGGGGGGGAGATGGTGTGTGTGTGTGTGAGAGGGAGAAAGGGGGTAGAGAGTGAGAGGGAAATAGGTAGAGAGGTACGTGAGAGAGACAATGTGAGAGAGAGGTGGAGATGGGGAAATGGAGGTGGAGAGAGAACTAGAAAAGAACGTTGGCGTGAGGGAGTGAGTGAGAGAGTGAGTGAGAGTGTGAGTGAGTGAGGGAGTGAGTGAGTGAAAGAGGCAGAGAGGAAAATGACTGATTAATCAGTGGACGATTAACAAATGTTTTTATTTCTAATATCTTTCCCAAATTTATTCTTGTTCCTGGCATCTCTGTGTTTCTTGATATCTTCAAGTTCCCTGATACCTCTAAGCTATTTCTATTTTCATGTTCCGCGCCACCTCTGTCTTACTTGCTAGCTTCATGTTCCTTGATATCTTTGTGTTCCCTGATGTTTTCCTGTTCCCCAATTACATCTGTCTTACTTGCTAGCTTCATGTTCCTTGATACCTTTGTGTTCCCTTGATATCTTCCTGTTCCACGACACCATCACCAAAGCTTACACTTGTACCCGTTGTCACTGTTCATCTCTGCTGATAGATGTGTTAATGAGCGTATGAATCTACTCTCTCCAGGGGGTCTCATCTCGGCAAGCCCTGTGCCAACACCAAGCATTCCAACAGCCTTCCTCGGTAAGTAACTTTGAGAACCTTATTTACCACGGGATTGGTTGGTCTACTTAAAAGCTTTCAGCTATCCACAAATATACTCATTAACAGACAACCCCCCCCCCCACCCAACACACTTTTTTTCAAGGAGACAAACTATAACATTGATTTCCACATCAACTAAGGATAACAGTCACTCCCACATTTACAAGCCATAACTGACAACCCCATGGAAACAAACTGTAACAGACATTTCAAAATAAATAAACTATTATAGAACTTGAACACTGAAACACTATGCATACATCCCACGGAAACACATTCCCCACAGAAATACTATAACAGACATTCCCCATTAAAACAGTATAACAGAAATTCCCCATGATAACAAACTATACCAGACATTCTCCACTGAAACACTATACCTGAAATTCCCCACAGAAACACTATAACAGACATTCCCCAATGGAAACACTATAACACCATAACTTGGCTCAACAGACATTAGATAAACTTAAAAGGTTGATTCAACTGCATGGCTCAGATGAGCCAATCACAGAGATATCGATAAATCATATTTACCGTCACGGGGCAGGGATGGAGGAGGGTGGAGGGGGTGGCTGGTACGTGAAATGTTTGTACAGAGAAGACAACCCCCACCCTCAAAATGCCAAAATTTCCCCTCGCAATTTTAACATAAAAACTATCTACCTCTCTGTGTGACTCAGCTACCTGCTATCTTTGGCTCCCCCCTCTCTCCCCCACCCCCCACTAGACTTCCATCACAGAGAGGGACTCAACACTTTCTATAAGCTTCATTAGTTGGCCATGGAGACAACTGTTGTCTTTGATGAGCTGTTCTCAAGTTCTCCTGGCACACTGGCAGATTACAAAAAGAGTTCCATTGTTTAGCTTGGCAGGTTCATCCTCTCGATGCCATTTTTCTGTCTTTCAAATTTTAATCACATAATGGGAAGATAACTTTGTGAAAATCAGTGGCGTACCTGGTGATGGAAACGGGTGACTGCCATTTATATATAGGCCTAGCTAGAGTGCTTGGCGCCCGGGGACACGATTCATTTTCAAGCTCCACCCCCACCCACCCCCCTTTTCAACTCTGGGACCCACTATTTTTATAGATGAAATACCATCATATCCCGATTTGGCGCCCCCCAGAAGACTGGCACCCGGGGAATCTGCCCCCCTCGACCCCCAGCTACGCCTTTGGCATAACATTTTTTTTTTTTAAATCAATGCGTGTGTCAGTGGAGTACGCTTTTTGGAGTTCGCCTTTCAAGCTACGCCTCTGATCACACATGTAGGTGTTCAACTGAGAGTTAAAGGGTTAATTTCAAATGAACCAGTATCAGGATTGAATAACTTTGATTTTTATTGTCTAAAGACGAAAGTGGTTAAGACAATTAGAGTTGAACGCCGTTATTGAAAACCTCTTCAAATGACGGGAAAGAATTCGAGCGATGGAGTGAATTCAAGCTGAAGAATGAAAGAGGGAAAAATAGAGGAATGGGGAAAGAAAACTGAAGTTGAAGAGGGAGGCACTTCAGTTGATCCCATCTGAAAATCTGAACGAATAAAATGTGGATGAGTTTGTATTCTAACTTCGAGTGATGGTGACTCATTGGGAAGATCAGGTGGGTGGGTTGGGGGGGGGGTAAACATTTGATTTAAATGGCTTCTGAAAAATATTTTAAAGGAACAATAACAAAAAGATTGAAGACGTCGTCTGCTGTGTACCAAGTCTACTCAGGTTGGAGAGTAGTCTTTATACACACACATATATATATATATATATATATATATATATATATATATATATATATATCCACCGAGTTCCAAAAATAACAATTCTATAACTGCACTTTCTCTCTCACTATGTGAACTATTTTTGTCTTATATATATATATATATATATATATATATATATATATATATATATATATATATATATATATATATATATATATATATATATATATATATATATATATATATATATATATATATATATATAACCACCGAGTTCCAAAAATAACAAGACTTTGGCTGCACATTCTAACTGACTTTGTGAACTCTTGTTGTCCTTTCGTTTTCTCTTGCGTTCGGGGTGTGATTGATGCCTGAAGAGGATAGTCTGAGATTGATGCCTGAAGAGGATAGTCTGAGATTGATGCCTGAAGGTTTAAAGTTTGAGATTGATGTTGCCTGAAGGTTGAAAGTTTACACATTTTTCAAATAATGCTATTATATTATTATTATTATGATCACTATTTGTTGGAACTTTAAAGTAACACAGACTAAAATGAGTGCAGTGTCTGTGTATTGTGTGTGAAGAGTGTGTGTAGTGTGTGTGTAGTACGTGTGTAGTGTTTGTGCAGTGTTTGTGCAGTGTGTGTGTAGTGTGTGTGTAGTGTGTGTGCAGTGTGTGTGTAGTTTGTGTGCAGTGTTAGTGCAGTGTGTGTGTAGTGTGTGTGCAGTGTATGTGTAGTATGTGTGTAGTGTGTAGTGTGTAGTGTGTGTGTAGTGTGTTTGTAGTGTGTTTTTGTAATTTGTTTGTAGTGTGTGTAGTGTGTGTAGTGTGTGTGTAGTGTGTTTGTGTGTGTAGGGTGTTGTAGTGTGTGTTTGTTGTGTGTGTGTAGTGTGTGTGTAGTGTGTGTGTAGTGTGTTTCTAGTGTGTGTAGTGTGTTTAGTCTGTGTTTGTTGTTTATGTGTAGTGTGTGTGTAGTGTGTGTGTAGTGTGTTTGTAGTGTGTGTTTGAAGTGTGTGTGTACTGTGTGTGTAGTGTGTGTGTAGTGTGTGTGTGTAGTGTGTGTGTAGTGTGTGTAGTGTGTGTGTGTATAGTGTGTTTGTAGTGTGTGTGTGTAGTGTGTGTGTGTAGTGTGGTGTGTGTTTGTAGTGTGTGTGTTTGAAGTGTGTGTGTACTGTGTGTGTAGTGTGTGTGTAGTGTGTGTGTGTAGTGTGTGTGTAGTGTGTGTAGTGTGTGTGTGTATAGTGTGTTTGTAGTATGTGTGTGTAGTGTGTGTGTGTAGTGTAGTGTGTGTTTGTAGTGTGTGTGTAGTGTGTGTTTAGCGTGTGTGTAGTGTGTGTTTGAAGTGTGTGTGTGTGTGTAGTGTGTGTGTTTGAAGTGTGTGTGTAGTGTGTATTTGTAGTATGTGTGTGTGTGTGTGCAGTGTGTGTTTAGTGTGTGTGTAGTGTGTGTTTGTAGTATGTGTTTGTAGTGTGTGTGTAGTGTGTATTTGTAATGTGTGTGTGTGTGTGGTGTGTGTTTGTAGTGTGTGTGTAGTGTGTGTTTGAAGCGTGTGTGTAGTGTGTGTTTGAAGTGTGTGTGTAGTGTGTGTGTGTAGTGTGTGTGCAGTGTTTGTGTAGTTCTTAATGTTCGTGTAGCTTCTTGTTTCTTTGTAATTAGATATGTAAATGTATAATGTGTGCTCATGCGTACTCACTTAAGTACTATTTCAAGATGATGCAGATGTTGGGTACCAAATGTCTTTCTAAGTGCGGCAGCTGTTGTGAGAACTATTATACTATTATATCACGTCATTTCCTCTCTCATACACCCATCCCATCCCCTGGTGAAAGTGCAGGACTCAACCTGAGTCAATGACGGCTATAATGGGTTGACCAATAGTAACACTTTGTTCTCTCAAATATACGAGAAACTTTTTTTGTGCCAGTGTTTCTATTTATACCCAGCGGTGCCATCACGCCACTTTCAGAGACCCGCTGCCAGTTTTATTTTAGGATGTGTACCCCTTTCCCCCCCACCCCATCAACATTTAAAGTTGATAGTTTACCCCCCCCCCCCCTCTTCTGATCTCCAGTCGGCTGTTTGACTTTTGTCCACACTGAAAACGACATTAACCCCTTCCCCCACCCCCTCCTTTTTAGCCATACACACACACACACACATACGCACACTTTTATAATCCACCTTTTTCCTTCTGGAATCTTCTACTATCAACTTTCAGAAAATTCTCATATTTATCAACTCCTAAACAGTTGTAAACTTAAGCTCAACACCGCCCCCCCACCCCCCCAATCCCATCCCCCACCTCCAAAGCCATCTTGTATAAAAAATAAATAAATGAGGAACTCAAGTGGCTTCAGCCGAGCAAAAATTGAGGGAGACAACCAAGCTGACGTCACGCGAACAGGTTTACAGCAGTCTCCACCTTAATGGAAACAACATGGCGGCGTTGCCATGGTTAACAATACTGCTGAGCGAAGCAACTCTATTCTGGCGAGTTTAATACCGACTGTTGGTATTAAAGGGTGGTAATTAACGTTGTCAATTTGATGTAAGTATTACTAGACATTAGCAGAGTTACGTTCACATGGAATTAAATCAGTGAAGGTATTAACGGGGACAAGGTGGGGAGTTATCTCAGATATTTAAAACTAAAAATATCTTTGACAATGATTTCAATAATCGCAAAATAAACCATTTGTAGAGGTACCAAATCTTTTAGCAGCGAGATGTATGAAAAGCATGCAGCGAATATGTCAAGTACTTAAAATTTGTAACAAGGAACTACAATGTTAGTTCGTTCTCCATATTACCCCCAAAATTAAAAAGGAAAATAATACATATTTTGTAAACAATAATTATAAATACATGATATAAAAATAACTGATAATATATAATGTAAAAGTTAAAAAGTGCTCCTTTGGCAAAATTCAAAACATATTATTACAGAGGTAGGATACAAGATGAGCATGGTTCATCAGTTTCAAAGTATCAGGACAGATGTCATGACGTACAGGGTACCTTCAGTTTTATGACCTATACACAGTCTTCAACAAAATCCCGTTATAAACATGATGCCCTCTTTTTTCTAAGTGAATCATCAATTTCTTTTTAGCTAGTCAATCAGATGAATGGACTGTACTTAACTCTTAAACTCCCCCTCCCTGTGACCCATTGCCTCTAACAACTATTATGACCATTCCCCTCCCTGTGACCCATTGCCTCTAACAAATATTAAGACCATTCCCGTCCTTGTGACACATTGCCTCTGACAACTACTACTACTATTTACTCTTTGATCCACAAACAACTTAAGATTTAAAATTGAACACCCCTTACAGATATTTACCTTCCTAACAAATGTTCTTGGATGTTTCTACCTAAATGGTCCCATCAATCCAGTTTTGAGACCCACGACCATCCCACCATCTCACTGCTAGTGACGCTCCACCCTGAACAATCACCGGCACTCTGAGTTTTCTCCTTCTCAATCAGACTGTCAATTGATCTGTTCGCCAGTCCGTCCGTCGTTCCGTGCTCTCGCCAGGAATACTTTTATATCTTCTCTAAACCTGACCCAGGTAGAGTTATTTATAGCAGTGCACGCGAGGCCTCTCTGTGTACATGATGAGGGCGCTCAGTTGAGGATTGAAATAACTCGAGTGAATCTTATTCACTTATCTGGGGTGGAAACTTAAATGTTCTTTTTAGTGCTGATTGAATTTGGTACTCAACCCTTGAATGAAATTTTCTGCTTCACTTACTGGTCGATTGTCAATATTTTGCTCTATTGTCATAGTCTTAGTACATTGTAAATAGCTTGGTGTATTGTAAATAGCTTGTTCTATTGTCAATATCTTGGTCTATTGTAAATATTTTGTTCTATTTTCAATACATTGCTCAGTTGTCGATATCTTCTTCGATTGTCAATATTTGGTTCTATTGTCAATATCCTAGTCTATTGTCAATATTTGGTTCTATTGTCTATATCTTAGTCTTGTGTCAATATTTTGTTATATTGTCAATATCTTAGTCTGTTGTCAATATTTTGTTCTATAATAGAAAAAAATATTGACAACAAACTAAGATATTGACAACAGAACTTCTATTGTCAATATATAAGTCTATTTGTTAATATTTGGTTCTATATCTTAGTCTATTGACAATATGTTGTTCTATTGCCAATATCTTAGTCTATTGACAATATTTTGTTCTATTGCCAATATCTTAGTCTATTGACAATATTTTGTTATATTGTCAATATCTTAGTCTATTGACAATATGTTGTTCTATTGCCAATATCTTAGTCTATTGACAATATTTTGTTATATTGCCAATATCTTAGTCTATTGACAATAGTTTGTTCTATTGTCAATATCTTAGTCTATTGACAATATTTTGTTCTATTGCCAATATCTTAGTCTGTTGACAATATTTTGTTCTATGGCCAATATCTTAGTCTATTGACAATATTTTGTTCTATTGTCAATATCTTAGTCTATTGACAATATGTTGTTCTATTGCTAATATCTTAGTCTATTGACAATATTTTGTTCTATTGCCAATATCTTAGTCTATTGACAATATTTTGTTCTATTGTCAATATCTTAGTCTATTGACAATATTTTGTTCTATTGCCAATATATTAGTCTATTGACAATATTTTGTTCTATTGTCAATATCTTAGTCTATTGACAATGTTTTGTTCTATTGTCAATATCTTAGTCGACAATATTTTGTTCTATTGCCAATATCTTAGTCTATTGACAATATTTTGTTCTATTGCCAATATCTTAGTCTATTGACAATATTTTGTTCTATTGTCAATATCTTAGTCTATTGACAATATTTTGTTCTATTGCCAATATCTTAGTCTATTGACAATATTTTGTTCTATTGTCAACATCTTAGTCTATTGACAATATTTTGTTCTATTGCCAATATCGCATTCTATTGACACTATTTTGTTCTATTGTCAATATCTTAGTCTATTGACAATATTTTATTCTATTGTCAATATCTTAGTCTATTGACAATATTTTGTTCTATTGCCAATATCGCGTTCTATTGGCACATATAGGAGGCGAAACTTTATTATATTTTGTATTTATAAAATATCCCTCCAACGCGGCTTCCATGTTTTGACTAGATATAGGTACTTGTTGCTACAGCATCCATGTTTTGACTAGATATAGGTGCTTGTTGCTACGGCATCCATATTGTGACTAGATATAGGTACTTGTTGATACGGCATCCATGTTTTGACTTGATATAGGTACTTGTTGCTACAGCATCCATGTTTTTACTTGATATAGGTACTTGTTGCTATGGCATCCATATTTTGACTAGATATAGGTACTTGTTGCTACAGCATTCATGTTTTGACTTGATATACGTACTTGGTGCTACGGCATCCATGTTTTGACTTGATATAGGTACTTGTTGCTATGGCATCCATATTTTGACTAGATACAGGTACTTGTTGCTACGGCATCCATATTGTGACTAGATATAGGTACTTTTTGATACGGCATCCATGTTTTGACTTGATATAGGTACTCGTTGCTACGGCATCCATGTTTTGACTAGATATAGGTACTTGTTGCTACAGCATCCATGTTTTGACTTGATATACGTACTTGGTGCTACGGCATCCATGTTTTGACTTGATATAGGTACTTGTTGCTATGGCATCCATGTTTTGACTAGATACAGGTACTTGTTGCTACGGCATCCATATTGTGACTAGATATAGGTACTTTTTGATACGGCATCCATGTGTTACGCACTGACTTGTATTGGGAGAAATTAATCTCCTATTTTAATTTTAATTTGGCTCGATGTAAACAGTGCCTAACAAAGGACGATACCATAGAATCAACAATTATTAAAGATACGACCCAAAACAGTTTCTAGTTACAATTAATTAAGATTTATTATGTCTAAAGATAATTACAAAATAAAATAAAATAAAATTACAATCTTCAACTTACAGTATGGCAGATGTCGTACCGGTACACACTTAATACAATTAGAAATAATGATGCCAATAAATAATGCGGAATAAACACATATAAGTAGGAGCACACAAATACACAAAGAATAAAACACGCCTCGTAATGTTAAGAAAATCTATGTGAAAAATCTCCGTCCCCTCGTGCCTGTCAATCTCTTATATATATGTAGAGTAAGATGCTTCGAGAAGGGCTTATGACGTGTTGTTTACATCTCTCGGGTTAAGGAGTATATTCCAGAAATTACCCGAAAACAATCTACCCAATGCGTAATTGGAAGCCGACTGTAAACAAGCCACTTCAAAGACCTAAGCCACACCCCTTTGTGAACACAGCGTCTCATGCGGGGTCAATCAGAGGGCACGCACGAGAAATACTAGCTCTCTATAACACCTCCCCTCTTAAAAGAAAAAAATTTCATTGTTCAAAAATGGAATTCTTTTTCCATTAAAATTGAAGAAAGTACATTTCTTACTCTCAAAATATTAGACAAAAAGCTTCTTAACAGCTTATAAACAATAACATAAGTGAAAATTAATTTCTGGACAAAGTATCTGCAATGACATTGTCTTTGCCTTTAATATGTTTGATGTCCAAATTATATTCTTGTAAAAATAGGCTCCATCTTAACAATCTTTGATTTTTGGAGACCATCTTATTCAAAAATGTTAAAGGATTGTGATCAGTAAAAACAAGTACTGAATGTAAAGAACAACTGACATAAAAATCAAATTGTTGGAGAGCAAGAATTAAACCTAAACATTCCTTTTCTACTGTGGAATAGTTTTTCTGATGTGAGTTAAATTTCTTTGAGAAATAAGAGACAGGATGATCTACATTGTGGTCATCTTCTTGAAAAAGAACTGCACCAATGCCAACATCACTGGCATCTACAGCTAATTTAAACTGTTTGTTAAAGTCTGGTGCAATGAGAACAGGAGCATTAGCAAGTATATTTTTAATGTTTTCGAATGCTTCCTGACAAGCATCTGACCAATGAAATTTTGCATTTTTCTTTAACATATTACTTAAAGGAGAAGCAATAACTGAGAAATTTTTGCAAAATTTTCTATAATAACCTGCCATTCCCAAAAATCTCATTAACTGTTTTCTAGTAGTGGGTGGTGGAAGTGATACAATAGCATTTATCTTAGCTTGAACAGGCTTTACATGACCTTGACCCACTATGTGACCTAAATATTCCACAGTTGCATGACAAAATTCACATTTATTTAAATTTACAGTTACATTTGCCTGCAAAAATTTTTTAAACAGAGATCTTAATTGGTTTACATGAGTTGAAAAATCTTGACTGTAAATAATTACATCATCAATATAGGCGCTGCAATTTTCCTGGTCAGCAATAATGTTATTTACAAGACGTTGGAATGTAGCTGGGGCATTTTTCATTCCAAACGGCATTACTTTATATTGATATAAACCATCTGGAGTACAAAAAGCAGAGATTTCTTTTGCTCTGTCAGATAGAGGAACCTGCCAATAACCTGATAGTAAGTCTATCTTGGTTACATATTTGGCATCACCTATTCGATCTATAAGATCGTCTATCCTTGGAATCGGAAAGGAATCAGTCTTTGTGAATGCATTCACTTTCCTGAAGTCAGTACAAAACCTGTAACTTTTGTCAGGCTTTGGGACTAAAATACATGGTGAACTCCAGTTACTAGAGCTTGGTTCAATTATATCATTTTCAAGCATGTATTTTATTTCAGACCGGATTATTTCAAGTTTTTCCGGATTGACCCTATAGGGGTGTTGCTTGACCGGAACTGCATTGCCAATGTCAACATCATGTACAGCAATGTTGGTTTTATTAGGTACATCAGGGAAGAGTAAAACAAAATCTGCAATAACAGACTTAACAACATCCTTCTCTGACAATGACAAATGTCCTAGTTTCTTATCTAAGTTGGCCAATACTTCTGAATTTTTAAGTTTATAATTACCAACTTTTTCTGGGACACTATCAAAGGTTTCAGTAACATTTTCTTTAAGTACTGAAGTTACAGTTGAGATTGTGTTAACATTTGTTTCTGAGGATGGACAATGATCATCACATTTTCTATCAAAATATTCTTTTAACATGTTAATGTGACATAACTGTTTCTTTCTTCTACGATCTGGTGTTAACACAATGTAATTCAAATCATTGATTTTGGACTCAACAACATAAGGACCAAAATATCTAGCTTGTAGTGCTTGCCCTGGTATCGGCAAAAGCACAAGCACTTTGTCCCCTGAAGCAAACTGTCTGAATTTTGACTTTTTGTCATACCAAACTTTCATTTTAGATTGTGAATCTTTTAAATGTGTTTTAGCCAAATTAACGGCATTAAAAAGTTTAGTTTTAAATTTTTGGACATAGTCAAGAAGTCCTTCCGTGGATGCCGATGACATCCACGTGTCTTTTAAAAGTTTAAGGGGACCGCGAACCGTGTGGCCAAACACCAGTTCGAAGGGGCTGAATCCAAGTGATTCTTGAACTGCTTCTCTTGCGGCGAACAGTAGCATGTTGATGCCTTCATCCCAGTCTTTCTCTTGTTCTAGGCAGTAGGTTCTCATCATGTTCTTCAACGTCTGATGGAATCGCTCAAGTGCTCCCTGTGACTCAGGATGATATGCACTCGACAAGCAGTGTTCTATGCCCAACTGGTTCATCACTTGTTTGAATATTCCAGCCTTGAAGTTGGTTCCTTGGTCAGACTGTACAGACTTCGGAAGACCAAACAATGTAAAAAACTTCGTCAAGGCTTTGACGATGTTCGGAGTCTTGATATTGCGAAGAGGAATAGCTTCTGGGAACCTTGTTGACGCACACATGATTGTCAGCAAGTATTGGTGACCTGATTTTGTCTTTGGCAGAGGTCCAACGCAGTCTATAATAACGCGACTGAAAGGTTCTTCGAATGCTGGAATGGGTTGAAGAGGAGCTGCTGGTATCTTCTGATTTGGTTTCCCTACAACCTGACAAGTATGACATGATCTGCAGTATTCAACCACATCTTTCTTGATTTTGGGCCAAAAGAAGTGCGACGTGATTTTGTGATATGTCTTCTTTACTCCCAAATGACCTGAAAGTGGTGAGTCATGGGCTAAGTTCAGGACTTCGTTCCGGAATGGGGTAGGAACTACTATTTGATGAACTATCCTCCATTCTTCATCAGCATTTGCGTCTGGAGGTCGCCATTTTCTCAAAAGTATGTCATCTTGAAGGTAATAACATATAGGGAATTGTTCAGCTTCTTCTTGGGTCAAAGCGTTCTCTCGAAGTTTGACTATTTCTGGATCACTCTTCTGTTCTTCAATAAGTTGCATTCGAGTTGGAGTCTTGTAATTACTAGCCTCTTCATTTAGACTTGCAAAAAATGTTTTTCCCAGGTCAATTTCAGGAAGAATTTTATTGCTTTTTTGTGAAATCTCTTTTGTGGAGATCTTGGAACTCATGGCCCTTGTCACAGCACATGCTGGATACAATTCTTGATCTTCTTCCTGATTTTCATTTAAACAAGGTTCATGAGTAACGATGGGTTCGGCTATTACCTTCCCACCAGCTAAGTCATTGCCTAGCAGCAACGAGATGCCGTCCAATGGTAATGTTGGTCGGACACCCACAACCACAGGTCCGGAGACTAAGTCTGATTTTAGGTTGATGAGATGTAAAGGTACATCTATGCATCCCAGCTCTACACCTCGTAACAGGATGTTGCTCCCAGTAGCAGTAGATTCAGATAAGGGAAGTATACCCTCAAGTAGCAAAGACTGTGAAGCACCTGTATCTCGTAAAATTTTGATTGGTTGTAGACTGGAAAAATCACCTGGCAGTGATACGAATCCTTCCGATATGAAAGGCATGAAGTCTTGTATGACATCAGTAGTTTCTGATGTAGAATTTTGGACCTTGGTAGGTAAACTCTTGTTGGAGTCTTGAGAACATTCGGCTAGGGTAGAGGAAGTAAAACTCTGGGTAGAGTCGTCAAAACTTGCACACAAGTCCTCAGTAAAACGCCCTCTGGAGGTAGACCTCTTCTTGGAGCAAAAGGATCTTGGCGACAAGCTCATAAAACTCGCAGTCGAAGCAGGAACTTGGCTGGAGTCAGTAAAACTAGCCTTATTGTTCATAATGGAACTCTTTGATGAGTCGTGACAAACCTCTTTGAAGTTTGTATGGACATCTGGAGAGCAAAAACTCTTGAATTTTGAAAATGTGTTTCCAGATGTATGACGAGACGTACAAGCGGAGACTTTGTGTTGTGTACCAGGATGTGTGGTCTTCTCAGTTTTCTTCTTGAGTTTCCAGCAATCATCCCTCGTATGTCCTTCTTTTTTACAGTAGGCACATGTGTCTTTTGCACCAATTTCTTTCGTACCGGGCTTGAATGGTTTTTGTGGAGGTTTACTGTAAGTTGATACAGCTGTCTTATTGTGCCTGTCATTTTTGGTGTCAGATGGATTCTTGGAAAGTTGATGTGAGATGGTGAAGTCGTCGGCTAACACTGCTGCCGTATGTGCGTCACCTTCGCCACGGTCTGCAATATGTATTCGCACCTCAGTACGAACACAGTTCTTGAACTCCTCCATCAGAATGAGGTTCTTGAATTTCTTGAAGTCTGTCTCGGTGTTGGTTGCGTGCAGCCACTTGTCCAGGAGCCGTTCCTTTTCCCGGAGGAACTCAACATGAGTCTGGCCATCACGTTTCCACAGTTCCCTAAACTTTTTACGGTATGCTTCGGGGACACATTCATAAGCCTTAAGTATTAATGATTTTACTAGGTTATAGTCCCCGCGCTGTTCCGCATTCAGGGACACAAAGACTTCAGATGCCCTTCCGGTCAAGGCTGGTTGAAGTAAGGTGGACCACATAGTTTCAGGAATTTTAAAATTTTGGGCAGTTATCTCAAACTGCGCAAAATATTGGTCAACCTCTTTTTCTGTAAATTTAGGGATTACTTTTGCAAATTTAATTGCATCGCAACCCTGACCGGCTGGAGCCGTGAGTCTATTTTCCATTGCTCCTAAATTGGCCGTTATTTCCATTTGTTTTAACTTTATTGTTAGCTCTCTATCTTTTTCTTCTTTCTCTCTCTGAGCTTTTAGCTCCAGCTGTTTAAGCTCTCGTTCTTTTTCTTCTTTCTCTCTCTGAGCTTCAAGCTCCAGCTGTTTCAGCTCACGTTCTTTATTTAGCTCCAGCTGTTTAAGCTCACGTTCTTTTTCTCTCTGGGCATCTAGTTCCATTTGTTTGAGCTTTAGTTGGAGCTCCATACTTGGATCAGTCGGTTGTGTGACTGAGGCAAGTTCATCTTCAGATAACATGTCTTCATCCACAAAGTGAACGATGATCATGTCTCGTATGGTCTTTTTTACGGCCGAATGAGCTACATTTATTTCTAGAGCTTTAGCAATGGAAAATAGCTCCTTCCTAGAACATTTGTCTAATGCCTCTACTGATGGGTTTTCAATATCAAAATCCATTTTGACACAGGCAAAATATAACAATGATTTTTTTATAAAAATTTAAGCTTAGTGCACACACTAATGAAAAAATTGTAACCAGCTCTGTTGTTGGTGTCGTAAAATGGTATCGTGATCTCAAATTAGTTTGAGTGTATTAAGGTAAACAGTTTGTCAAAATCCACAGAAAAAACGCTCAATTTATTATTGGTGTATTAAAAACTATGGATTAAAATTATCCTCGGAAAATCCCACAATTTGTTAAAATTGGGGTCTAATGAGAATAAAATATGGATTCGGTTATCGCGGACGATGCCCCCAATTTGTTAGAATTGGGGTCTTGAGAAAAATAATAATATAGAGTCCGCTATATCCGGGACGAGCAACCCAATTTGTTACGCACTGACTTGTATTGGGAGAAATTAATCTCCTATTTTAATTTTAATTGGCTCGTTGTAAACAGTGCCTAACAAAGGACGATACCATATAATCAACAATATTAAAGATACGACCCAAAACAGTTTCTAGTTACAATTAATTAAGATTTATTATGTCTTAAGATAATTACAAAATAAAATAAAATAAAATTACAATCTTCAACTTACAGTATGGCAGATGTCGTACCGGTACACACTTAATACAATTAGAAATAATGATGCCAATAAATAATGCGGAATAAACACATATAAGTAGGAGCACACAAATACACAAAGAATAAAACACGCCTCGTAATGTTAAGAAAATCTATGTGAAAAATCTCCGTCTGTCTCTCCTCGTCCGTGCCTGTCAATCCCTTATATAGGTGGGTCTACCGACGCCTAAGCCCTGCCTTCGATAAGCTTCTAGAAAATCTAAATCATTCTACAAAATACTATTTGGAACAGATTAATTATTTTTAATTCGTTGGCGGCGTAAACAAGTTACTTCAAAAGGCCTAAGCCACACCCCTTTGTGAACACAGCGTCTCATGCGGGGTCAATCAGAGGGCACGCACGAGAAAATATGATGTAAACAAGTTCTCTGTAACACATGTTTTGACTTGATATAGGTACTCGTTGCTACGGCATCCATGTTTTGACTAGATATAAGTACTTGTTGCTACAGCATCCATATTGTGACTAGATATAGGTACTTTTTGATACGGCATCCATGTTTTGACTTGATATAGGTACTCGTTGCTACGGCATCCATGTTTTGACTAGATATAAGTACTTGTTGCTACGGCATCCATATTGTGACTAGATATAGGTACTTTTTGATACGGCATCCATGTTTTGACTTGATATAGGTACTCGTTGGTACGGCATCCATGTTTTGACTAGATATAGGTACTTGTTGCTACAGCATCCATGTTTTGACTTGATATACGTACTTTTTGATACGGCATCCATGTTTTGACTTGATATAGGTACTCGTTGCTACGGCATCCATGTTTTGACTAGATATAAGTACTTGTTGCTATACACAGTGAATTAATGATATTACTTCTAATATTTGGTTTATGGCAGTTATTAAATTTACCTAATAGCAAAAGGACACTATTCCTCCTGTTCTTTTTTATCTCCTCGTTCAATACTCAGCAAAGAAAACTCTAGAACAGCGGTTCTCAACCTGTGGGTCACGACCCCTTAGGGGGTCGAACCCTTATAGGGGTCGCCTAAAACCATAGGAAAACGCATATTTATGACGTGGCAACGAATATAATTGTATGGTTTGGGGGTCACGACAACACGAGGAACTGTATTGAGGGTCGCGGCATTAGGAAGATTGAGAATCACTGCTCTAGAACATTATTCACAGAACCATTTTTCATACGTACTCTTAGAGTCCTTTTTAAATGATTAACAAAAAAAAAACAACTCTTAGCTTTTATAGAAAGCCAATACAACTACCGGTACTCGAATGAAGGTAAAATCGTAGATTTATCTAAATTACATCGTGTGGGGAAAAAAAAGCTCAATCTGTAATAGAAATTATTCGTTCAATTTGCTTTCGGACAAAAAAGGGGCAAAGGGTTGGGGGTGGTGGAAGAGAGGGTTCCCCGGAGAAAAGAGGAGAGAGATACGCAAGAGTACGATCTGCTAAACTTGATAAAGTCTCTGGAGGGAAGGGTGGGGGTGGGGGCTGGGGTAAAGATCCTGAAGTAATAAAATAATCTTGACTGGTTGTGTGTGTGGGGGGGGGGGAAGGGGGGGTGGAAATAATCTCATTGAAATCACAGACCAGCTGTACATGATATTGAAATAATCTTATTGAAATTACGATCTGCTAAACTTGATAAAGTCTCTGGAGGGAAGGGTGGGGGTGGGGGCTGGGGTAAAGATCCTGAAGTAATAAAATAATCTTGACTGGTTGTGTGTGTGGGGGGGGGGGAAGTGGGGGTGGAAATAATCTCATTGAAATCACAGACCAGCTGTACATGATATTGAAATAATCTTATTGAAATCACAGACCAGCTGTACATGATATGGAAATAATCTTATTGAAATCACAGACCAGCTGTACATGATATAGAAATAATCTCATGGAAATCACAAACCAGCTGTACATGATATGGAAATAATCTTATTGAAATCACAGACCAGCTGTACATGATATGGAAATAATCTTATTGAAATCACAAACCAGCTGTACATGATATGGAAATAATCTTATTGAAATCACAGACCAGCTGTACATGATATGGAAATAATCTCATGGAAATCACAAACCAGCTGTACATGATATGGAAATAATCTTATTGAAATCACAGACCAGCTGTACATTAGATGGAAATAATCATGTTGAAGTCACAGACCAGCTGTACATTAGATGGAAATAATCTTATTGACATTGCCGTAAAATAAATATTTAGAAACTCAAATGTTTGATTATATTATCTTTTAATTGGATAAAGTAAAGTGACAGCTTGTAAAGTGACAGCTTGTTAAGTGACATCTTGTAAAGTGACCTCTTGTTAAGTGACAACTTGTTAAGTGACATCTTGTTGAATGACAGCTTGTTAAGTGACAGCTTGTTAAGTGACAGCTTGATAAGTGACAGCTTGTAAAGTGACCTCTTGTTAAGTGACAACTTGTTAAGTGACATCTTGTTGAATGACAGCTTGTTAAGTGACAGCTTGTTAAGTGACAGCTTGTTAGTGAAAGCTTGTTAGGTGGCAGCTTGTTACGTGACAGCTTGTTAAGTGACAGCTTGTTAAGTGACAGCTTGTTAAGTGACAGCTTGTAAAGTGACAGCTTGTAAAGTGACAGCTTGTTAGAAGGAAGCGTTTATAAAGAAGGATGGGAGCCATTGAGCAATAGCTGAGTAGACAAAATAATGTTTCAAAGGCACATTTTTCTCTCTGAACTTCTGGCTTTCGCGCGATCAAGCCAATCTGATGCTTTAACAGGATACTTCTGTCGCACCATCTCTGAAGTCTATTCATCAGCACCCAATCTTCGACATGCCTTCTTCACGTGGCAAATATGATTTTAATTTAAACTTGAAAGTGGTAGAAAAGGTGTATGTCTTTAACGGATGAGATAGAAAGGTGTATGTCTTTAACGGATGAGATAGAAAGGTGTATGTCTTTAACGGATGAGATAGAAAGGTGTATGTCTTTAACGGATGAGATAGAAAGGTGTATGTCTTTAACGGATGAGATAGAAAGGTGTATGTCTTTAACGGATGAGATAGAAAAGGTGTATGTCTTTAACGGATGAGATAGAAAGGTGTATGTCTTTAACGGATGAGATAGAAAAGGTGTATGTCTTTAACGGATGAGATAGAAAGGTGTATGTCTTTAACGGATGAGATAGAAAGTTGTATGTCTTTAACGGATGAGATAGAAAGGTGTATGTCTTTAACGGATGAGATAGAAAGGTGTATGTCTTTAACGGATGAGATAGAAAAGGTGTATGCCTTTAACGGGTGAGATAGAAAAGGTGTATGTCTTTAACGGATGAGATAGAAAGGTGTATGTCTTTAACGGATGAGATAGAAAGGTGTATGTCTTTAACGGATGAGATAGTGGTGCTTTTTGTACAATTTTCAGGATTTTAAAAATTAAAACATAGAACTTTATGTAGGGGCTACTCGAAGTCATGCAGGTTCTACTCAATGCCCTGTATGTTCTACTAGATGTCCTGTAGGCTCAACTAGATGTCCTGTAGGTTTAAGTAGATGTCCTGCAGGTTCAACTATGTGGCATGTAGGATCATCCAGCTATTCTGTAGATGATCTGCTCTATTTTTGCAAGAGGCTGTTGACAGACGAAAGGCAGAAATTTTTTTTTACAGAGAATATCAGACATAATAAAGCATCAAAAGTCATCAAACAGCTAATATATGTGTCACTCAGAAGGGGGGGGGGGCATCAAACAACTAATATACGAAACACTTGGAAGGGGGGGAGAAAGGAGGATGGGGAAATTCAAGTATAATTGAGCCCTCAGAAGAGGGAGGTTGGATTCACATAATATACTAGCTGGCAAGTCTATTTACCGTAACACGACGAGGCACAAGATAAACATGTTTGTGTGGAGGACGTAAAATATGTTCATGGAGTGGAAAGCTTCAGGTTTTTTTTAATATTTATATTAGAACAGGAATTTGGAGTAAAAAAAAAATAGGGGAAAAAAATACGTTAATGGATTTCACAAACATTGAAAGATGCTAAAATGATCTGAAATAGTGCAGATTAGTAAACGAAAGGAAGCTATTCCCTTGGAAGCTACACTTCTATTTTTAAAATATATTTTGCATGTAGTCAATGCCGCTTGGGTTAGTGTAAAGGTTAGAATGTAAAATACAAATAAGTGAAATTATTATTATTATTAAATTCAAATTATTAGTCAAATTATTTAGTTCTTTGCTAATTTGTGGACAAATAGACTAGAGCTGACAGGATGAGTTGTACACTGTATGAAAATGACGTCACATTAGCTACGGGATTACTGGGACGTGAGACAGATTCCACTCGATGGATGGATGGATGGATTGGTTACGACAACTTCCGGTGGAGACATTCCGTTGTGAGAATTTGAGAAATGACTCCGACGTCTGACATCTCACAGGAAGCAACATCTTTATAATTTACCGAAACGAGAAAAACTATTTGATGTGTCTGTGTTGGTCTACAAGATGTCAGGTAACTATAGGAAGTTCTAGTGCTAATGGGCATAACATATGGAGCTCATTGTGTTCAGGTTACAGAGATGCAAAGTGCATGGTAGAATAAGATGCTAAGTGTATGGTAGAATAAGATGCTAAGTGTATGGTAGAATAAGATGCTAAGTGTATGGTAGAATAAGATGCTAAGTGTATGGTAGAATAAGATGCTAAGTGTATGGTAGAATAAGATGCTAAGTGTATGGGATAAAGTTAAAGAGATCTAGGTTAATGAGATAAAGAAATGTAGGGGAGTGTGATAAAGAGATGTTAGGTGAATGCAATAAAGAGATGTTAGGTGAATGCGATAAAGAGATGTTAGGTGAATGCGATAAAGAGATGTTAGGTGTATGCGATAAAGAGATGTTAGGTGAATGCTATAAAGAGATGTTAGGTGAATGCGATAAAGAGATGTTAGGTGAACGCGATAAAGAGATGTTAGGTGAATGCGATAAAGAGATGTTAGGTGAATGCTATAAAGAGATGTTAGGTGAATGCTATAAAGAGATGTTAGGTGAATGAGATAAAGAGATGCAACGGGAAACTATTTTTAGGCTTGTGTTGGAATATCTACAACTTACCACAATATCATGATGGCTTCATGACGATGGTGATTTATACCCCCCCCCCCCCATACCCCAAATTTAAACTTCCTGACTACGCCCTTACACCCACAAACACAAGTCATCTTAGATTAAATAGAACTACAGATTGATTCCGCCAGTGGTGATGAGGACCCACAGTCGTCTATCACAGTAGGCTGAAAAATCTACTTGCCTTATCTAAAGATAAGGTCGATAGTCAATGGTCATTATATCCGATGGTTAATGGTCCTCATATTTTGGCCTACCCCACCAGACATGGGACACGGCCATTACGTGTATCCTGGTGTGTGATTTTTTAAAACAATTTTTTACTTCGTCTTTTTCAAATTGTATTTTTATCCGACATACTAAGTCTAAGCCAGTGCTTCTCAAAGTGATGGTGCGCTACTTATGAACAACTTACGACGATGCGCGTATAACTAAAAATAACCTCAAAATATGTTACCGGCGTGCTCTCTTATTTAATGTGATTCACTACTGCTGGTACGGCTCACTGGCTAGCTTGAGATTCACTGGCCCGAAGTTAATGCCGGGGGTCTTGTAAAACCCGTTCTAGATTTTGTAGGCCATCTGGCAAGTGGAGGAAAACACCATAACCTCAACAGTGGCAACTGGAGGATATATGCCGCATCCAGAGTTGAAAGTGTCTTACCGTAAAGTTCAGGTACGAATAAGCCAGCCAGGTGCGCCGCTGCGGCATCTCCTGAATCCAAGATCACGCCAAGGTGAAAGGGTTACGGTATGCACACACGAACCTGGAGGACCACACTTCCTGGACGGGTTCCAACGTGAGGAGGAGGATGCGCTACAAGGGAAGGGGGTGGTGGGTGGATGGTGAGACGCCGCGGACATTGAAACCCAGTGTGATGTTAAAGAGCCAGCAGACATTGAGACAGAGAATCAGGTACAGGAGAGGGGCCTTTGTGTGTGTGGAGGGGGGGGGAGATTTGACCCGGGGGGGGGGGTCTGTTTTCAGTTCAAGACAAGAGATAAGATTTGTGAGAACAACTTTGTGTTTATTTGGCCCTAGATCTTTTGATGAAAGTTTGAACCAGGTATAGGTGTAGGGGTATTGTTTCAAACAATACACTTCAGCTCGGGAATTTGAATGACATGCATTTCAATGCAGACATGGTCGGACACAGAGAAACAGCCTAACAACAAAAGAGGATACCCATGAGCTTAAAATGGCTGTCTCCCTTATCTGCCTTAAAGATATTCAGAAGAATTATACCCACAAAAAACAAAACAAAAAACATGCTATGTCGAGTGCGGGGGAAGTTGAAAGAAACTTTAAAAAACTTTTAAAAAGCAAAGTCTAGGATCATCTATGGCAGGGTCTCCAAACTTTTTTTTTTTTTTTTACGGCGGGCCAGATAACGGAAAAAAAATGACGAGCGTGGGCCGGATAACCATTGTGTACAACACTTGCGGGCCAGAACGAAAGCCATGGGGGAAAAAAATAAAGAAACTTTAAAAAACTTTTAAAAAGCAAAGTCTAGGATCATCTATGGCAGGGTATCCAAATTTTTTTTTTTTTTTTACGGCGGGCCGGATAACGGAAAAAAAATGACGAGCGTGGGCCGGATAACCATTGTGTACAACACTTGCGGGCCAGAACGAAAGCCATGGGGGAAAAAAAGGCGGAAAACTAAGTTTAGCATTCCCTGTTAATCATGGGCGAGTGGCGTGTAATGTACAAAAAAACAAAGACAACCAACATATTTATTTTCTTTAAAAAGTTATCAAGGAAGGTGACGTTAACAAACAGATATGTTACGTCAGATATAGTGCGCACATATTCGAATATCACAAACTAAGCAGCAAACAAAAAAAGCCAGGGAGAGTTATCAAACTGACGTTTGGATTTCAAAATTTCATCGTTTGGTTTCGAACTGCTGCATCAAATCCAGAGAACTGTTTTCAAATGTTGATCAGTCCCTCTCGTTCGATGTGTTGACTTCACTTACTTCATTTGTGAAAATGTTTGCTCACAGACATAAGTTGTTCCAGACACCAGAGTCCGAGCTCTTCACCTGAAAAACTCGACATCAGGCAGCCGTAGTGAAAATCCAACACGTTTTCCTTCTCTGTGGGTAAACATATGTTTTATCAAGCAAATTTAAGTACCGTCTGAGGGCCGGATGAATTGGCCCCGCGGGCCGTAGTTTGGAGACCCCTGATCTATAAAGATTGGCAGAGATGCCAGCTAACTAAGAGTTACCGTAGTTGGTAGACTTCTGAGAAGACCATGCTCATGACCCCGGCCCTAAGAGATTTAAATATTCATATCAATGGACCAATGGGTGACACGTTACAAAGTTGATTTTGTCAGACCTTATGACTCCACATATCATTGTTCGGCTCTCGACAACTGACATACAAGAGAGTTCACACAACTGCATTATTTGTTTGATATAATATTTCATTTTACAGTGTACAAACCCCTCACATAGTGTAAAGATTAGTTAATAGTGTTCACCATGACGTCAGAGTGGTGCCCCCCCCCCCATTTTTTTTCCTCTGCGGGTGATCTATTTTATTAATAGATGTTTCCATGACGTCACCAACGATGAATGCAAAGATTCCAAATGTCAAGTCTACGGGAGACAATCCAGTACTCTGACATTCAACTTTAACCAGTTTTAGCACAAGAAGCCACGTTTGTACGGAATTCGGAGATTTAAACATGCTAAAAATTAATTTGTTCATGATTTGAATGACTATAGATAATTGTACTTAGTGAGTTTTACAGCAACACAAGAACAAAAGTCAGTTTTTTCTTTCCCTGAAAGAAAAGTGCAATATTGATTGATATAAACGATAGCTTGACCAGGTCATCATTAAATTAACATCCATCGTGTCCATAGCCTGGTCTTAATTACGTTAATATAATGGCCATGGTCTGTTCTTTGTTACAGGCCATGGTCTGTTCTTTGTTCGTGTCCATAGCCTGGTCTTAATTACATTAATATAATGGCCATGGTCTGTTCTTTGTTACAGGCCATGGTCTGTTCTTTGTTCGTGTCCATAGCCTGGTCTTAATTACATTAATATAATGGCCATGGTCTGTTCTTTGTTACAGGCCTATAGGCGCTACTAGAATGGTTGTGGATAACGATTAGATTGGTTGAGTAAAGTGATAAAATGGTTGTGCATAATGGTATAATGGTTGTGCATAATGGGTTTATTCTATTGTAGAATGGTTGTGTAGAATGGTTGTGGATAATGGTAGAATGGTTTTGGATAATGGTAAAATGGTTGTGGATCATGGTAAAATGGTTGTGGATTATGGTAGAATGGTTGTGGAAAATGGTAGAATGGTTGTGGATCATGGTAGAATGGTTGTGGATCATGGTAGAATGGTTGTGGAAAATGGTAGAATGGTTGTGGATCATGGTAGAATGGTTGTGGATCATGGTAGAAGGGTTGTGGATCATGGTAGAAGGGTTGTGGATCATGGTAGAAGGGTTGTGGATCATGGTAGAATGGTTGTGGATCATGGTAGAAGGGTTGTGGATAATGGTAGAAGGGTTGTGGATCATGGTAGAAGGGTTGTGGATAATGGTAGAATGGTTGTGGATCATGGTAGAATGGTTGTGGATCATGGTAGAATGGTTGTGGATCATGGTAGAAGGGTTGTGGATCATGGTAGAAGGGTTGTGGATCATGGAAATCATAGGGACCCATACATCCAACATTTTAGCGATATTTTTGCCATAAGACCCCTTCTCAATGGCGTCCGAGTTGACCTAATTCTGCCCCCCCTCCCCATATTCTGCCACTGGTGCACACTTACCACCTTGGATGCACACCACCCCTCTGTAAGAAACGCCTCTGGTTATCAAAGATCACCTGTTTTAAAGAGCAGCCATATAACCGCGAGCCGGTGTGCACTCAGCCCTCGGCCATAGGTAAAACTCGGCCTAGCGCCGGTGAGCTGTGTGTGTGCGAGTCGATAGCGTGTCTGTGTGCGAGTCGATAGCGTGTCTGTGCTTGCGTGGGTGAGCAAGAATTCTGTGGCGTCCGACTCTGCACTAAAAAAAGAAAGAAAGTCCTCAAGTGAACTAGTTTTCTTGTCCAACAGATTTCTGTAGGAAGCTTCAGTCTTCCTCTAGAGGCACTGTAGCAGGTAAGTCACGTGGTCTGCCTTAGTGAGTTTTGAACAAGCAAACATAAAATCTAGAAAATTCCAGACAATTCAATAATTAAATATCATTTCAAGTAACATCTGACAAGGGGAATCGTTTCAATAAGACGTCACATTTAACACACACACACACACACACAATTTCTGACCATCATGCACTTCATGACTTGACTTTTGACGTGTGCAGTTAATTCATGGAATGGATTCCTTGAGTTTTCTTCTTTTTTTTTTTTTTGTTGGATTATTTCAAAGACGAGGTAAGTCCGGCATGTGTGTGTTCACCCTTGCAGTGCACGTCATCTTGTTACATTGGTGTAACTGTAGGTCATCACAGTTCTCATTGCTACAACGTAATGGGTACATCATCACAATGTTCATGTCAGATTATTTTAAAATAGTTGTCGTACAAGAATATAAAGATTAAGTCCCGTCATATTTCACTTAACTTGTGTGACGATTTATTAAGCTGGAACTTTGGATGGCTTACAGCATGATGAAGGAGTTGGGTTTTAGAGCGCGTTGTGTTAGGTAACGAGAAAATGGTTTTGTAAGGTAATGGTAAAGATGGTAACGTCTGGCGATGGTAATGTCAGGTGACGGTAAAGATGGTAATGCTAGGTGATGGTAAAGATGGTAATATCTGGTGATGGTAATGTCTGGTGATGGTAAAGATGGTAATGTCTGGTGATGGTAATGTCTGGTGATGGTAAAGAAGTTAATGTTAGGTGATGGTAAAGATGGTAACGTCTGGCGATGGTAATGTCAGGTGACGGTAAAGATGGTAATGCTAGGTGATGGTAAAGATGGTAATATCTGGTGATGGTAATGTCTGGTGATGGTAAAGATGGTAATGTCTGGTGATGGTAATGTCTGGTGATGGTAAAGAAGTTAATGTTAGGTGATGGTAAAGATGGTAACGTCTGGCGATGGTAATGTCAGGTGACGGTAAAGATGGTAATGCTAGGTGATGGTAAAGATGGTAATATCTGGTGATGGTAATGTCTGGTGATGGTAAAGATGGTAATGTCTGGTGATGGTAATGTCTGGTGATGGTAAAGAAGTTAATGTTAGGTGATGGTAAAGATGGTAACGTCTGGCGATGGTAATGTCAGGTGACGGTAAAGATGGTAATGCTAGGTGATGGTAAAGATGGTAATATCTGGTGATGGTAATGTCTGGTGATGGTAAAGATGGTAATGTCTGGTGATGGTAATGTCTGGTGATGGTAAAGAAGTTAATGTTAGGTGATGGTAAAGATGGTAATATCTGGTGATGGTAATGTCTGGTGATGGTAAAGATGGTAATGTCTGGTGATGGTAATGTCTGGTGATGGTAAAGAAGTTAATGTTAGGTGATGGTAAAGATGGTAATATCTGGTGATGGTAATGTCTGGTGATGGTAAAGATGGTAATGTCTGGTGATGGTAATGTCTGGTGATGGTAAAGAAGTTAATGTTAGGTGATGGTAAAGATGGTAATATCTGGTGATGGTAATGTCTGGTGATGGTAAATATGGTAATGTCTGGTGATGGTAAAGATGGTAATGTCTGGTGATGGTAAAGATGGTAATGTCTGGTGATGGTAAAGATGGTAATGTCTGGTGATGGTAAAGATGGTAATGTCTGGTGATGGTAATGTCTGGTGATGGTAATGTCTGGTGATGGTAAAGATGGTAATGTTAGTGATGGTAAAGATGGTAATGTTAGGTGATGGTAAAGATGGTAATGTTAGGTGATGGTAAAGATGGTAATGTAAGGTGATGGTAAACATTTTAATTCTGGTCATGGTAAAGATAGTGATGTCTGGCAATGGTAAAGATGGTAATGTTAGGTGATGGTAAAGATGGTAATGTTAGGTGATGGTAAAGATAGTTAAGGGCAAGGCTTGTGAAAGTCATTAAATGTTAGTAAATAAGCTTAAAATGTAGTTTATTCTTAGCCCCTTGACACAAACACCGGAGCATTAGCCACATAGTAGTCTGTTCTCATTGGTCACTCATTGGCATGCACATACTAGTCACTTTAGTCAGAAGTAAAGTCTAGTCACTTTCCATCATATGTACATACTAGTCATTTTAGTCAGATGTAAAGTCTGGTCGCTTCCATTACATGTACACACTAGTCACTTCCATCAAATGTACACACTAGTCACTTCCATCATATGTACACACTAGTCACTTCCATCAAATGTACACACTAGTCACTTCCATCACATGTACACACTAGTCACTTCCATCAAATTGACACACTCGCCACTTCCATTACATGTACACACTAGTCACTTCCATCAAATGTACACACTAGTCACTTCCATCACATGTACACACTAGTCACTTCCATCAAATTGACACACTCGTCACTTCCATTACACGTACATACTAGTCACTTCCCTCAAATGTACACACTAGTAACTTCCATCACATGTACACACTAGTCACTTCCATCACATGTACACACTAGTAACTTCCATCACATGTACACACTAGTCACTTCCATCACATGTACACACTAGTAACTTCCATCACATGTACACACTAGTAACTTCCATCACATGTACACACTAGTCACTTCCATCACATGTACACATATCTTTCGCTAAGTCAAGCCCGTGTTCTGCTAGGAGTATTTTTATTTATTTTTTTTAAAATAAAAATTAGAAATGTCTGCCGGGAGAGTTCTTTGCGATAACAGCATTCTTATCTCCCCTGTTTTTACCCAGAACTCTCCTTCCGCTTCATTTCCTACCACATACGTCACCGCCGTTAACATGTCTACTTTGTCCTGGTTTCCATGAATCCCCCCCCCCCACCCCCCCTGAATTCTCCCTGTTTTTACCCAGAACTCCCCTTCCGCTTCATTTCCTACCACATACGTCACCGCCGTTAACATGTCTACTTTGTCCTGGTTTCCATGAATCCCCCCCCCCCACCCCCCCTGAATTCTCCCCAACCCAAACTAACACCTTTCAAATCATTGCTCTCCTGAATGAAATGACGCTCTGTACCAGGCCTGCAAACATACGGCCCGCCAGCACCACTTTGCGGCCTGCGAAGTAACGAAATATTCTTTATTCTTATTATTTTCTTAATAGCTTCTCCCCCTGTCCTATATTCTTTTTGCCCGCATAAGTCCTGTCATATTTTCTTTTGGCCCACATAAGTCATGTCCTATTTTCTTTTGGCCTGCATAAGTCATATCCTATTTTCTTTTGGCCCACATAAGTCATGTCCTATTTTCTTTTGGCCCACATAAGTCATTTCCTATTTTCTTTTACCCCGTATAAGTCCTGTCCCATTTTCTTTTGGCCTGCATAAGTCATGTCCTTATTTTCTTTTGGCCCGCATAAGTCATGTCCTTATTTTCTTTTGGCCCGCATAAGTCATGTCCTTATTTTCTTTTGGCCCACATAAGTCATTTCCTATTTTCTTTTACCCCGTATAAGTCCTGTCCCATTTTCTTTTGGCCCACATAAGTCATTTCCTATTTTCTTTTAGCCCGTATAAGTCCTGTCCAATTTTCTTTTGGCCCGCATAAGTCATGTCCTTATTTTCTTTTGGCCCGCATAAGTCATGTCCTTATTTTCTTTTGGCCCGAATAAGTCATGTCCTTATTTTCTTTTGGCCCACATAAGTCATTTCCTATTTTCTTTTACCCCGTATAAGTCCTGTCCCATTTTCTTTTGGCCTGCATAAGTCATGTCCTATTTTTTTTTGGCCCGCATAAGTCATGTCCTATTTTCTTTTGGCCCGCCATAAGTCCTGTCCTATTTTCTTTTGGCCCACATAAGTCATTTCCTATTTTCTTTTAGCCCGTATAAGTCCTGTCCCATTTTCTTTTGGCC